>CM066253.1:3536964-3984464 GCA_033675135.1 Frankliniella intonsa
TCACAAGTTTCTTAAGGAAACTTTAGGTGCTCTTGTTCTAGAGGGTTATAATATTGTTGGGGATGGAACCCCACAAGCTCTTATACCAATTCTTACAGGTTTGCTAGATAATATTCCGATAGTAAATTAAAATCACTATCTATATTGCTTTTTCATGTTGATCTTATTTTACAGGGTCTACTGAGTTGGAATTGCCAGAAACACGGAAAAGGAAAGGTTCAAGGGCAACATATGTGGATGCTTACCCATTTATTTGGAAAGACTTTCAGTCAAATGGTTATGTGACTGGTAAGCAAATGGCAGAAATATCCTTTGTAAAATACCTCTAAATTACATTAATTTTATTTACAAATAATTGAAGATATGAGGCTGTTTTGTTCAAAATGTATTGTCTTACAAAAGTTTGCTTTGTTTACTGATATGACATTTTTTAATTTGGGAAGGATATGTGGAAGACCAGCCCGAAATTGGAACATTTACCTACCGCCTCAAAGGTTTTAACAAGCCTCCTGTTGATCATTATGGAAGATCTTTCTACTTGGCTGCTGAATCTCATTGGCGAAATGAAAAAAGATGTCTGGGGTCTCAAGAATGTCACAAGGTAAAACTCTAATTTGATGCAAATTTGATTTTTAAATTTTGAACCTATACTGTAATTTCAGTTTGATTGCACAGATAATGTTAGGTTACACAGAAAATCTTATGTCTGTGTATCGGGACAAACCGTACTTTATGTTATCTTTCCTTGCCCAACTATCCCATGATAATGTGAATCTTGTTGGCACTATGGATGAGGATCTACATGCATGGCTTGTGAACGTTCATGAAAAAGGCTTTCTGAACAACACACTTTTAATAGTATTCAGTGATCATGGACCAAGGTAAAATAGTTTTAACACTATCAAAATTATCAATTTTATGTAGTTTATATGATAACTGTAAATTTTCTTTCAGATTTGCAGACATCCGTCAGACAATTCAGGGAAAGCAAGAAGAAAGACTTCCATTCTTTTCTTTCACTTTTCCTCCATGGTTTAAACAAAAACATCCCAAGGCTTATTCAAATTTTTTGGCTAATACTAAACGGCTAACTTCTCCATTTGACATATATGCAACTCTCAAGCATGTCATTCACTTTCCTTCCAAATTAGAGGAGAATGATTTGAAGAATCGAAGTATGAGTCTCTTCAACAAGGTACAAATTTTGAATGCTTTAACATATATCAAGGTTCTTTATCAAGTTCCTGACCCTTCTCGTTATTATTCTTCACAAGATTCCTCTTGCGAGATCATGTGCTCATGCACATATTGAAGCACATTGGTGTGCTTGTCTGGATTGGGATGTAGTTAGTCATGATGATCCTGCCATTCAGGAGGGTGCAAAGGAATTCATCAGTTTCCTTAACAAGTTAGTATCATAACATTTTCTTGAGATTTTTAAAGCATATTTCTCAAATCAGCCCTAATACTCTTTTTCATTTTTCATTCCCTAAGCTATACATTGCCACAGAGGAAATTATGTGCAGACCTCTCCTTGGATGAAATAATTTGGTCCGCAAGATTACGCCCAAATCAAAAACTTTTAGCTTTTCATCATTCTTCAGATCCTGATGGGTTCAAGCCAGATTTATCTGGTTCTCAGCGAGCCAACACTGAAATGCTGCAGATCAAGCTTCGAACTAAACCAGGAAATGGGCTTTATGAAGTATCAATGTCCCATAACTTGGTTACTGGCAATTACAATATCAGGGTAAAATTATACTTTCCAACTACTTAAATTCTCAATAGAGAATAAAAATTCAACTGATTTGGCATTCATCTAACAAAGCTCTTTTGCTTCCAGATTCAAGACATTAGTCGCATTAACAAATATGGATCGGCAGCTCATTGTATCATGGATACCAACCAGGATCTTAGGAAATACTGTTTTTGTAAGGATCCACCTGCCACTTTTTAAACATTGTCTAGTCAATCTTTATAATTGCAAATCTTGGAAACTTATTGTGAAGAAAGAAATTTTGTTCTCCTGTTTTATGTTGCTAATGAACAAGCAACACAGTTTGTCTGTGATTTTCTTCAAGTAAAATAGTCAAATTTGTGTATCTTCTTGCATGTACATAACTAGTACATACTTTTTTTCAATGTCTGTATGGGAACTGTCTAAACTGGAGTTCAAGTTAAACTTTGTATGACGTAAGATGCGACACTCTCTCTTCTGTGATTTGGTATATCTGGTAGTCATAGAGGTGTAGAAAGTTCTTTCATAAGAGAGAAGTATTTTTATTACACAGAACGTCAGAATTCATTTCTTAGCAAGAGTTGGACCTATGGAATGTACTTTAGGTATAAATAAGTCGTGTTTTCCTGACGCTGATGTGTATTTAATAGTATTAGTGTAAGAGAGGATCCATCTTGGTTTATGCAAGAAATATGTCCCTTCTTAATGTGTGATATATGCACTAAAGTGTAGCATTTAGTAGTTAAGTAAGTTTTAATATCCTACAAGGAATTAGCAAGGTATTACCTTTTGACTTGAAACACTATCTAATCAACCTCTACTTCAGAAAGAAATAGAATGTTTTCTAGCCAATCATTTTTGACTTAGTCAGTGGACAGTTTCTCTTTAAAGCTTTTTGAATTGTATGTCCGTGATTGAAACTGAGAATTGAAGACTAAAATGGACATTAACTAAATATTAATTAAAATAAGAAAAAAACTAATAGGAAAAAAAGGCAAACACCGATTTCTGTGCAATGCTTTTGTACTTCAATCAAGGAAAAATCTTGTTGTGAAGAGGTATTTTCCAACTACTTCAGAGAGTTTTTCTTCAAGTACTTAAATACCATTATGTGTCCTAATGTTAGATAACTAATTAGTTGCAGTGGTGATGTTCCTGAAATGCCTTCAATGCCTTAATACAGAAATAGCAATTATAATATAGGTTTTAATGTTGTACTGCACCAGAGAACAAATGTTGTGCCCTGTTAGTCGGGGGATAGGGAACAAAAATTGGTCCTGATTTGTTCAAGATTCAAAGTGGTGTTCACTAACCACACATATTGAAATGCCTGTGATCAACAAAACTCTAGCAATTTTTATTCTTTGCCCATAAATTCTCTAACCTAAGTTTTCTTTTGTCTGTAGCTAGAGAGCACCTATCCAATTATAAAGAACTGTTTCGAGAGCGTTTTGTGAGTGCCAAGCAACTTATTTAAGTTTGATTGTATTTTTAATGAACAGTCAGAGTTGATTCTCATTTCTCATTTAAAACTAACATTAGCTGTATTTTTATAATGAGCTTTGTATCACCACTCCCCAACTTCGTTTTCTGCTTCAGTATGTTGCCAAAAGCATTTCGTTATTTATATTCCCCAGGGACTGTGCATTATTGCCTCTGTCAGACTAGGTAACTAACAACTTTTGATTTTGGGACCAATCACTTTTAAAGGTGTTGTGCTTGCTACATTCCAAAAATTAAGATTTTTCAGAGAGAAAAAAAAAAAAGAAGTACTCTATAGAAGCTTGAATCAAGAGACTGAGTTTATCACCGGTGCCGTGGCAACTAGGGTTCTGTGTTCACCTACTTAAAATCTTATTGCTAAAATTGGAACAATATTCAAGAGAGTGTCATATCCACATGCTCAAAATTTCCAAACTTATATCTATTCTAGTCTATTTCAAACTTTTACCCCATCAATACTTATTACACTTTTTCAAGTTTTATTTGATGGTGTTTTGCAGTATGTAATTCATACTTGTATGCCCTACTGATTTCTCTTATGCTGTATTATTATTGTACTGTGTTGTATTTTGTATAGTTACTGGAACATTTTTAAAAATGACGGATCCTGCTGCAAGGTGATTTTTGTCACCAGTTTGTGTACTAAATCACAACAGAGTAACATCTCTTTTACATGATGATCACATCTATCATAGATCTCATGCATCTCCAAGAATGGTAATTTAATTAGATTGTTCTGTTCAATAAATTCTTCATTGACAACATGTCATTCCACTATTTTCAATTTCATATTTCCTCTCCCCGTTTTCTTGCCATATATGTTTTTAAGTCGCAGTCAATTTATTTTCGGACATTATCTTTAAATCTGTGTTTGAAAGTTTGTAAACTATTTTATTGATTTGATTTCATTTATTGATTTGATTTCAAAGAGAGGGCGAATTTCTGGTTTTCTGGTCTTGCCTTGCCACGCCCACCCTCTTCTCCTGCCAACAATTTCAGATCTCGCCTAAAGAGGGCGATGACATCACCTGCTGAGACGAGTCTAGTGTATTCTTCCGTGGGTGTAGTAGTTTCTGACACTCATATATTTGTATTGCGCCATTTAAAATAAAATTTTGTTGGCAAATTATATTTTTTGGTCAACATTAGGAGTAATCAAAGAAACTGGGTAAAATAATTTTTTAAACAAAGGCGGACTACTTTCTCGGGTGGGGTGCTCGGCGAACGTAGGCTGCGCGTCGGTCGGTTTGTTTCTGCGGTATGGTTTGGGTTTGTCGTCTGTTTGGCTTGAATTTGAAGATTTCGACGAAAACGTCGTTTGTTTGTGTTCCGAACGTTTGTGAAACATTGTGTGTGGTAAGTGTCAGTGTCCTCGAAGACCTGCGTGGAAAGCTTTTCCTTCTCATTCGCTCGTGTTCGCCTTTTCTGGAAAATTTGGGCTAGGCCTACTCAGGTCACCATTGACCGGCAATGGGCGAGTTCCTGTTTGGACATGTAAGCGGTTCGCCCCAAGCCAAAACAAATTATTTTAATTCAGAAGTTGCCAAATTTCTCTCGAAAAAAAATAAAATTAGGTAACTTGTGTCCAAATTACATGGTTTGTGTCATTCAGCCATGGAATGAAATAATCACTTAACCGTTTTAGAGCCCAACCCCCTTTCTTGTTACATACTTGTGATTATGTGTTTTGGTTATTCAACACATCAATTAACATTTATGTGGATTGGTTTAAGTTGAAGCACATACTCTCTGTCATTACCTAAAATGTTTCCTTTCAGTGCTTCGTTTTAAGTCAATGTTTACTGGTCTCCATAACCTAGAATACTGCTGACCATTTTATTTAAATGGACAATTTTGTTTATAACATTATGGTGTTCGACTAAACCCTATTTTAGAATTAGATTCCACTTGTTGGTAATTAAGCTTCGAATGCCTAGTTAAAAAAAATTCTGATTAGCACCTTACAATGGCAAACTGGTTTTAATTTCTATTTTCTACTTGAGAGACCTCTTGTGCTTGTTTTGATAATTTTATATTGTTAATTTGTAGTTCTAATTTAGCAACTTTAATTTACAAGTATGATCTGTTTCCATATTGAGCAGATGTGCAAGGAAAATCGTTTGTAAGTGTTCTTGCCATTGCTTAATTTGCTGTGATCGACTCACTAAATCAGTAATATGTACATACTAACGTAATAGCTCTAATATGTCTGTTGAACTATTGCCAGGGAACCAAGTAGCAATTATTTCAATTTTGTTACGGTGTCTCTGTGTGTGCTTGTAGGATGTGAAGGGTCATACTGTGATCAAACATTTGCTGACTTGTGTCAACTTCTTTTATTACATTAACTGCTTCATAGCCCCACCCTCTCATTTTTTTATACTGGATTTTGAATTTGTTATGACTGACAGAACTTTTCTTTCGTTTCCTTAGGTGCTAGGCTGGTGACCGTTGGAGGGGGGCTGTATTTAAAGGGTAAGTAGGCAATCCACGTTTTGTCTTGATGAGTCTAGTGGTATATATCCCATCCCTTGGCCCATCATGAATACCTGTCAGAAAAATATCTATCACCTACTGCCTCTCCTTTTGCCTTTGGACTGGCCCATTCATATCAGTATTCTGTTGACTGTCCTGTGCCCCCCCCCCCCCTTTCCTCTCCCGTCCTTCCCCTAGCTGGTGTCTGCAGGGACACACGAGATAGGGGGCAACGGTCTTCTGAATCTTGTATGAGCCCTGTCTTCCAGCGCGCCGTATACTCTGCGCATCTTACGGGGCGCTCGCCGGGCTGCGAGCCTCTCCAGCAGGGTTCAAGGACCCCTCCCTCCCCCTCCTAGCTATGCAACCCCTTCAATGGTTAAGGTCAGCGACCCTAACCCAGGTACCCTCTTTCTCTATAAGAATATTTTGTCTGTTGGCACAAACGTCCAACTCACCAACCAAATGTATTATGTTTTTGCTTTTCTTCGGAAAGGCTGAACGATGTCTTACTGGGCCAGACAAAGGCTCAGAGCAGTAGGAGTGTGCTCCACCCCCCTTCTATCCCCGCCCTTCTCCCCTTCTCCCCTTCTCTCCCCCTTCTCGCCCCTTCTCCCCCCTTCTCCCCCCTTCTCCCCCCTTCTCCCCTTCTCCCCCTTCTCCCCCTTCTCCCCCTTCTCTCCTCGCCCTTCTCCCCTCCCCCTTCTCCCCTCCCCCTTTTGGCCCTTGAGCTCATCAGGACCAGGGCGTGTCCAGTCGGGAGCCCTGCCATGGCCCCCCCCCCCCCCCGCCTGCGAGTGAGTCAGGGAGTGGAGTGGAAGTCACCTGCTTCTGGGTGCGGCTGGCCCCTCCCCTCCACTCGCTGCGCCGCGGTGTCGATATCGCCACTCTGCCTGCGAGCCCGTTGTGCTCTTGTGCTGTTCGTCCCGGTCCTGTCGTCCCGGGTGTCAGCTGACACAACTATCTCTCCAACCCTTGCAGACCCTTTATGCAGCGGCGTCGGTGAAGTTCTGCGCCCCGCCCCGCCCCGCCCCATCGCCGACGTGTACCCCACCCCACCCCACACCCACGCCACTCAGCAGGGCTACTCCGCCCCGCCCTTCTCGTGTCCTTCGTCAATCACTCGGGCAGACTGCAGGCCCTTGGCCTGGACTGGCCTGGAGGCGCCGCGCAGCCCCGCTGGCCCCGCCTGGAGCGGGCGCGGGCGCGGGCCGCCCCGGTCCAGCTCACTCGAGTGAGTGATTTGAACCCGCGGCCCGGGCTCAACCGGGCGTCGATGCGGGACACTGCACGTGCCCGTACGTCATTCATCACATTAGTCGTGCTCTCGCCCCCTAGGACCCCCGGCCCCTCTCCGCCCCACACTCTGGAACGGCTTGTCCCGGGCCCGGAGTGCGCCATGTGGGTCAGCATCCTGCAGTGGTGCGGTGCGGTGCGGTGCAGCAACAGGGCATTGACCCCTGTGCGCCGCCCCGCCCCGCCCCGCCGCGCCGCTGTGTCCCCACGGCGTCCGGCCAGGCCCGACACTGCGCTCCTCCAGGGGGCGGTTGGTTGGCCGTTGGATGCGACCCGCCCAAAGGCGTGGGCAGTGGGCTGCTCTGCAGGCCTTTGGGGTGTGCCGCCACCACTTTCCGTGAGCGCCACTGAATTTTAACGCCATGGATCACTTTGACGTTGGACAGCTCCTCACGCCCGCCCGCTCACGCCGGCCGCGGCGCTGCGGTGACGGGTCCTGTGGGAGCGCCCCCGCCCAGAGGTGTCGCCGTTAGTTGCATTATGCATGCGCGGCGCGGCGTTGTCCTAGGCCCCTGCCCTACCCTGCGCTCCCGCCCCGCCCCGCCCCGCCCCCTGAGTGAAGCGCGCCGCACCCCACCGCACCCCGCCCCGCGCTGCTGCAGACTTCGCGTCGCGAGCAGCCTGGCCTGGGCTGGAGGCTCCGGTGCTCACGGAGTCCTTGGAGCCTCCGGAAGCTGGAGGCGAATACTGTTTGGGGCTGGACGCGGACAGCCCGGGCATTGATTAGCGCTTTGGACCGTATTTGGCACAGGATATTGCCCCGCCCGGCGCGGCGCGGCCCGGCCCGGCCCCCTCCTCCAGCCCTGCCGCCCGTGTCCGTGTGGTCTCGGCCCCCTCACCCCGTGCCCCACCGTAGCGCCCCCACCCCTCCCCGAGGGGGCTGTGCTGGCAGGGGGCGGGTGGCCTCCTGCCTGCTCCCACAGAGGGGGCGGGGGCGGCGGTACCGCCCCGTGGTATTGATCCTGAGGGGGGTGGGGGAGCACTTCCCCGGTACGGCTGGCGCTTCCTTGCACCCCCGCCCCCGCCCCCTGGGCCCCGCAGACCTACAGGAGCAGCAGCCTGCCGCAGCCCCTCCCCTCCCCACCCCCTTTCCAATCCATCCGATAGTCCTGTTTTGCATTGCCCCCCGCGCCGTATGCTGCTGCTATGCTGTCCAAAGGCGACCTCTTTGCCGGGAGTGAGTAATGAAGCAGGTGTCAGCAGGGAACAGGGGCCTGGCGGGCTGGGCTGGGTCAGTGTTGCCTTGGCCCACCCTGTGGACCCTCCTCCGGTCCTCCTCCCCCTTTTGCTTCGTAAGGGTAATGAGATGAGCTCGGCAGCCCCCTGTCGCCCGCCCCGCCGGGGTTTGGCTGCGGCGTGAGCTGCGGTGATGGGGTGGACCTCCTTCCCCTCCTCCTCCGTGCCCTCCTCCACCTCCTCCTATCCTGACGCTGTTTGTCGCCCATGGTCGATTGTGGACCCCTGACCCCTCGGCCCTGCTGCGTGCCCAAGCCCAGGTCACACAAACCCTACCCTTCGGCCTTGCTAAACCCGCCGCCCGCCGCGCCCCTCGTGTCTGCGGAGCCTCTTCAAGGACACCCATAGCGTGCTCATTGTTTCTGATTCGCGAGATTTACATCCTGGAAAGAGTTGCTGTGGACAGTGGGTCCGCAATTGGGTTTCGTTGTGGAGTGGGAAGACGGCCGTTACAGCGCCAGGTCGACCCTGCCGCCCTGCACGGACCCGCCGTCGCCGGGGGCCGGGCCGGGGGCGCTCGCGGCGGGGCCGGGCGGGGTCGGCGTGAAGGTCACAGGCGGCTCTGGCCTGGCCCTGCCGCCGCCGCCGCCACGCCGATAGGGGGCGGGGGCAGGGCGGGGGCAAGAGGGACGAAACGAGCGGGGCGACCCATATTCCGTCGGCCGCACCAGAGCAGTGAAAGATCCGAGGGTGGGTGGTTGGTTGTCCATGCAGGGAGGAAGTAGAGGACGTGGTTGGGGGCGGGGCGGGCTGACTGCGCCTCACTGCAGCAGAGCTCTGGACGTGCCGTGTTTTGGGGAGAAGCTTCCCTGTCCTGGGGTGAGAGAAAGAGCGGGTAGGGTGGCCAGCCCGGCCCGGCCCCGGCCTCGTAATGTAATAAAGCTGAAAATCGGCTTTGAATAATGCCCGGCCGCCTGGGCGGGCAGCGCCGGGTCACCCTTGGCTGGTCCGTGGTGGGGCCACACCGGCGTCCTTCCCGCTGCCGACTGCCTTCTCTCCCTCGGAGGGTTGAACGAGTGGCCTCTTTGGTTCCGCCATGGACTGCCGGCGCGGCTGCGTCCCCGTGCGGCGCCTCTCCCGCCCCGTGGCGCCGCGCTGGCGCCGGCGCCAGACCCTTACGCAGTGCGGGTCGATGGCGCCCGGAGAGGGGGCGGCCGGGGCGGGGAGGGCCGGGGCGATCAGCTGACGGATTGGCGCCAAGTTTTGTGGAGCCGCAGCCTGGGTAAAGTGGGCCAGCCTTGTGGTGTACACCTGGAACACTGTGGAGCGGGCGGCGCTCCACGGGGAGTAGTACCCTCATCTCGCTAGATGAAGTTGAACACTTCGAAGACAAAGGACACCCCGTGGACCAGCCCTAGCCGTGCCGTGCTGCATCGACCAGACACCTGCTCCACCCGGACGCCCCCGCCCCGCCCCGCCACGCCCCGCCCCGCCACGCCCCGCCACGCCCCGCCACGCCACGCCCCGTCCCCCGCGGACACCTACACTCAGAGAGGAAAAGGAGGAGCGCGGCTCCGTCCCCCTACCGGCCGCAGGTTAAAAATGTACACCGGGTCCCCGCTAGCAAACTGGCAGAGCAAAGCGGTGGACTGGACGGGTCGGGTCGGGTCGGGTCGGGTCGGGACTGGACTAGGGCTGGGCTGGGTCATCACAGGACGCGGTCGATTCTGCCCAGCCTATTCGCGCACGCCCGGCCCGCTGCTCGTACGTACAGCATCCGGCGCCGCCCCGCCCCGCCTGCCCACAATGGCAGCGTGCAGGATAGACCCGCCGCGCCCCGCCCCGCCCCAGCAACCTGCTCCGCACCGCACCGCCACGCCCCGCCCCGCCTGCCATTCTCTGGCATCGTTCGCTCGGCCTCATTCGTGCCATTCATTGGGCATGTAGGGTCACAAACTGCAGGCGGGGTGGGGCGGGGCGGGGCGGTTCGGGGCGGGCTGAGCCGGGACCAGCAGCGGGTCGCGGTCGTAGAGTAAGGATCGCTGAGCCGGAGCGGTGGCAGGAGCTGGGGCCCGGGACGGGGGCGACGCGCTCAGGGTGGGGATTAGGTCAGCCCGGCGATGAGGTTAGGGACCCGCCCTGGGCTGGGCTGGGGCGGGCTAGCGTGTGTGAGAGTAAAGAAAGAGAGGGGTCGGGGTTGGGGCGGCGGGGCGGGGTGCGGCGCTGTAGGGAACAAATTACTCAGAGGGGACAGGACACACCCACCCTTCACCGCCCTTCGCCGCCGCGACGCCCTGTTTCCGCCTTGCACCGCCAAATATTTGCGCTGCGCGACAGGCCGGGGGGGCTGCTAGCGCTAGAGAGCCCGTCGAACTAACTACCAGGCAGGCGGGCGTGAGCCGCGCTGGGCTGGGCGGGTAGGGTCAGGCCCTGAACAAACTCTCTCGTGTCGAGCGAGTAAGAGGAACACAAACGGGCCGTCCCCTGCCCCCTCAGCGACCAGCCCCAGCCAGTGTTCGCGGACGGTCCGAGTGCCGCAGTGCGTATGCGCTCCCGTCGTAAAGGGGTTGAGGACGGCGACAGCGGGGCGGGTGACTCCAGGTCCAGGCAGGTAGAACGCTCTGCAAGAGCCTGCAGGAGCTCACAGGAGCCCGAGCCCGGCCTACAGCCTACAGGGTCCGCGGCGCGGCTGCTCTGCCCTTCTCGTCAGCGCGGCGCGCCGGGTTTTAGGAATGTCGACAACTGGCTGGCAGAGCTGGGGCGGGGAATGTGAAGTCAAGTACATAGCGCGAGCCGGGCGGCCGGGGCCGAGGCCGAGGCCGAGGTCCTAGCAGCACACGCATCACCCCCTCGCACGCACGCGTACTGGGCGGCCCGGGCCGGGCGGTCAGCCTGCGGGGTATGCCGACCCGCCACGCTCCGGCGTCGTGCGGGCCTGCCTACCCCGGGAGGTGCACGGCGCTAGCGGCAGGGTGTGCCCGTCCCGTCCCGCGCTCCTCACATGTCACACGGCATTACGCCGTCCTCCGGCGTGCCCTCTGGTGATGGCGGTTGACATCCCCCTCCCGGTGGGCGCGCGAGCTGCTGGTGGTGATTTATGCAAGGTGTTCGGAAAGTTACAGGGTGGGCGGGGCGGGGCGGGGCGGTAGGGCCCTCGGGGGAACCTGTACACGACTGCACTGCACTGCTGGGCGGGGCGGCAGGTGCCGTGTTGCGGGGGCACACTGTTCAGCTGCTGATGGAGGTACAGGCGCCAAGTCGTGAACGTGTAGCTTGTCTGTGCCGGCTCTGGGCTCAGCTCTCCTACCTTTAAACTTAAGCGAAACTTATATTTTAAAAATGAAAGCAGCAGCCCGACGGCACTGTGCCCTCTCCTCATCCTCATCCTCTACCCGGCTCGCTCGCCCGCGCCCGGCCGGCGTGAGCTTTGATAATTGATACAGTCCCTCTGGTACACTCGCACCGCTGTGGAAGTGGTCCATTTTTGTTGTCTGCTGACAAGTGGCGGCCTACGCGGTGGGTGTACTAGGAGGTGGCGAGGGCCGGACCCCGCCCCCGCCACGCCACGCCCGCCCGGCGGCGACACGCGGAGGAGGACGTGCAGCGTCCGCCCGTGCCCGGCTCGGCTCGGGTTTGTCATTATGCCGTCATTGTTAACTATGTCGGGGCGGGGGGCGGCGGCGCTTAGGCGCCTCGGGGACCCTGCGGCGGTGTGCTGCCGCGGCGCTGAGCTGCAGGTGACAGCGCCGTAGGTTCGCGGCCTGACTGCTCCGCCGTGGCGCTGTTAAGTCGCTCCAGCAGCAGCAGCAGCGTCGCGTTTTGTTTTCTTTGCTTGTTTTTCTTTTTTCTCGGACGGGTTGGGCGGGGCTCTATTTGACGTAGTGCACTGGGTCTGGCGGGCCCGTGTGGCCGATGGCGGCAGTCCCTGCCCGGCCTGGGGACCCGCCTGACGCCCCAGATATTTTATTGTGTGCGGAAAGGTCGGCCCACGCCACGGCCCGGCTGGGAATGCCCATGCAGGCCAGCACGGGAAGGGCTCGTCTCGCCCGGGCCCCCCTAGGGCCGAGTAGAGTGAGGAGGGGAGGTGGGGTCGGCTTTTAAAGTGCAACGTGCCGCCTCATCTAAGGGCGTTTCCAGGACACTTCCCTCTCTCCCCCTCCTTACTTCAATTTCCCGTCCCAATCGCGGTATAATCGGCCGGGTCGGGCTGGCCGAGCTGTCCTGCCCGTCACCGCCGCGCCGCTCAGGTCAGGTGGCGGGGTTTATTTTTCTCCAGTGCCGCGCTCGCAATCCAATCGCTGGCCGGACGGGCACGGGTCCCAAAGAGGAAGTCAAGTGGAGGGGGGAGGGGGGGGGGCACTGTCCGCCCATCCCGTCCCGTGGATCCTGCGGGCCCTGCTGCGGAGGTGGCCGTCCTGTCCTGTCCTGTCGGTCCTGCGGCCTGCAGGGCCGGACCTCTTTATTCCAGCGCTGCCGACCATTAACTCCGACGTGACCGCACTCCCCTCCCCTCCCCTCCTCCCCTGCCCTGGACGACCCGGCCGCGCCGCTCCCGGGGGGCCCTTTGGCCGTTGTGTCGTGCTCGACGAAGGGAAGCGGATAGAGACTGCAAACGGGGCTGGCGGGGCAGGCCCGGCACTGACAGGGCAGAACGTAGGACAGAGGCCTCGAAAAGTTCAAACATGACTTGGTTTGCGAATGCGGAGGCAGGTCCCTGGCGGCTCGCGCCTGTCGCCTGCCCTAGTGGGGCGCGGGGGGTGGGGAGTGCGGGCGCGCGCCGCCAGGGCCGCGGTGCCGCGCGGTACGTACTGTGTGCACGCCGGCCTTGAGATAATGTGTGTATCCGGCGGGGCGGGGAGGAGAGGGGAGGGGAGGGCACCTAACCAAACGCCCGCCAGGCCCGGCCGGCCCGGCCCGGCCCGGCCAGGCGCGCAGCGCGCACCAGTGACACTGGCTCTCGCGGCGTCGCGTCCCGATCAGATTATTGCCACCCGTGACGCCCCTCCTCTCCCGCTGCGAGTGACCGCACCGCACTGGCGTGACGGCGTGGTGACGGTGACGTGGACTGCGGTGTGTGACGGCGCGCGCGCTGCTGGTGGTGGTGGCGGCTTCCGGCCGGAGCAGAGGGGTCTCCCCGGGCCCGGGCCGGCCCACGAGGCTGTTGTCCAGCTAGGCTCGGTCCCCAGCGCGCAGTGCGTCTTGTGCTGTTGTGCCTGCCAGGGCGGAGCGCTACGTGTAGCAAGTTGTTACCGCGCGTTGCTTCCACCTCCGCGCGCCACATAGCGGAGGGGGTACGTTGGGGGGGGGGGGGGGGGGGGGAGCCGGACCGGTACCGCATTGAGCGGATCGCTCGGCGCACGCGCTCGCTCCCCTGCGGCCTGCAGCCCTGCCCTGCACACAACCCCTACCTCCTCCTACCTTACCCCCAAGTGTTCCGTCCGACCCGACCCCGATCGCAGCCCCGCCCCGCCCCGCCCCGCCCCGCCCGGGCCCCGCCCCCCTTTGCCGCACTCACTCCTTGGCTTGGGTGCGGAGCGGTGCGGCGGGGGTTTAATGCGCCCCATCCTCTATCCCTCCTCCTGCTCCTGCCTGCCCCGCCGCCGCCCTGGATTGTGCTATTTTTACGCCAGCGATGATGTCGTCGCCTCGTCACGGCCTGGGTCCCTCAACCCGCACTCTTTGGACGCCCGCCTCCCCCTCCCCCCTCACATAGCGTTTTATGTGTCTCTTCGAATTACCATACGAGAAGGGTCGGGGGCGGGCACTATACACCGTCGCCACCAGGACGGAGGAGAAGGGGCGGCTAGTACTCTCGGGCGGGCCCCCCGCGCTAGTGCCAGAGGGTGTCCATGGGAGTGCTGGCCGACGCGACGCCCTCGTCCACCTCCTGGCGGCCCTGTCATGTGTCATGTACCGGACCGCGGTGGTCGGGCCGGTCTGCCGACCGATTGCGATTGTATCCGCTACACCCGACCTGAGGCACCGTCATGAGTGTGACACGAGACGACACGGTACGAGAGCGATCCTGATCAGCTGGTATCGGGCAGCTGAGCGGCGGCGGTGCACCGCTGTCGGTCGTAGGTCGGTGTATAGTAGGCCACTTATCGGAGAGGTGCTCTTATCTCCGGCCGGCTCGAAGAAAGTGGAAGGGAGACAGTCACACGGGAGTAGGGGGTCTGATTGAAGGCGCAGGCGCGGCGAGGTGGCGGAAACGTCAGCCATTTAAGGAGGCGTGCGTGCGTCCAGCGAGGTGCGGGCCGGGCCGGGCAGGGCAGGGCAGGGCCGGACAGGGACGCAACAAGCCATAACTCGGCAGGGCTGGGCTGCGGACGGGGACGAGTCGGGCCGCGGGCCGGGCTAGGGCCGTGCTGGGACGCGCGGGTGGGTGTGGCGGGGGTGGCGCGGGGTGGGGAGCGTGCTCGCGGGGCGGGGCGGGGCGGGGCGGCGCGGGCGAGGGGAGTGGAGCGAGGCGGAACGCTCTGCCTGGGCCGGGCCGGGCCGGGCCGCGCCGCACTGGCGGGCAGGCAGCCAGTCTCGCGGCGCCCGCGCTGCCTGCCGTACACACAGGCGGTGGAGCGGCGCGCGTTGCCCGCGGAGCGTCGCGTCGCGTCAGTCAGCGTCGGTGTCTGTGTGTCAGTGCGTGCGTGCGTGCGTGAGCGTGCGTGCGTGCACGTGCCCCGGGCGCCAGTGCCGCCCGCCCCGCCCCGCCCCGCCCCGCCCGCCCGGCCTCATGGGCGTGGCGCCCTGAGGGGTTCGGAGGGGCAGCTCCGGTGTCAGTGTGACGTGACAGTGTTAGTGTTTCTGTCGGAGTTCGTCTTTTTGGATTACCGCATTCGCCGCATCGTCGCCGCCGCCGCCTAGTGCAGGCCGCACCGAGAAGAGGACGAGGTTGGTGTCCTTCAGGGTGCCGCGGTGCCTGCCGCCGCACTGCCACCTTCCCCCCCATTGCCCCGCTCTAGCACTGCCCCTCCCCCCTCCCACCCCGCCCTGGTTCCGCGCCTGGGCCTGGACGGAAGGACCGTGGAGCTGTAAGGCGGCGGAGGGCCACGCCGCGCAGGACCTGACTGCACTGTGTTCCGGGGGCTGCAGGCGGCCGTCGGCGTCGGCGTCCTTGAGGAGCGGGGAGCTAGGGTGCCCTGCATGGCGTGAGAGCGCGCCCTAAAAGACGTCCGCCAGGGACGTGCCGGCGGGGCGGGGCGGGCCACGGCGCCCCGGCGTGTTGACGTGCGACCCGGCGGTATCACTCACTCCCACCGCGGCGGTGCGGGGCAGGGTGGGGCGGGGGCGTGGCGGCGCGCGGCGGAGCGGAGCCGCCCGGCGCGGCGCGTCCTCGTGTCGAGAAGGAATGTTGAGGAAATGAAAATAGCCCGCGCGGTGCTGTGCGGCGCGAGTATTTGCCTTCGCGTTGTCGTTTCCGCGGCTGCGGTGCGGGTCTCCTCGCCTCTCCTGTCAGCGCCGCACGAATATCAGCCGGCGCTCCTCTCAAGGACGGCGTGCGGGGCGGAGGAGGAGGAGGAGGTCGGCAGAGGCAGGCAGTCGGTCTGAGCAGCCAATGGTGCTAGGCGCCACCGGGGCAGGGGTTGGTTTGGCTGACGTGAGTGGGCGGGGCGGGGTGGGGCCCGGTGTGCGTGTGACATAAGCCACCGTGGCCCATGGCGCGGGCCGTGGACTCTCGCTCTCGGCAGCGCCACGCCCCGCCACGCCGCCGCCGACACTGTTTAGCCGCGCCTGTACGGCCGCGCACGCACGCCCGTGCACGCTCGGGCGCGCCCTCACACACACACACACACACACACACGCAGACGGGCAGAGGCGCAGTCTCACTGGCGGGCCACGGGCCACGCCCCGTCCTCCGCCTTATCTCGGTCGGAGACGCCCCGTGGCCCTGCTGGGCGGGGCGGTTCCTCTGCCCCACGGTGATACGATTGCGGGGCCGGGGCGTGGCGGGGCGTTCCGCCGCGGTAGTGCGATCAGAGGGCGGGGTGGGGCGCTGGGGTGCCGTCGTGCCCTCTGCCGTCCGGCGCTGCGCCACTGCCGGCTGCGCGGGCGGGCCGGGAGGTTGTTGGGTCAGGTCGGGGGGAGGCGTGCCCGCCGCGCTCCGAGCCCGGCGGGGCGGGGCGGGGCGCCGGGGCGCCCGATCGCACGCGTGACAGGTGACGCTTTGGGCGGGTGCACGTGACGGTGACGGCAGGACGCCGCTATACTTAGCCGGTCCGTCCGCCGCACGGCACGGCGCCCACCCCGCCGGCGCCGCGCCGGCCCCGCCAGCCTGACGTGTTGTGATTCACAGCCGCTCGACCGCGAGTGTCATAGGTTTTCTCGCGCGCTCTGGGGCTGTTCAGTCCACCGGCGCGGTAAAGTTGGCGGTTTCGCTGGCTGAACCGAATGCCTGCCTGGTAGTGATGGTTCGCTGGCGCTCTACCGTGCAGCCCTGCCCCCGCACTCCCACTCCCCCGAGCGGCGCGGCGTTGCGTCGCGCTCTGAGACGCCGCGGCCAAACCTGCGCCGCCTTTTATCGTCTTAATCCATTCATCGCCTTCTCTGCATTTTATATGTCTCTTCGGAGGCCCCCCCCCCTCCTGTCCGCGCCCGTCCGCCGGGCGCTGCTCGCGGTGCCGCTTTCTCCGCAGGGGCAGCGTGTGACACACGACACGACACGACACCGCGCACGAGTCGCGTAGCCGCGTGTCCACTAGAGCTGCCACCGCCCCGCCCCGCCCCGCCCCGCTGCCCTGCTGTGCTGTGTGTCAGGGTGAACGCACTCGGCCCTGCTGCTGTGCCGGGTAATTACTGTCCGTGTGCGTGGGAGGGGAGGGGAGGAGGGGGCGGCGGTGGCTGGTATGCAGCGACTACCACTCACTCCCGCTAGCGCGCCCCGCCCCGCCCCGCCCCGCCCCGCCCCGCGCTGACCGCGGCGCAGCGGAGCAGACGGTCTGATGGGCGGGGCGGGGGGCGGGGTGGGGCGGCTCCCAGACCAAGCTGCTGGCCCCGCGCCGGCGGCGCACTGCTCTCTTTGCGGGCGGCAAGAAGCAAGAGCCCGATCCTTACGTCAAATAATTTGAAAGGTCTAGAATGACATCCAAGCTGTTGAGAACCTGTGCGCGGGGGCGGGGACGCAAACTACTAACTTCATCCTTCCCGACCAGCGCCTTACAAACATAGGCGCTCTTGTCTGCGCCTGCTTCGCTCTGCTCCCACAGTGGGTGTTTGAGAGGACGAGTGTGTGTGTGTACTGAGAGTGGCGGCCCTCCCATGTAGTCACCGCCCGGTTTTGGCCCCGTCTACAGCCGCGCTGGGTGCTGCCAGTGCCAGGCCAGGCCGCGAACTCTCCCCCCTGCTCTGACATTTCGGCTCGCTTGTAGGGCGTGAGCGGCAGTCCCCAGTACACATTGCGTGTGCTCCTGTTTGCCCCCCACCCCACCCCCACCCCCTACAATTCTTTTTCTCCCTTTCTTGCGCTGGGACAACCATCCCGGGCGGGATGTGGGTGGAGCGCGGGGGTGGAATTGCCCGCCTGTTTGGTTCCCCGGGCGAGGAGCGCGACGTGAATGTTTTAACACTACGCCCCCCCCCCCTCTCTTCTGCTGGCGCAGGGCTGCCGCCCACCACCGGCTGGAGCGGCAACCGTTGCTTCTACTTCTTGCTGGGGGAGGGGGCCTCGCGGCGGCCGCGGGGTTAAAAGCGAAGCGCTGTCACCTTCCGGCCCGTCCCCGCGCTCTCCACCCTCCGACGCACCGCGCACCACCACCCCCTCGCTGCACTGGCGCCTCCGCCCCCGCTTGGCCTAGGCCGACTAGGATGATAGCGTCCTCCCCCCATTCACGCTCTTCGGGTGGCACACCGCTGAGAGCCCTAGGGACTTGTTCTAGGAGAGCAGGAGTGCTCGGGCACACGGGCCGGGCCGGCGGCTCGGTTGGTTCGCGGAGTTTCTCCTGGCTGCGCCGTTACTCGAGCCTGCATATGCAAGCGCACTGAGACCGGGCCGGGCCGTGTGAGCGAGATTCCGTACGGCGCCTCCCCGCCCCGCCCCGCCCCGCCCCGCCCCGCCCCGCCCCGCCCCGCCCCGCCCCGCCCCGCCCCGCCCCGCCCCGCCCCGCCTCAGGCACGCGCGCCGCGCCATGGAGCCACTCGGCTGGGCGGGGCGGGGCGGGGCGCGCATCATGAGTCGAGTCTGAATCGAGTCGCGTCTGCACGCCATCCTCTTGGCCGCGCCGACGCCGCCCCTTGGCCGCTGTTGCGGTAGGTCGGGCCGGGACGGCGTGGCGCGGCGCGGCAAGGGCGTCGCCGACAGACGGGCTGCGGGGACCTCACCGCCGAGCTGGTTCCAGAGGCACTGGGGGCGGGGGAGAGGGGGCAGGCGGTGCCGCACACCCTTCGCCGCCAGTCTGGGCGCCGCGAATGGCGTTTCTGGGTCGCTCTTTTTGGCGGCTCCGTTCTAAGAGTCGGCCCCAGTCTCTGCTTTCTTCCGCACTTAGCGTCGCGCCGTGAACATCCTGGGCCGGGCGGGAGCGAGCCGCGCCTTCAGGACGCGCTCCTGTAGGACTCTGTCCCGCTGGACGGTGGACGCATCCCACGCGGTACACCGCCGACGTGAGGGAATTGGTGCGTGCCTTGTGTGAAAGTCTGCGGGGCGACGTGTTACAGACTCGTTTTTGTGAAAGAACTACCTGTCCGAAGTATTAGAGCTTTGGCAGTGTTTGGGCGGGGCGGGGCGGGGCGGGCAGGCAGTTGTCTCGTCTCGTCTCGACGCCCCTGCGGCGCGCACTTCGGCCACGCCTAGTTTCCCCCGCGCTCGCGTGCAGCGCTCCTCGTGTCCTGCGTGTAGTGCAGCTTGTACTCGCGCCGCTGCGCCCCGGTGGCCACGCTGCGCCCTCGTGCTCGCGCAGGTGCCCCGCTGCATATGTCCTGGCCGAGCTCCACCTGGCTCTACACCCCGCGCGCCCGCCTTCCTCAGTCTGAGTCTGCCCCCCACCCCCCACCCTCCGCCTAGGACAAGGCGGGGGCGGAGGCGGCGAGACGCTCCGTCAACTATGAATGGCGCCTATCCGCGGTGTGTGGATTCGGGCGTACTGCAGTGCGGACTATGCAATCAACCAGCGAGTAACTGACTGGGAGTGGCGTGCGTGCCGGTGTGGTGAGTGAGTGGGCCCGCACCCCGCCCGCACCCCGCCCGCACCCCGCCCGCACCCCGCCCGCACCCCGCCCGCACCCCGCCCGCACCCCGCCCGCACCCCGCCCGCACCCCGCCCGCACCCCGCCCGCACCCCGCCCGCTCTCGCCCTGCTATTTCGGGGCAGTAGTGGTGGTTGGGGTGGGGAGCGGGCGCGTAGTGGGGCGGTTCGGCGCGGGGCGTGTGGCTGAGATATGCTTCGGCGTGTTTTATTCTCGCGCTCTTTTCGTTGGAGGTGCGTTCCTCGTGACTTCCCCTCGCCCCGCCCCGCCCCGCGGGAAGCTCCTTCCCCATCCAGCGCCGTCGCCGTCAGTTTGGGTCCCTGCTGAGGCTTGCGGGCCCCGCGGCGGCCCTAGTGCCGGGACGGGCCGGGACGGGCGCGCTGAGCCGGCAACACCGCGCCCCGCCACGCCCCGCGCGTGCCGCTACACCACAGCGCCCTGCCCCGCCGCGCCCCGGCCCGGCCCGCCCCGCCCCGCCCCGCCGCGGTCACGCCGAGGCTCACCGCCACGGCCAGGGCCGCGCCACCGCCGCCGCGCCGTACTGCGTTAGCCTTGCACCCGCCCCGCCTCGGCCCGGCAGGCCGCGCCGGAATGATGGGATCAAACTTTGTTCCTGACAAATTTAAATGGATCCCTTCGGTTTCCATTTGTTTCGCCTCCTCCGCCGCCGCCCTGCCCGAGGGCCGTGAGCTCTCTCCTCTCTCGAGCCTCCCTCTGCACGCCACCCTCCCTCTGCGGGGCGGGCGCACCCCTCTCTCCCAGTGTCCATGTCGCGGAGGGGTTGTAGCCCTGGTGGGGCGGGAGAGGAAAGGAGGGGGGGGGGGAGATAAACTGCCTTCTGTGCCATAATGCGATTGGGGGCTGCGCTCCGTCGTGTCTCGGGATTGCCGTACACGCCCCGTCATTGCTCGGCCGCCGCCCCGCCCCGCCCCGCCGTTATCGTATCGGCTCGCGTTCCTCTCCCATTCTCCTCTGCTTTCTTGCGCCGCGGTCCGTATTATTTTCTTTGCGGCGCCAGGGCCCTGCTTTACGCCCGGGCCCCCGGTGTGCCAGGCCGGGCCAGGCCCGCAAAATGACATCATCTAATCTCCATTTTTACTCTGCGCTCTGGCACGCACGGGCGCGTGCCCGCTCTGCAGCAGAGGCGACGCGCTGGTGGTGAACGAGGGCAAAACGGAGGAGGAAGAACACCGGGCGGGGCGAGGAAGCCGACCTGAGGTCAGCCACAGGGCGGCCGCGGTGCGCGGGCGGGTTATGTGCTGCGAATAGCCGGCCGGCCGCTATTGGCACGCTCTCACTCGCGCTCTTGAGATTGCACAGGCGATGCGGGGCGAGCCGGTCAGGCCAGACCACGCCCGCGGGGGGCTTGAGACATCCCAGCCCAGCCCAGCCTCTTGGTGCCGGCCGGCCGGCGGGGCGGGGGCGTCGATGGGCGGGCCGATGCCCCGGCCGGTGCACCAGTGCAGCGCTGCGGGCCGTGTCGGGCCGACCTTCGTCCTGTATCGGGGAGAGATAAGCTGTGCATTCCCTCCCATTCTGGGAAGTGCAAGTCTCAGCGGTGGAGCATAGATTGCGAGGGCGAGGTAGACGAGAAGGCGGTGCTCGGTTCGGCTCGGCTTGCTGGCGGCGGCGGCGCCCGTGTCGTGGGTCGCCTGATCGCTCGTGACATGGCGGCGCCCAGCCTGGCCCGCCCCCGCCCCGCCGCGCCCATGGCTGCTGCTGCAGCACGCACGTAAGGCCCGCGCACAGCTCTAGCCCGCCGCCCAACCAGCTAAATTTACCCAGAGTGTGCTGCCTTGCCCAGCCTAGCCCAGCCCGGCCGCCGGCATGTGCTGCTTGCCCATGCCCGTGCTGCCGCGGCCGGGCCTGGTCCGAGTCCAGCGGGGCGAGCGCCTGGGCAGGCCCTGCGCCCTGTCCTATCCGCCGGAAGTCCCCCCTCCGCTCCGCCTCATCCGCCGAAGCTCCTCCAGTAGTACCGCACACTCCCCCTCCCACCGCACGTCCTTGCACCCGTCTTCTTCTCTTCCAACTCATCGGGTGAGGGAGCCCCTCCCGCCTGCCTGCACCGGGACAGGGCCCCGTGCAAGGTAGGCAGCCCCGCCGCACGCGCCTGTGCGACGAGGTGGCTGGTGGCCTACCTGTCGGGCGCGCTGAGGGCCACCCGACCCGACCCAGTGCAGTTTGTCCTGAACGCAAGGCTCGTCTCGCACTGCATGGATGAACTCCTGCACTCCGCTGCGCTGTGCAGGTGCAGGGCGTCCGCTGCCCCGGCGCCACGTGGGCTGGAGAGCAGGATGCTGGTCATGCCGCCCGGCCAGGCCCGGCCGCGAGGCGCCGCGGCGCGCCGTTGGCGGCGGCCCGGCCGCCGGTCCTGGTCTCTAGCCGCGGGCGGCGCCGCGGCGGCCCGGTTGATGGCGGCCATGAAATAAATGTCAGCGCATTATACGTGTGTGTGTGTGTCGGGCCGGGCCGAGCCGAGATGAGCGCCAAGCCAAGCCGGGGCCGGCCTTGCGCGTTTTACTGCTTTTTTCCTGATGGCATTTGTTTTTGCGCGCGCCGCTCGGCGGCGCCCTGCCCTACCATCGCGCTCGCCGCCGTCTCCGTCATGCTCTCCTCACTCTCCCTCCGTCTCATGATGACAGACGGCTGGACTGATATTACCACACTCTGCCGCGCGTTGGCTTAATGAGAGCGCGCAGGCCAGGTTTAAGCTGCGGGCGCGCGCGCGCTCCAGCTGGACGTGGGAGACCTAGTGGCTCTTTTATGATCGCGCGGCCGCGGATGGACACCTTGCGATCTTCCCTCGACGGCCCGGTCCGTCCCGGTCATCAGGAGGACGAGCTGCTGCCAGAGGGCTGTGCGGTGCGTGCGCAGGCACCCCGCCGTGCCTCGCCGCAGCCGCACCGCCCAGCAGGGGCGTCATAGGGCTTCGCGTGCCGGCCGGCCGGCCAGGGGAAGTCGCGCCCCGCCCCGCGCCGCCCCGCGCCGCCCCGCGCCGCCCCGCGCCTGTGGCTGCGGAGACGGAACCGGTCGTCGTCATGCCCCAGCGAGAGAGGACTGCCTCAAGCAGCCGCCTCTCTGCCGCGGTGCACCTCAGTCGCGCGCGCGCCCCGCCCCGCCCCGCCCCGCCCCGCCCCGCCAGTAACGCATGCGGCACCCATTGAGTCGGTGATGCATATGGCTGTTGTGCGGTACGCCGGCCGGCGCCACTGTACCACCACACTTGCGTCACTTCCTCTCGCCGCCTCGCCTCGCCCCGCCCCTCGATGGCTCTGCTGCTGGCGGGGCGAGGTGTCGTGTTTCATCGGCGATGCCGCTCTTGTCGTCCTGGGCTGGTGGCGGACGCGGATGGCATAGTCTGTCAGTCCGTCCGTCGCGGAGCAACAAGTACAGCAGGTGGAGGTGCGTGCCAAGCTGCACTGCGCCCCGCCCCGCCCCGCGGCTCGTGGGAACTACGTCTGCGGTCGGCCCAGGGAGGGCGGGCGTCTGGACTTTCTCTCTCAACGCGTCCAGATCAAGTTATTTTGTGAGGGAAAGGGAAGGGGCGGTGCGGTGGGCGGTGCGATGATTCGTATGATAATCATGGCCTAGCCGCCCCGCCCCGCCACGCCACGCCCGGGCATGCATGGTGCGGGACTCGTTTGGCCTGGCGCGGCCCGGTCCGGCCTGGTCCAGTGAGCTGGACCCCGCAGGCTGGGCGTGCTCAACTGGCCGCCCCCGCCCTGTTCCGCCTCATCGTCGCCATTGTAATTTGGCCAGCAGCAGGCGTGGGGTCGGGGCCGGTGCCGGGCGGCGCGTGCTGAGCCCTGCTGAGCCCTGCTGAGCCCTGCTGAGCGGGCCGCTGCCGCTGCGCTGTTGTCAGGGAGGAGCTGGCAGTGCCGGGGCCGGGCACGTGTGCGTGACCTTGGGTCCGAGGAGAGGAGTAGGGAGGGTGGGGGGATGCGACCTAGTGCGAGGAGGTTAGTCTGTGCTTGTGGCTTGTTGACGATTTTCAGTTTCATCTGGGACGTCACTTTGTGTGCGCCCCACTCGGTGGCATGCTGGGAACGCAGGACGCTATTGCCTTGTGCGCGGTCTTAGGTTACCTCTGGTGGGAAAGAGAAGAGGCGAGACGAGATGCTGTCGCCTCCAATTGAGCGGCTACACCCAGAAAAATGAAAAGTTGTAGCAACCGTCGTATGGTTACTTCAGGGACAACCATAAAATATGGTTGCGGCAACAGTAGGACCGTTGTATGAACCAAAAATCCAGTCTTCACCACGGGCTGATCGTTGTCTCAGCCATATTTTATGGTTATCCCTCAAGAAACCATACGATGGTTGCAACAACTTTTCATTTTTCTGGGTGAGCGGTGCGGGGCGGGCCGGGGCGGGCTGGGCCCTGCCCTTGCGGCTTGCTGGTCACCACCGTCGCCACGCTGCCCGCTGATCCTCCGGGTATGAGGAGTAGCGCGCGTGTCAGCGGGGCTCGGGGTGGTGCGCGGGCGGGGACGGGACGGGCGGCCATGTTGCCACAGCGCCTCGCCGAAGGGCAGGGCAGGGCAGGGCAGGTCCTCCGCGCCGCGCCTGGTATACGCCGCCCGCTCGCCGTGCACCTTTACGATGATCGAGCAAGTCTTGCCTCACTGGGGCCGGGCCAGGGCCCCACTCTGCCCAGCCTTTCATAGAGTCCGCCCCGCCGGTCCGCTCCGGCTCGGCCAGTCCAATTGTCCGACTGACGCCGGAGGACGGTCCAAGGACAAGGTGCGAGCAGGCATTGTGCTCCCGACGCCCGCTGAGTGGGGCGGGACTCTATATCTGATCTCCTCGATGAAGGTAGAAAGGGAGTTTAGTCCAGTTTCTGCCGTGTGGTATGCCACCACCCTGTCTGCCAGCGGTCTGCCAGTGGTCTTCTTCTCGGGGCCGGGTTAAAAGTGCGCTCCTGATTTGTGGCCGGTCCCCCGGGGACGCGGTGTCGCTGACGTCACCCCTGGCACGCATGGTAGACCCGGCCGGGCCCGGCCGCCCAGCTCAGCCCAGGCCCGCTGCTGCTGCACGGTGACGTCAGCCTCGGCGCACGGGCGCGGGGCGGGGCGTGGCGAACTCGTCCTGCACTTCCAGTCCAGCGGGCTGGGCCGGGCCCCGTCCGTCCCCGTTCCGTCCTCACGTTCGGCTCAGAGCTGGTTGCTATAGACCTTAGGGTGTTCTGAGGTCAGGGGTCAGGCGGAGGCTGCGGCGGCGGCGGCGGCACGTCGGCTAGGGCCACTTTTCATATCTATCATGGCTGCTACCGCTCAGGCCACCTGCCACGAGGAGGACCACGTCGTGGCCGCCGCCGCGTGGACCCAGGATGGGCAGGGCTGTCCAGGCCGGCCAAGTGTTCTGTAGAGTCCCTAGTAAGTGCTCTGCTGCCTTGATTTTCAAAGGAACACCTCCTCGAGCCTTTTCTCTTCAGCCCTATTTTCCTACTCTGGCCGGGCCGGCGGGCCGGCAGCGTGCAATGTGGAGCGAGCCTGCCTGGCCTGGGCCTGGCCGGGAAGTCCTCTTTATGACCTTTGCTGCTCGGCTCGACTCGGCCCGGCTCGGCTCGGCTGAGCTCGGCCCGGCAACGGCACTTCAAAAAGTCTTTTGCATAGCTCCGCGCACGCGACCCACCATGTCCCGCCCCGCTTGCCTTGAAGGGAAAGGGGCGTGGCTGGCCTGGGCACTGTTGCTGCCGCCCTTTAAGGCTTTGGTTGGAAGTTTGTGATGGACTTGCCGTGACCCAAGTTTTACTCGCCGTTCCTTCGAATACGTAGAGGACCCGAGTGTGAAACTTTGCTTTTCTGTTGTTGCTGTCCTTAACCAATGGTTTTCTTTGTGTTTCTCCAGGTTTTAACCCTCAGCCGCCCCAGTCACCATGACGACAGACATATCCCTGGTCCGGTGGGACCCGACGCTCCAGCAGGAGATCGTCGAGGACTACGAGTATGATGGTGGAAACTCATCGTCGCGACTCTTCGAACGATCGCGCATCAAGGCGCTAGCAGGTGAGGATGGTGGTGCTGGGCGTTGGGCCGGGGCAGCCGCCGGGGTGGGTAGGCAACGCGGCGGACGCGCTTGCCGACGGCTCGGGAGGTTGCCTACCCGCAAGGGGGTCTCTCTCAGGCGACCGTGCCGCACACCTGGCAAACAGGGGGCGTGGGGAGTATACTGGGTCGTCCAACTATCACATCCTGTCGCCGTAAATAGGGCTCGCAACTCAACGAGGCGCTGTAGTGCTCTCTGCGGTTTATCCATCTTAATTTCTGCTTGATTCCAATCTGAAACGTCAGCTGTGAATGAATGGGAGCTTTGCCTCCTCGGCGCGTATTAGGAGTGGGTAGACGCTACGCTAGGTGCCGGTAGCCGGCGGCACCTGGTGGGGCAGGGCGTCCTGTTCGCCTCCTGCCTGGTGGGCGTGCGCGTCCGGTACCTGCGGGGCGGGGCGGGGCGGGGCGGGGCGGGGCGGGCGGGGCGGCTGGTCACTGAGGTCATTTGCCTCGCGGAAGCTACTCCGCGCCACTAGGGCTACGTTGGGCCGTCCGCATCGTGTAGGAGGGCTCTCCTGCAGGTGCAGGGCGGCGTGTCGTCCTGCTGTCGTGTCTCTGATCGAGTCGGATCGGATGTTATTGGAGCCCCCCCCCCCTCCTCCCCCCGGTCGTGCACAGTGGACCGGGCGGCGGGGCTGGCATCGGCATTATCACCTACGACCGGGCCGTTCGCAGTGCTAATGAGGAGCCTACCCGCCGGGCTGGGAGATGTCCGCCCTGCGCGCTAGTAGTCGCGCTGCGCCGCGCGTCGCGAGCGTTGCGCCCCGCGCCGTCCTGCCTGCCCTGCGCCCCGCCCCGCCCCGCCCCGCCCTGCTCCGCTGCGCCCTGTAGGGGATGAGCGCGGGCGGCTGGGTCAAGGCGCGGGCGCGGCCGGCCAGGGTGGTCCCGGACCTGGTGCCCGACGTGGTCGCGGACGTGGACGTGGTGCCCGAGGTGCTTGTGGTGCGCCGGCGGCAGGTGGCGGTGGCCGTGGTGATCGCCCCCGAGCCCGCGGCGGGGGAGGCGGTCTCGGTGCTGGGGCTGCGCCGGGCCAGCGACGTGGAGCGGCACTGGGAGCGCCGCCTGCACCACTACCGCGACGGCGACGGCCAGGGCGACTGGGACTGGGAGGGGGACAGCGCCGTCTGCTTCGACATGAACTACCCCGCCGAGCTGTACGAGAGGGTCGTGTACCACCTCAAAGGTGCCGAGGCGGGCGGGGGTGGGAGTGGAGGCGCTGCTAGTGAGTGAGGCTTTTGGCCGAATGCGTCAAACAAAAAATGTGTGTGTCGTGTGATTGCAGACGAACGAGAAAGTGTACAGAAAAAGACCTTCCAGAAATGGGTCAACTCACATCTGGTGCGCGTCAACTCGCGCATCAGCGACTTGTACATCGACATGCGAGATGGAAAGAACCTCCTTAAACTCCTAGAAGTACTCTCTGGAGAAAGATTAGTGAGTATTCTGACAGCAGCTTACTTCCAAATTATTTTATAAGCCTAGCATCGTGTGTCATTGCCTGTTTTTCTATCCTTCAGCCACGGCCGACTAAGGGCAAGATGAGAATCCATTGCTTAGAAAATGTAGATAAAGCACTTCAGTTCCTAAGAGAGCAGAGGGTACACCTCGAAAATATGGGTTCTCACGACATTGTGGACGGCAACCCCCGCCTGTCCTTGGGTCTCATTTGGACCATTATCCTTCGCTTCCAGGTGAGTCTTTGCAAACTTTAGTGCCTCTGTGTTATTACATTTTTCCTCTCGTGTATGTCGTAACGTTATTTGATTGGTTTTCCCATTCAGATTCAAGACATTACCATCGAGGAGACAGACAACCAAGAGACCAAGTCCGCTAAGGACGCTCTGCTGCTCTGGTGTCAAATGAAGACGGCTGGCTACCACAATGTGAACGTTCGCAACTTCACGACATCCTGGCGCGACGGTCTGGCCTTCAACGCCATCATCCACAAGCACCGCCCCGACCTTATCCAGTTCGACAAGCTGTCCAAGTCGAACGCCATGCACAACCTCAACAACGCGTTCAACGTGGCCGAGGACAAGCTGGGCCTCCTCAAGCTGCTGGACGCCGAGGACGTGTTCGTGGACCAGCCCGACGAGAAGTCGATCATCACGTACGTGGTGACGTACTACCACTACTTCAGCAAGATGAAGCAGGAGACCGTGCAAGGCAAGCGTATCGGCAAGGTCGTGGGCATCGCGCTCGAGAACGACCGCACCATCCAGGAGTACGAGGACCTCACGAGCGACCTGCTGCTCTGGATCGAGAACACGATCGCGGCCCTGGGCGAGCGCAAGTTCGCCAACTCGCTGGAGGGCGTGCAGAAGCAGCTGGCGCAGTTCAGCAACTACCGCACCGTCGAGAAGCCGCCCAAGTTTGTCGAGAAGGGCAACCTGGAGGTGCTGCTGTTCACGCTGCAGTCGCGCATGCGCGCCAACAACCAGAAGCCGTACACGCCGCGCGAGGGCAAGATGATCTCGGACATCAACAAGGCGTGGGAGCGGCTGGAGAAGGCCGAGCACGAGCGCGAGCTGGCGCTCCGCGAGGAGCTCATCCGACAGGAGAAGCTGGAGCAGTTGGCCGCGCGCTTCAACCGCAAGGCGGGCATGAGGGAGACGTGGCTGAGCGAGAACCAGCGCCTCGTCTCGCAGGACAACTTCGGCTTCGACCTCGCCGCCGTGGAGGCCGCCGCCAAGAAGCACGAGGCCATTGAGACGGACATCCTGGCCTACGAGGAGCGCGTGCAGGCCGTCGTGGCCGTCAGCCAGGAGCTGGAGGCGGAGAACTACCACGACATGGCGCGCATCAACGCGCGCAAGGACAACGTGCTGCGCCTCTGGAACTACTTGCTGGAGCTGCTGCGCGCGCGCCGCCTGCGCCTGGAGATGTCGCTCCAGCTGCAGCAGAGCTTCCAGGTGAGTGGCGGTCTTCAGCGCGCACAACCTGCACGCAGCTTGTTACTTATCTATGTGGGCAAATATTTACTATTGCGATTTATTTTTGCAGGAAATGACGTACATTCTGGACTCGATGGAGGACATGAAGATGCTGCTGTTGTCGGACGACTACGGCAAGCATCTGATGGGCGTCGAGGACCTGCTGCAGAAGCACTCCCTGGTCGAGGCCGACATCAACGTCCTGGGCGAGCGCGTCAAGGCAGTGGTCCAGCAGTCGCAGCGCTTCCTGGACGAGGGCCTCGAGGGCGTCGAGGGCTACAAGCCCTGCGACCCCACCATCGTGGTGGACCGCGTCCAGCAGCTGGAGAATGCCTACGCGGAGCTGGTGAAGCTCGCCGTGGAGAGGCGCTCTCGCCTGGAGGAGAGCAAGCGCCTGTGGCAGTTCTACTGGGACATGGCCGACGAGGAGAACTGGATCAAGGAGAAGGAGCAGATCGTGTCGACGGGCGACATCGGCCACGACCTTACCACCATCCACCTGCTGCTCACCAAGCACAAGGCCCTGGAGTCGGAGATCTCGAGCCACGAGCCGCAGCTCGTGTCCGTGATGGGCGTCGGCGAGGAGCTCGTGCGCCAGGAGCACTTCGGCAAGAGGCGCATCGAGGAGCGGCTGCAGGACATCCTGGGCCAGTGGACCCACCTGCTCGACCAGGCCGCGCTGCGCCGCCGCCGCCTCGAGGAGGCCGTCGACTTCCACCGCTTCTTCACGGACGCGGACGACGTGGACCACTGGATGCTGGACGTGCTGCGCCTCGTGTCGAGCGAGGACGTGGGCCGCGACGAGGCCAACGTGCAGTCTCTCCTCAAGAAGCACAAGGACGTGACGGACGAGCTCAAGAACTACTCGACGGCCATCGAGGCGCTGCACCAGCAGGCCGGCACCCTCGGCGAGCACGACCGCGAGTCCCCCGTGGTGCAGGAGCGACTGGCCAGCATCGACCACCGCTACAAGGAGCTGAGCGAGCTGGCCAAGCTGCGCAAGCAGCGCCTGCTCGACGCGCTGTCGCTCTACAAGCTGCTCAGCGAGTCGGACGGCGTGGAGCAATGGATCGGCGAGAAGGACCGCATGCTGCAGACCATGGTGCCCGCCAAGGACATCGAGGACGTGGAGATCATGAAGCACCGCTACGACGGCTTCGAGAAGGAGATGAACGCCAACGCGTCTCGCGTCGCTGTCGTGAACCAGCTGGCGCGCCAGCTCCTGCACGTCCAGCACCCCAACTCGGAGCAGATCCACGCCCGCCAGAACCAGCTCAACCACGGCTGGGCGGAGCTGCGCGAGAAGGCCGAGGCCAAGCGCGAGGAGCTCAACTCGGCGCACGGTGTGCAGACCTTCCACATCGAGTGCCGCGAGACCGTCAGCTGGATCGAGGACAAGAAGCGCATCCTGCAGTCGACCGACAGCCTGGAGATGGACCTGACGGGCGTGATGACGCTGCAGCGCCGCCTCTCGGGCATGGAGCGCGACCTGGCCGCCATCCAGGCCAAGCTGGACGCGCTGGACCGCGAGGCGGAGGCCATCAGCGCCGAGCACCCCGAGGAGGCAGCCGTCATCCGCCAGCGCATCGAGCAGATCCAGACCATCTGGGAGCAGCTGACGCAGATGCTCAAGGAGCGCGACTCGAAGCTCGAGGAGGCCGGCGACCTGCACCGGTTCCTCCGCGACCTGGACCACTTCCAGGCCTGGCTCACCAAGACCCAGAAGGACGTGGCGTCCGAGGACACGCCCGCCTCGCTCGCCGAGGCTGAGAAGCTGCTCAGCCAGCACCAGAGCATCCGTGAAGAGATCGACAACTACACGGACGACTTTGTCAAGATGATGGAGTACGGCGAGCGCCTCACGGCCGAGCCCTCCACCCAGGACGACCACCAGTACATGTTCCTGCGCGAGCGACTCAAGGCGCTGCGCGACGGCTGGGAGGAGCTCTATCAGATGTGGGAGAACAGGCAGCAACTGCTCAGCCAGTCGCTCAACCTGCAGATGTTCAACCGCGACGCCAAGCAGGCCGAGGTGCTGCTCAGCCAGCAGGAGCACGTCCTCAGCAAGGACGAGACGCCCACCAACCTGGAGCAGGCAGAGAACCTCATCAAGCGGCACGAGGCCTTCCTCACTACCATGGAGGCCAACGACGACAAGGTTAACTCTGTGGTGCAGTTCGCCAGCCGGCTGAACGACGAGGGTCACTTCGACTCGGACAAGGTGAACAGAAAGGCCCAGAACATCGACGAGCGGCGTAACGCCAACCGCCAGCGCGCCCTGGAGCAGATGGAGAAACTCAAGGACCAGCTGCAGCTACACCAGTTCCTGCAGGACTGCGAGGAGCTGGGCCAGTGGGTGCAGGAGAAGAATATCACGGCCCAGGACGAGACGTACCGCAGTGCCAAGACGGTGCACAGTAAGTGGACCCGTCACCAGGCCTTTGAAGCCGAAATCGCCTCCAACAAGAACCGTCTCGACGAGGTGCAGCGCGCCGGCGAGGAGCTCAAGCGGGAGAAGCCTGAGCTGGCCGAGATCATCGACCCTAAGACCTCCGAGCTCGGGTCGCAGTTCGAAGACCTGGAGCGCACCACCAAGGAGAAGGGAGAGCGGCTGTTCGACGCCAACCGAGAGACTCTCATGCACCAGACCTGCGACGACATCGACTCGTGGATGACGGAGCTGGAGAAGCAGATCGAGAGCGAGGACACTGGCACGGACTTGGCCTCGGTCAACATCCTCATGCAGAAACAACAGATGATCGAGACCCAGATGGCCGTCAAGGCTAAGCAGGTGACCGAGCTTGAGACTCAGGCCGAGTACCTGCAGCGCACCGTGCCAGAGAAGATGGACCAAATCTCAGAGAAGAAGCGGGCGGTTGAACAGAGGTTCGAGCAGATCAAGGCTCCCCTCCTGGAGCGACAGAGGCAGCTGGAGAAGAAGAAGGAGGCCTTCCAATTCCGGCGTGATGTGGAGGACGAGAAACTTTGGATCGCCGAAAAGATGCCTCAGGCCACTTCGACCGACTATGGAAACTCACTCTTCAATGTGCACATGCTGAAAAAGAAGAACCAATCGCTGCGTAATGAGATTGACAACCACGAACCTCGCATCCATTCTGTTTGTAACAACGGGAAGAAACTTATTGGTGAGGATCACGAAGACACACCTCAGTTCATGCATTTAATAGAAGACTTAATTTCCAAGTGGGAGCGTTTGAAGTCTGCGGTTGATGAGAGGCGAAACCAATTACTCCAGTCTGAAAAGGCACAACAATACTTCTTTGATGCCAGTGAAGCTGAATCCTGGATGAGTGAACAAGAATTATACATGATGGTTGAAGATCGGGGTAAAGATGAAATCTCAGCTCAAAATCTTATGAAAAAGCATGAGGGCTTAGAACAAGCAGTTGAAGACTATGCAAATACTATTCGGCAACTCGGCGACACTGCTAAACAGCTCATTAATGAACAGCATCCAGACAGGTATAAATTAAAAACATAATTCATAATTTTTTGAGTAGCATGAAAGTTGTTTGTTTACTGAACATTATTCTTTTCTGTTGCAGTGACCAGATTGCTGTGAAGCAATCTCAGGTTGACAAACTGTATGCTGGATTGAAGGACCTTGCTGGTGAAAGAAGAGCTAAACTGGATGAAGCTCTGCAGCTCTACATGTTGAATAGAGAAGTAGATGACTTAGAACAATGGATCCAACAGAGAGAGGTGGTTGCCGGCTCACATGAACTAGGCACAGACTATGACCATGTTACTGTGAGTATTTTTCACTATTTGAAAATTTGCATTTACATTACTATACCTACTTAATTTGCAAATTAAATTTTTTACAGCTTCTATGGGAGAGGTTTAAGGAATTTGCTCGTGATACTGAAGCTGTTGGCACAGAGAGAGTTTCTCAAGTGAATAGCATTGCTGATTCACTCATTGCCGCAAGTCACTCAGATAGTGCCACAATTGCTGAATGGAAGGACGGCCTTTTGGAAGCATGGCAAGACCTTTTGGAGCTCATTGAAACACGAACTCAGGTAAGGCACTGTTAATTTTGATAAATTAAAATACTTATATGTAAAAGGTCTTGCTAATCCTGTCTTATCTTTCTATTGTAGATGCTTGTAGCATCACGGGAGCTTCACAAGTTCTTCCATGATTGCAAGGATGTATTAGGTCGCATTCAAGAAAAGCAACATGCCATGTCAGATGAACTTGGCCGCGATGCAGGGTCTGTTTCAACACTTCAGCGAAAACATCAGAACTTCATTTCAGACCTGCAGACTCTTCAATCTCAGGTACAAATGAACCTCTAATACCAGTCATTTCACTGCCTGCTGCTTTTCCATTCTAATGGTTTTCTTAATTTCTACTTTGTCATTTAGGTTTCACAAATTCAGAAAGAATCCGAGAACTTGCAAACATCATATGCTGGTGACAAGGCCAATGAAATTACCAACAAAGAGGCAGAAGTAGTCAATGCCTGGAGTAACCTTCAGAGCATGTGTGACAGCCGCAAACAAAAGTTGGCTGACACTGGAGATCTTTTCAAATTCTTCATCATGGTTAGAACATTAATGTTGTGGATGGATGATGTTGCAAGGCAAATGAACACCTCTGAAAAACCAAGGTATTGTAAAATTCTTACCTCTCTATTATTAAATAATAATCATCATCATTATTTTACCAAAGTTACCTTATTACAAATTTGTCTGTATTTGTATTTCACCTCGGTTTTTCTCCACTTCATTACAGAGATGTTAGTGGAGTAGAATTGTTAATGAACAACCATCAAAGTCTAAAAGCTGAAATAGATACAAGAGAAGATAACTTTACTGCCTGTATTTCTCTAGGCAAAGAACTGCTTTCACGTAATCACTATGCTTCAAATGAGGTATGCTGCATATTTAATTACTGTAACTTTACCTTTGCAAAGACAGTAATACTGTAAATACATTAATTAATTATTTGGTCCTTGAAAAATTTTACAGATTAAGGAGAAACTTCTGTCTTTGAACAACCAGAGAACTTCATTGCTGCATCGTTGGGAGGAAAGATGGGAAAATCTGCAGCTTAGTAAGTGCATTGAGCTTTTCATCTCTGTTCTCAATAGCTATCAATCCACCCCAACCTTTTTCTCACCATTCAGATTTTGATCAATTTTTCACTCCTTGTAATTACTTTTTCAGTTTTGGAGGTATACCAGTTTGCCCGAGATGCTGCTGTTGCAGAGGCCTGGCTCATAGCACAAGAACCATACCTCATGTCACATGAACTTGGGGTTAGTTTATTCTTTATTTCTATTCCAGATATAGATATTCATCAATTGAACATTATGATTGATAGAGAGAATTTATTAATTGGTTTGTAATATTTGCAGCTGTCTATTGATGACGTAGAAGCTCTCATCAAGAAACATGAAGCTTTTGAAAAATCAGCCGCTGCTCAAGAGGAAAGATTCAGTGCATTGGAGAGACTAACCACAGTAAGAAATTTATTACGTAAGATGTTACAGTAGTTTATTTTGTTATTCGACTTCATACGTGCTCTCCTTTTCTTCCAGTTTGAACTCAAGGAGTTCAAGAGGAGAGAGGAAGAGGAAGAAAGAAAGCGACAAGAAGAGTTAGCAGCGCAACAGCAACCTCCTACATCACCTCAGGGTACAGGGGATAGGTAAGTGATTCCAGTACAATTACGTGAGATAATTTTACTTAACTTAGAAGTCTGCTCTCCTTAGCTGTGGGGAAAAGAGTTTCATTAACCATATCTTATCTTTTGTTTTGCAGACCTGATGGACCGGGGTCACCACAAGCTGAAGCTGCACAGGCTCAAGCTGAACAGGAAGCACAAGGTGGGTGTCTGCACATTTATGTACTGCCTGTCTTACTCAGTCATGTCTTCATTCTTTCTTAAAATCTCTCATAATTTTTTTCGAGTGACAAGACCTGAATAGTATAAAGATTTTGGGGAGTTAGTCACTTCTCTAAAGATGAAAATAAGTAGAATCAATCATATTTTATCATGCTCCATGACACGGAGCCTGTATACTTTTGTTTGAGACATATTTTACGTAATCAAGTATGAACTGATTGTCACTCGGCTTTCCACCCTTCATTGCCATGTGTGTTCTGCAAGCCATGCTAACTGTCACTTAAATCACTTTCTCTTCCCCCCCCCCCTCCCCCTCCCCCAGCTTTCTCAAGCTTTCAAGTCTATCTAACTCACTGCTGGTTTCCCTATCCAGAGAACAATGTAATTTTGTTCACCCTTTTACTCCCCTTCTCATTTTGCATTTTATCCTTCAAATAACTAAATCCCTTTACCTTGACTGGTTTTTCCCTGAGGATTCTTTACTTCCACATGGGTTCAAAATTCATGGTTTCTATATCTATTCCTATCACAAGCTTGGTCACAAGCTCAACCAGCCCTGCATGATGCATGAACCGTGTTCTTTAACATGTCTTTTCTTTTTTCCTGAATCTCACTACTCCACATCAAACCTCATCAACACAAAAACAGCTTCACGCAAATCTTCAACCAAAATCATGGTTGCTCAAGTGGAACGTTCTACTGTTAGAGAAGGTGAGTGGGGCACTGCTTCTTTAGCTCACCCGCTCGTCATCAAGCACTCTTTTATATAGCATTTTCTTGTTCAAAACTAGCCAGTTCCTTTTTTTGTTTTTACTTTTAAATTTTTATTTTGAAAATAAAAATTAAGAATTAATTACTGTATATATTTGTGTGAACTGAAGCCAACACATTACAAAGTAGCATGTAGCCTAGCTCAGAGGTGAAAGTAGGAGCTAAAACTTCTCTTGTGCGTGTTGGATGCTGAAGTTCTTTCATTTTGCATGGTTATATCACATTCAATAATAAAAAATTTGTATACTCAAGCTGTGCTAGATAAATAGTTCAAGGATATTTAAGATACTTAGTTTTATACCTTTTGAAAGAAACCAGATAATGAGAGCCATTTATCAAAGTTTTCGTTTAGTTGAGGCTACTGCAGCACTATTTTTTTCTTCTAAATTTTTTTTAGGATTCTGGTAGTGAAAGATAAAACATTGCCACTAAAGAAGTGCTGTGTTAAACAGTTAATAATGTATAGAATTTTCATCGTATTTGTGGTCGTAAATATTATTTTATTCCACTGTAGATAAATTTTGAACTGACACACAGTAGTGATTAAGTTTTTGCACATTCTACTCAACAAGAAACAAGAAACAATTTCAAAAGTTCCCGTAAAAACCATAATTTCTTTTGCAATTTATTTTTGTTACACAAACATCATTAAAACTAACTCCTTGACTCGACTCTTTTCCTATCTATGTCTTGCCCTGCATGAATGTAGCTTCTTATTCATGGTGTGTCTAAAGTTTTCTTGTGTCCCTGTTTTTAATATTGCATTCTACACAGCAAAGTGCACACATTGGTGAAAGGAATTAATGTTTCTGTACTGTATTTGGTGTTTCATGTATTCGATGTCCGAGCAGGATTTTTTGTTTTACCAAATAATTTTATGAAACTTCCTTTATTTTATATTGAAATGGCGCTACAAGTATTATGTTAAGAGATAAATTCGCGAAAATGTATTAACTGAGATAATTTTATCTAGGTTGGTATAAACCTTATCCTGCCTGGACATTAAATTTTGTCTAACATTTCATGTTGTTGAACAGATGGGTTAATGTATAAGTTTGTACTAATTTTATCACATCTTCAAAGTCTAGTTGCATTACCCCCTGAAACCTTCTTAACAGAAATGTGAAATTTGTCCCATCTGTTCTGCACCTTGGTTCCAGGTAAATAAGTTCAAAGGCTTCCAACTTTTGGTGATGGATGTGATGTGTGACTTACCAATGGTGTAGTATTTGTGTCATGAAACCCAATTTTCAAGAATGGAAATATGTTGTTTCATGCTGCAAATGTATATAAATAGCGTATTGTCTTCAGGCGCTAGACCCGGCATTTATCTGATTTTGTCCTAATCAGCTTCTCATCTCACTGCAGGTTCTTGGCCGTCAAGTGGTTGTGGTCTACCCGTGTATGGGCTGCTAACTGTCCTGTTGTTATTTTGGTGTGACCTTGTTTGCTTGTTTCTTTCTATACCTTTTGGCTTTTTTAAAAAATCTTTTTTGCTTTGTCAAAAAGAAAACAACAACATATGAATAGCAATATTGTTGGTTTCATCTTTGATTTAAATTATGTTACTGAAGTATAAAAATTGATTTACCAAAAATACACAATCAATCGCTATCATATGTCTTTGCTGCTATTTATCTCTATAGTTATGTAGAAACTCACTCTGCAATATTGATAATAGGTGAAGGTGCACATAACTAATGAAATTAAGGTAAGTCAAGGTGTTTCCATGGATGGGAGGCTTCATGTCATTCTACATCACAGTAACTTTATGTCAAACCAAACTGCATGCCAAGTGGTTTAAAGTCATAAAGTAGAGTGCTATTATCCAATTTTTAATCTATCACTTAGTTCTACATTACATGATGAATTGTTGTGAATATTATTTACTTAAAATAAAATGATGTGAAGCCTTCTACATCAGGACTACTCATACACAAGTTTGATTTTTCACTGAGATAACTGTAATGATTTTGTTTTACAAATATTGAATGATCTGTTCAATTTCTCTTAAAGATTAAGAGCTTGTGTGGTGGTGCATTGCATGTGTATGACAGTGACTTTGTATGTCACTACATATCATCTAATCTACACATTTCTTTAAGATCTTTCAATATTATTTCTGCATGTGAAAAACTATTACTATTGCATGTTTATTTAGTGGTAACGGAAGTTGAAGACTATTTGCACAAGCGTCACACGATGCCAGACCCTGCACCTTCTCCTCGGACTGAACCACTGGAAAGGGTTAAATCACTTCCTGTTGAATCCGTGCAACCGATGGGTGAGGGAACCACTTAACATTAATATTACCACTGATAGAAAGAATAATTTCTGCTTTATGGCATTCTTTTCAAAATGACTTTTAAGTGACAAATCTTTGCTGTCTCATATTAAATTTTCATACTTAGGTTAAAATAAAATAGTTTCATACTTTTTTAACACCTGAGTTATCAGTTGATAATATTTAGTTCTTTTTTCTTGGGGTTTGTGTTTGATTGATTGTGTGGGTTCGCTAGCCCCGCGGTTGAGCGCCAAAGACACTTCTTCCACATCTCGGAAGAAGGATCGGTCGCGTTCAAAGTCGCCCTTCAGAAGTTTCCGCTGGAAGAAGGGCTCTGGACCTAAGAGCCCAACTCTTGCTCCAACCAGCGCCAGTGATGATGAATCCAACATGGAGAGGGCAGGTTAGTACTTACTTGCTCTTCCATCTGCTGCCTTTCATTACAGTACATTCCAGGAAACAAAAAGAAAAGTCATCTCTTTTATATCTATCATTTTAAAGAGTTGCTGTATTTGTTTCAAACCTACCAAAATTTAATGTATTGAATTCTATATGTTATTTGGGGTGTTTACCTCTATGTCCTTTCCATTTCCATTCTTTCAACAATAATCAGAGATGCCTGTAGTGGACTAAAATTTTAGACATTTTTTTAATATCTTAAATTAAAGCTTTACATGAAGATCCTCAAGTTCAGGAAAGAAGGTATACTGTAAAAGTAAGGTATGAAAAATGTAAGTTTTGTAGCTTTTTGGCTTGAAAAACGGAGTGGTAGGCTTGTTGTGTATGCTTCTATCTTTTAAGTGTGCAGAAAAATTGCATGATCTTTTCTCAAATTGAATCCAACTGAGAAGTTCTGCATTTGAGCATGAAAAGCTTATTTGTTTAAAGCAGTATACATTTAGAATCTTTGCCACAAGTTTCTTAAATTTCAGGTGCTGCTGAAGGGTAGAAAATTGTGTCTAAACTCGGTATTTTTCTGCGTTTTTACAGCTGGAAGCAGTCTATGTATACATGTTACTGTCTTTTCAGGAGATTTTATATCCCAGCAATGAACTAATATCCATGTAACTTGCTATTACAGCCAGTACAAGTGAAGCAACCTTGCATATGTAAAGAAAATATTGCCCATTTGTTTTAAAATACTATATATTTTTTTTAATTTCTATTTTAGAAGCTGCCCCATCCAACAATGTGGAAGGAGTCTTGACCCGGAAGCCTGTTTGGGAGAGTCAGACTAAGAAAGCATCTAACAGGTTAGATTGTAACTTAAACCAAGGTGTTCTTCAATATTCATGCCACAGGTTTTATTTTTTAAATGACTCTAAAATTGCCTTTTTCTCCTCCAGGTCATGGGATAAGGTATACATTGTATTACGGGGGAACCTCCTCTCTGCCTATAAGGACCAAAAATCATACAATGCGTCACCTGCAATCTGCTTTAAAAATGAAAGTCCTTCTGACCTCAGAGGAGGCTCATGTGAAACAGCAGAAGACTACACTAAAAAGAAACATGTCTTCAGGCTAAAGTACAATTTTTTTCTAAGCCCAATTCAATAAAATTAATTAATTAATATCTTTTGACAATTTTACAATGTGTGTCTTTTCTTCTTTTTCCCAGGTTAAGTGGAGGTGCTGAATATTTGTTCCAAGCAAAGGATGATAATGAAAGATCAAAATGGGTAACAAGTATTGCTCAGGCCTGTGAAATGCAAGGATCGCCTGGACCATCTCGAGCTCAAACCTTACCAGCATCCACAGAGCAACGCAGAGAGGATACAAAGAGACGTAGCTTTTTCACACTCAAGAAAAAGTAAGTGCTGTGGTCTTTCCTTAAAGTTAAATTGATTAATTAATCAACCTTACTTGATTAACTGTTTTCAAAATTATTTTTTTTCAGTTAAGAGTGTTGAGAATGCTGTCACTCATCCTTTTCATCACAAGGTTGGCATCCAACCTCCACCTCATTCTGCAAAGCTACACTATGTTTGACACTTGGCGATTCTTTGCCTCATGATGTTTTCCTATCACTTTGTACCATCATTACTTTTATTTGTGTCATGATTCATTTGTTAATAACAGTGCCGGAATTTTCCAGCAATACAAAGCTTCATATTTTTATTTGTATAAACTTGTATTTACTGCCAGTTTTTCCAAACTAATGACTTTTTAATTATGTGGAAGCACAATGCCTCATGTTCATAGGTGGGCTGGGACGGGTTTGCTGTAAACTGTTTTAAAGTTTGTCATTAATTTATTATGTATTGTATTTTACTTTTACATTTTGTAAGTGTGGAAGCACACATTGCTTTTTACTCTTTAATCAACAGGGAACTAAGTAGTTCCAGTGTATGGCCCTTATGATGGAAAAACTGTGCCTTGAATGCAAAGTTATGTGAATTCAGTTAACTAGATTCCAAATTGAGACTATCCATTTACCATTGTAGTATCTTTGAGGGTTCATGTAAAAGAAATTTGCCAGAATTGGTGTTATTTTTTATGAATTTTTTTGTGCATTTTAGCTTTGGCCAGTACCACATCACATGTAATTACTGTACCAGTAAAATGGAATGTGTGTAAATATCAGCTTTCAATTGAGTCACATCGTACTGTAGATTGTAAACTACTTTTAATTGTTTTAATTTTTTAGATCTTTCAAATTCTATGATTTGATTTTATTGTGACTTATTCTGTTTGAGAGACACTTTTGCTGGTATTGGGTGGGTTTTATTTCCTTTAAGATTCTCTGTGTCTCATTTTAAGAAGTGTGCTGCTTCAAATTTTTCAATGAATAGTTATCTATTGAGAATGCCAATTCAGTGCTTTACTGTCATCTTCAGAAAAAAAATCCTAATGCAGATCTTATGATAGCTGCTAGTCACTTAATTGTAGAGGACTGCATTCACATAACAGATGGACTGATGGTGTTAAAGTGGTCACATGTGGTGCTTCACATAGAGCTTGTTAAAATATAATACTTTATATAGCATAATTTAAAAGAGTTAAAATTCCAGGCCCAAGATTTGTTTTCATTTGTATGAGAGTGGATATTGAATGTAACTGATTGTGAGGAGCATGCCTTGATTAGTAAGCTGACAAGGGAGTGCTTTTGGAAGGGATGGAATTTGAAGAGTACTTTTTATATTTCAAAGAATTTATTTAAATTATATTTAATAGATGCAATTTGTACAGCTGAATTGAAGGACTTCTAATTTGTGTAGGAAGTTACCAAAAATAATGTATATGTAAGTGAAAAAAACTATACCCTTTCTAATCTTGTGAAATTTGCACATTCCTATTAGGGTGCATGTTCTCCAATTCTTCCTTTTATCTCTTGTACAAGTTTCCATCCCCTATAGTGTTCAGTTTAGACATTGCAGCTGCTCGTACCCACCCCAGGTTATTTAAAAAAAAATGTAAATTTGGTTTTAGTATCGGGAAATGTGCTTATAATAAAGAAATCAGCTGACTGAAAGGACTTTTAATAAAATTTCAAACCCAACCATAGCTGGGGCAGTTTGTTCACAATTCAATTCAGATCATAAAAAAACAATACTGTAATGATTTTAACAAATTTATTAGAAATGTGATTCACCAATCACACACATACAACTTAAATATATACAAATAGAATAATTTAACACAGACACAAAATACATGTCATACGTAGATGTTCTCCAGTCATGAGAGGTATCAAGTGAAAATTTTGATTATGAGCCACTGAAATCAAATAGGAAAACGAAACAAATCAGAAAGTGTGTAATCACATCATATGAATATAGTGTAACATATGAGGTTGTACATTTCATCAATTTCACTGAAAATTGTACTTACACAATGATGTTGTTGATGGGGATGTGAATTAATTTAACAAAGAATCCAATAAAGCCCATGATGCAGAATCCAACTGCAGTAGCTACAGCAATCTTCTGGAATTCTGCAAGTTGAATAATATGTTAGCACTAGCAACAAAGCAGATAAAAACCTTTTCTTTGAAGAGGTGAAATGACTACAGATCTACTATGTACCTCTTCTGTCGGGCTTGGTGCATTTCTTGACGAGGCGAATGGAATCCTTGGCGAACTGCTTGCCTGGCTTGACGAATTTAGTTACTTGATCCATTGCGGATGAGACTCTACAACAACAGAAGTTCACAAATGTATTAACACTTTGACTGCCAGTTGTTCAAAGGAAAGTAGTCATCCCTTGCAGAAATATGGTACCCACATAGCTTTAGAAATTTTAAATAATTGCTCAAAATGTTTGCAAGACAAGGCATGGTAGAAAAACAAATGTTTAAGTATTGAAGAGAAGCAAGATAAATACTAAAAAGGAATAAAAAAATAAATAAATGCATTTTCAAGATATTTAAACAGCAGCTAGTAAGCTTCAACAATACGGTTTGTCCAAACTGTTGATAACTTACTTTATAATATATCATTTTGTTAGAATTTTATTTTGATACAGTTCCCTCAATGTTAAATTCTTTGCAAATCGGAAATTTTTAATAAAATCTGTACCCTAAAAACAAAATATAGAGAACATACAGCCTACTCGAGATCAAGAGAGAGGTTACAATAGCTGTTTACGTATTAAAACCCTACATTTTAATCAACGAGGTTCTCCTGAATTTTCTTACCCACAACCAGAGATGGCCAGGAACAAATTAGGTCCTTTCAAAATCAATTCGTACTTACTGTGCTTCCCTTCTTTACGAGAGACGACGAAGACTGCTGTTCCACGTCAATGAGAAGCAGACACAAAATGTTGCGAGAGAGTGCGTCGACGTCGACAAGCGTCAACACACCGCCACGGCCGCACACGTCAGCGTCGTCTGCCACACGTACCACTACTTAAACACGAATTTCACGAGTAAAACCTGTATCGTTGTTTAATGTGTAAATACTGAAGTATATATTTAGAACGTACTTAAGTTATCGAAATTGTAGAAAAATTCATCAAAACCTTAGAGGAATTTTCAGTTTATAAATCATTTACATCTTTCGGTTTCTCATCTTTGGTGTAGCTTTCGGCAAGTTGGAGCTTCTGCGCATTTGTGTTTTGTCTCCATCGTAGTTTTGGCGCTACTGTCTGGGAGTACTCGAACGAGTCGGGGCAGCAACCTGCCCGGTGCAATAACGAGCACCTTGAAATCACGTCGAAAGTTTGAACAGCTGATTTAAAAATGGTCCAAAACTGGAAATCAAGTGGAAATACAGATTGTAAAACTTTAAGAAAATTGATATCTGCTAACCTAGCTAGCAGTATTATTATTTATATGGCGCTTTTGTAAAGCAGTGCACACACCGCCATCCCGATGGCAGTAGTATATGAGAATAAATTTTAAAATGCTTATGAAGTGCACTCATCAAAAGGCAATACTCAATAAACGAACAGAAATGCACCCCACCAATTAAAAGAAAACCGATTTTTCGCATGAGTGCCACTACGGCCAAGGCCGGCTATAAGGCCTCCTTATCTGGACGCAGCTCCAGTCCTTGCGCGTCTGCGCCGGGCTGTGGCTGTGCTGTGCGGGCCGATGCCAGAATCCCGCCAGTCAGTCTGAGTCGTCGGCTGGCCGGACTCAGACTGTCTCAGACTCGGGCGGCGCAGGAACTGGTCGGGGCGATATCGTTCGCGGCCAAGCGCCGCTGAACGGGCGTGTGACAACGAGGATATCCACTACTTTGGAGGTGAGAATAATTATTGTGGTCTCGGGCGTAAATAGCAGATGTCGAATTTTAAATTTCGACATTATGAGGGAAAGGGAAGGGAGACTATAGGAGTGCATTCAAGTGGTCTGAGGTTCGGTCCCAACCGCTAAACCGAAAAAAAACTTGCCGTACCGAGCTAATCGGAAGACGCCGCTGGACTTCATCGCGCTTTGCTCCGCGTTCGTGCTTGCATAACAAACTGACCTGTACTTTTTTTTTTTTTTTTGACTGACCTGTACTGATAATTCGTCACATGTTGTCTGGGTGGTTTGGCCGATGAGACCTGTTCTCGCCCCCTTACACGGATTGATGCATTTAGTGTCACCTTGAGACAGCCTTAGCTCATGGCGACGTTTAACACATCGCTGATCCGTTCGGACGAACAATCGCATTATTTTGTGTAGATGGATCTGCACGGCGTGTACCTGGCGCTCGAGACGGCGCTGCCGTTGGTGTTCCTGACCGCGGTGCTGCTGGGCTTGGCATTATACTTCCAGCCCTCGCTGCACCGGGCCCGCCGCATCGCCAAGGACTACCCCCAGTACAGCAGCAGCCTGCCCGTCCTCGGACACCTGCTGCACGTCATCAAGCCCAGAGGTACGGTGCTCGCCGCACTTCCGCGGGCGTTCGTCTCGCCCCCTCGCCGCCAAACACGCGTAACGTACTACTTGTGCTGTTTGTAGATGAGTTGTTCCGGATGGTACGCCAGTGGCCCAAAATGTTCGGCAGCCCCTCGGTCGTCATCATTGGGGGAAAGACGTTCTTCAACCTCTCGGATCCCGCGTCGGTCGAGGTACGATTGCTTGTCAGCTACTTTCTTATTCAATCATTGTTTTTATCCGTGTCGTGAACGGTACGCGACGTGGCTCATAAAACGAAAGTGTAATGGGACAGGACTACGATTATGGATAGTTGCTGGAGGCGTTGGCGACTGGTGGGCTACATCCCCCTCGCCTCGCAGCCCGGTGCGGTGCCCGATAGCGGGCGTGGCGTGGAGGTGGGAGGCGGGCCGCCCGCACCGGCCGGCTGCGTCGCGGGTGTGCCTACCCGGTGACGCCCAGGCGGGCGGGCGTACGCGGGACCGGCTCTGGTCTTCCTTGACTCGCGAGCACCAGTCTCGAATGATGGCAGAGCTATTCATACTCACTTGTCAAGTGTCCGGTTTATTCCGGCATACGTAAATGCCGGTCTGCCGCTTTATTCGTATGGCTTTTGATCGCTTTATGCTGCCTAGTTTTTTCCGCGCGTCGCGAGACGACGCTGCATTTCTTTTATTGGATTGGGTGATCACGTTTAGTGAGCCTCGCTCTCACGCTCCGCCCTGTCGCGTCGCCTCGCGCTTATTGCAGGTGGTCCTCTCCAGCAGCAAGCACATCACCAAGGGCCGCGCCTACGAGTTCCTGCGGCCCTGGCTGGGCGACGGGCTGCTCACCAGCAGCGGCGAGAAGTGGCACTCGCGCCGGAAGCTGCTCACCCCGGCCTTCCACTTCAAGATCCTGGACCAGTTCATCCCCCACCTCGAGGAGCAGGCGGCCCACCTGGCCGACGAGCTGGGCCGGCGCGTGTCGGACGCCCAGGGCGCCGAAGTTGATGTGGTTCCTATCGTGTCCAAGGTCACGCTACGCTCCATCTGCGGTACGCTATTCCTGTTTTATATTTTTTCGGAGTATGTTTTTTTAATGAGCCGCAGCTGAGCGTTTTGCCCATCACTCCCATTCGCTAAACTGAAAGAGGAAGAAAAAGAAGAAAAAAATGTACAGGCGTTGACTTGACCAGTGCGTTTTGTACTTTTTTTCTGGCAGTGGTTTGAGAAGGCCCGGCCCGACTCATACACGCGCACTTCACGGCTCCGCGTGGTATACGATACATCTTAAATTCAAAAACGCTTCCCTCATGACCCTTGATTTTCACATCCAGGTGTCTAAAGTTTTATTAGTCGAATATCCCACGGTCAGCGCGCCTCGGGCCGCCATAGCCCGCATCACCTGCCTATGCCAAAAACCTTCAGCCTTACATTACAACGTAATTGCGTCGAGCGTGAGCTTTATGCTAATCTACTTGTATGTTGCATGTGGGCGCAGCGCCGGCGCAGCGCCATACTCTAATACTTTAGTACCGCATGAATTTGATTGGTCAAATGTAACCGAAGTTCTCGCCTCTATACTTATCCCCCGGCGCGAACTGTTCCAGCCTGACCATGGTCAAGGTCGCCTAACTCACTAGTTCTCCGAGGTGGGTCTCGTTTCCGGCAAAAGCTTCTTTGTTGTGACCACACCCATAACATGTCATGATATGCTAATTTTTAAGCAAGATGAAAGTTGATCCAGACACAATGCAATTTTTATTGGATGAAATGTTTTGTGACAGCGAAACGTGTTCATTGACTTCCCATTATTTCCTTCGTTCCCAACAGTCACAGCAATGGGAAAAGTTGACTTCGCCACCGACTCTGACGATGGATTTAGTGAGAATTCATACTTCGAGGCCATTCACAGGTATAAGTCCCGTGTTTCTTGGGCTTGCACGCGTGTAAGGACACGAAGAACAAAACACTTGCAGACTTGATTGATCCGACCAAATTGAGGCAATAATCCGTTCCACTCGTAGCGTGGGCGAGACGACGGCGTCGAGGATCGTGCGCCCGTGGCTGTGGCCGCCCCTGCTATTCAAGCTCACGTCGACGTACACCGTGTTCCGCAAGAACCTTAGCATCCTCCACGAGTACACCAAAAAGGTGAGCGATCAGACCAGGCCGGGGCCGGGGCCAGAGGAGCCGCATCAAAGTGTTGCGTGTAATGTCCACTTTCTTTTCAGGTGATAGCGGATCGCAAGGCGACGACGCTGTCTGTCGCTGACGGCGATGATGACGCGGCAGCCGATGTCAGCGGTACGTGAAGCAGACGAGACGGAACGGAATGTTGTAAGAGTCGCCATCGAGTCTCGGCTCCGTGTCAATCTCACTCGGACCTGTCGATTTCGGACGCAGTTCGGGTTTGTCGGGTACCCTAATGGAAACTACGCGCATTGCAGGAGGCACCCGGAGGAAGTCCCGACTGCGCCCCTTCCTGGACGTGCTGATTAACGCGCAGCGGCGCGGCGAGCAGATCACCGACAGAGACATTCGCGAGGAGGTGGACACCTTTATGTTCGAGGTACCGTGGGCCGGCCGTGGACGCTAAGCGTTAAAGTCAAAGTTCCAGCTTACTGCAAATAGTCAAAAAGTTCTTTTTTGCTAAGTTTAACCTTGAAACTCTTAATCTTTTTCCATTTAGTTAGAAGTATAAAGAACACCAGTTTGACCGATAATGAAACTTTTGACATATCCGTATGCATGAGGCTGGGTGTTCGGTGGTCGGTCTCAAACCGGTCCTACTTTCCACCTTGTGCCTAACTCCGGCTCTTCCCCCCCGTGTGTGTCCGGGCTCCTCCAGGGACACGACACTACGTCCATGGCCATCAGCTGGGCGCTGGAGCTGCTGGGCCGCCACCCGGAGGAGCAGGAGCGCCTGGCGGAGGAGGTGCGCGCCGCCGGCGAGGACTGGGAGTCCGTCTCCAGGCTGCCGTACCTGGACCGCGTGTACAAGGAGTGCCTGCGGCTCAGGCCCAGCGTGCCCTTCATCTCCCGGCGCCTCGAGTCGGACGCCGTGCTGCCGGACGGCAGGATCCTGCCCGCCACCGCCATGGCCAGCGTCCACATCTACGACCTGCACCGCCACCCGGAACACTTCCCGGACCCGGAACGCTTCGACCCGGACCGCTTCCTGCCGGATCTGGAGCAGACCAGGCACCCCTTCGCCTACCTGCCCTTCAGCGCGGGCCCGCGCAACTGCATCGGTGAGCACGGGGTCGGCCTTGCCCCGCCCCGCCCTGCCCCGGCAGACTGCGTGCTTGATTGCCAACCGTGCATGTTCTTCATGTCCGCAGGCAAGAGGTTCGCCACCATGGAGGTGAAGCTGTTCATGGCCGCCGTGGTGCGGCGGTTCCACATCCGCTCCTCCATGCCCGAGGAGCTGGACGCCGTCGCTGACCTGGTGCTGCGTCCGCGCGATGGCATTCCCCTGCGGCTGACACCTCGCTGACCCTGCCGGCCCCGCAGCCACAACCCGCGGGGGAGCTCCTCCTGGCTGGCTCGCCTGCGCTGCCCTCCAGGCGCAGACCCTCGGGCCCTTAGAAGACCGCCTGAGGGGTAGGCAATCCCCGCTGCAATCCACCTGAATTTATGCAATCCCTTAGGCATCCCCTCAGGGATCGGCTGGATCCGCGCCTGGCCCTTTGGCGCCCTGCCTGCCACGTGAAGCTTGTTTTCTTCTCCTCGTGCCTTGCGCAGCCGCCTGGCCAGCCGTCGGCGCGGAAAAAACGACCCATATCCGTGATAACAAGATTGCTGATAGATAAGAACATTGAAAAGCAGATGACAGGCAGTTTGCGTTTGGCCATGCCAAACAAAAGTGATATTTGCTTCAGTAAAGCCCGTGCAAGCCATTATCGTCCATTATACTCTGTTACTTATTTTTTCGTTCACGCGTTGAAATAAAGTTGTAAATAAACTGTGTCAACTATTCATACATGAGATGCAGGTCAGAGATATGTCGGAGGTCAAGTGCCTTTCACGCGTTGTCATCAAGTAGCATGCCCTGCGAGATTCTCTGAACGCGTTGAACGGGGTGTGGCGATTGTGGCGGACTGCGGCGGAGAGCGGGGTGGGGCGGGGTGGAGCGGGGCGGGGCTGAGTGGGGTAGGGGGGGGGGGCTGCTGGGCCGGGGCGCTGCAAGGCTATGCGGCGCCCAACTCTGGACTGATCCGATCCGCACGCAGCCGGTCAGCTGTCGCGTCGCGGCTCACATTCACACTGGCACACTGGGCTCGGTCATGGCAACGCGCTACGCCCCTCGCCACGCCCCACCGGCCCCTCCCCTCCCCGCCCCGCCACGGCGCGCCGGCCGCCTCCTTATGAGCTGCGGGGCTGCGGTCGGGTCGGGGCTCGGGCCGGCGCGGCGCGGCGTTGAGTCGCCCACCTTGACAAAGCCGACCTTCCTTCCTCCCGGCCGCAATGCTGGTCCCGTCCCGCCCCGCGCCGCACCGTGCTCGTCTCGTCGCGCCGCGCCAGCAGGCGCGCGGAACAGATCACTGACGGCGGACCCGGCGCGGTGACCGGACCGGATGCTGTGATCGCGCGCTACAGCCACAGCGCCCGCCCGCGCCAGCCCCGGCCCCGCCCCGCCCCGCCCCGGGCCGCTGGACGAGCCGCGACCGCTTAGATATCAGCCGACCCGCACTCGGCCCGGCCCCGCAGCGCCCAGCACCGCCGCCTAATCAGTGGACTGACTGCCGTCTCAAAGGTTGGTGCATACAGCTCATCACTGGTCTGTGTTGGTAGTGGTCTGTTGTGTGAGCACTTCAGCCCGCCTTGCATTTCGCCGCGCCTTGCCGACGGGCGAAGGTATATCATGACGTTTGTTATTGTCGTGTTCCTCGGCCCGGTCTACTCCTCCCGCCCGCCGCGGCGCGGACAGCTGCGCTCGCTATCTTCACGCCTGCGCGCGTAGATCATCCCAGGGAGAACACTTGAAGTCAAAATGACTTCAAAGTGACATCATTTTGACCTTTTCTTTCAAATTATAGTCCTTAAAGATGGGTACTTAGACGTCATAATGACTGTCAAGGACTCCATTTTGAGCCAATTTTGACATTATGTTCTCGATGGGATGCAGCATTTCAAAAAAATAGCCATATCACTGGGCATCACCCAAACACTCACTACTTGTTCATATTTTTATCGTCATGTATGCTATTCGAATGTAAGGCAGGCGGGGCCACCTCATCGTGAATAATTTTTTTTATAAGTGAAAAAATTTGCATCTGCGTTCTCATTTTCTACGCAGCTACGCACTTTCCTCCCCCGACCCCTCGTAAAAAAAGAAAAAGAACTCGCGACTATGTCTCGTGACTTGTAACGCGTTTTACTGCTGGTGTACTGTATTTTCTCTTCATGCTTTGCGCCTAACGTATTGTAATTACCGGGTATGGCCGCGAGCAAGGCGCTGGCGAGCTCACACAGAGGACACACACCGGTGCCCGGCCAGGAGACGAGACGCCCCCTTCCATGCTCTCGCCTTGTTTTGTTCCCGAGCTGACCGCGTTGACCTCGCCGACGCTGGATACGATACCGTCGTACTCGTTACAATCCGGCCGGCTCAGCCTCCCATGCCACTCCCCCGGCCACTCCGCATGCTCCCGCAAATTGCTACGGAGGTGCGCTTCCTGTGTCCAAATCGTTCACAAATCGCGATATCCATCGGAGTTCCCAGAAAGGACCACCACGCTCGACCTCGAACCTGGACTGCACTGATACCATGCTCCGGCAGCGGCAGCGACACGCGACACTAGTAACCGGGTTATTGAACAAACGCATTATGTCATTATCATTTTTTTTTTCGCGCCTCCTTGACGTCGCGCTGAACCCTCGGTGGCAACGGGCCGGGCCCTTTTTGCTCGTGAGGCTTCAGCCCGCGGGGCTCGAGCTGCAGAGCTGCAGAGCTGCAGAGCACAGTTACACTATCGCTCTGCGCCTCGCCTGACCTCGCCGGCCGCGCCTCATCGGATATGCACCTGTCCCCCACCTGTCCGTCAGCGCACGCGAGTGGCTTGTCGGTTAGGCTCATGAAAGACGCCCCAGACTGAAAGTGGCGATGTTCGCAGGGCTGCTGCACAATCGCGGTCGCCGGTCACACCTGCTGGTCTGCCTACTGCGAGGGTTGTACAGCTTCATAAGGTAGGATGCTGGTGCTGCTGCTGCTGCCCGCGCTGACGGCGCTGGGGCTGTTGCTGCTGATCGCGAGGGCGCGCGCCGTGCACGACAAGCTGCGCAAGCAGTTCCCCGCGCCGCCGGCCGCCCCGATCATCGGCCACGCCAAGGACTACTGGGGCAACGAAGGTAGGCCAGCCCGCACCGCACCTTCTCTCGATTCTTTTGTCGCTGCCCTGACGCTATATCGACATGTGTTACCTTTATAGAGCACATCTTCAACACCACCAAGAGGTTTTGCAAGGAGCTCGGCCGGAAATACGTCACGGTTATCATGAACGAGAACACTGTAAACCTGTGCGATGCAGAGGGCGCCGAGGTCAGTATTTTACAGCCAACAAGTTACTTCACTAGTCGTGCCATAAAAGACTAACGCCAGTAGAAAAAAAATTATAATCATGCGTGCACAGGCCGTGATGGTGAGCTCCAAACACATTAAAAAGGGCCCGCTGTACATGTTCCTCACGCAGTGGCTCGGTCGCGGCCTGCTCACGAACTATGGTGAGCATGATTGACTGCATCCGAGAGAAAGTGACGGAGAAATTTTGTACCTACGCGAGTAGGGTGGAACAAGGGGCGGCTGGTGGTGAGGCCTGCAGAAGGGGAGGTTAACCGGTGTTTGGCGGGACTTCCCCAGGACCTTCTTGGCACCACCGCAGGAAGCTGCTGACCCCCGCCTTCCACTTCAAGATCCTCGACGAGTTCGGCCCCCTCCTGCAGAGCCACGCCCTGCGCCTGCTGGACAACCTGTCCGCCCTGGCGGCCAAAGACAACGGTCTGGTTGACGTCGTTCTCCCGGTGTCCAAGACTACCTTGGGGAGCATTTGTGGTGAGTGACAGCGGAACTATATGCATTTGAATGAGAGTCCGGGACCATCTATTGAGGGATTTTCCTCACACAGAAACTGCTATGGGGGTAAACCTGCACGCTCTCGGAAAGGAAGATGAGTACTTCGACTGCGTCCGCATGTAAGACCATTTCTAGAAAGGAGGAAAGCACAAAAAATTGACGAATTGCTCTTTTTTTTAATAACTATGTCGGCAACTCATTTCAGATTGGGCTGTTCAGTCCTACACAGAATGATTCGTCCGTGGCTGTGGAGAGATTTTGTCTACAATCTCACGCCGCACGGCCGAGAAACTAAAAAGGCCTTACACAAGCTCCATACTTTTACTAAACTGGTAAACCACGCTCACCACACTGTACGCAGGATAAGGGCGTCTAACAAGTAATTATAAAATAATTGTTCTTTATTCCAGGTGATCCAGGAGCGAAAAAATAGCCACGAGAACACGACTATCCTTGACGGAGATGGTGAGCTTACGTCCAAACATCGGTTGGATCTATGGCATACATCCTTCTTTAAAAACATTATTTTTGATGTTACAAGGTAAGCGGCTTGGTAAAAGGCGACTCGCGTTCTTGGACATGCTGCTCGCCGCGCAAAGGGAGGACCCTACTCTTACGGACGACGACATTCGGCAGGAAGTCGATACATTTATGTTCGAGGTAACATCCATAGGGTTAAACAAGTAATTTTTTATTTATTTATTGTTTTACGTTTAGTGTTTTCGCCATTATCTTCAACATCATAACGACACTGTTCATATTTCAGGGACACGAGACTACGGCCATGGCCATCAGCTGGACACTTTTCCTTCTCGGCAACTACCCGGAGGTGCAGGTGAGAACAGACGGGGTATATGGGGCCGGCCGGCCAAACCCAGCGCCTGGCGGTAGGCAACCCAACCTGCTCCCCCGCGCCCATGCACTGACGTTTGCTGACGATGGGAGAGGGTGACAGCGGCCACGGAGGGCTGCAGAAGTTTAACTTTCCGTGCTTTCCGCGCCTATGGTTCATCACGATTGCCTTCCCTGTCCTCAGGAGCGGGTTCGGGAGGAAGCGCACGCCGCGGGGAACGACTGGCAGGCAGCTGTCGGACTGCCGTACCTGGAAATGGTGATCAAGGAAAGCCTTCGCCTCTACCCACCTGTCCTGTACATCGCGCGCGAGAACGACAAGGGAATCCAGATTGGTGAGGATAGGCCAGAGCATGGACTGCCGAACAAAACCTAAGCGTGTTTAAGGATTCTGTCACGAGCAAGCCGACTCTTGTGTCTCCAGGCGGGAAGTGGGTTCCGGCGGACGTGAACCTGGACGTACAGATTTTCTTGATCCACCGCGATCCCAACAACTTCCCGGACCCGGACCGCTTCGACCCTGAGCGATTCAGCCCTGACCAAGAGAAAACGCGGCATCCCTTTGCCTTCGTACCCTTTAGTGGGGGACTGCGCAACTGCATCGGTAGGGAGCAGCTCCTATCTCTCTCTTTCTATCCAAACACAGCGATACACTAAATTCCTCACGACTTTTTTCAGGTCGCCGTTATGCCATGATGGAATTGAAAATCATGCTGGCTGCTATAGTTAAAGCGTTTTCTTTTACATCGGTGAAATCCGAAAAGGAGATGGAGTTTAAGCCCGAGCTTGTGTTGCGACCAAAAGGGGGAATTTTTGTCAATATTACGCCGCTGCTATGAAATATCTAGTCATTCTACATTTTCCTGTAATTTATGTGATTTACTCTTTTAAACCTGTACCTTAAATATAGTTATCGAATGCTGCTAAATTAATCTCCATCATTTTTACCCACCCGCCACCTTAATACTTCATTCATCCCAAAATTGTTATGATAAAAAAATAACGAAAATCTGTCACATTTATCTTTTATTTATATCCAAATTACAAAGCAAACGTAGCAGAATTTTCATCATTTTAAGGCGTGTAAGAAATAGTTTTGTGTGCACGAAAGTTTGAAGCGAACCGCCAGATAGGGGGGACTAGCCTCGCACACAGCCCGCAGCTCCGAGCACCTATCGATCTTTTAGCAGCACTGCTTTTTAACTCGTTATCCCATTTTTGTATGAAATATTAGATTTATAGCCATCCAAAACGGGGCTGTTATGTTTTTGCACACTCTCACAAATCTACTGGCTTTGGAAAATTTTGCTACAAGTAGATTGTCATGTTGTCTACACTGGCGTCAGACCGAACTGTTGTTATGGAGAAGGCTCTTTTTGCAGATTCTGCTAGCAGAAAACATTGTAAAGTGCATCAAGGCGCCTGTCAAATTCCTGATTCCAAATGGATTTGTGGGACAGTTATTTCTTAATCGCTTATCTCCAAACCTGAATAGTGAAACATTTTAACAACTAGACGAACAGGTACAGTTTATTCTTCTTCGATACCCTTCATATTTCATCTATGTCTTGTATTATCACCAATGTGAGTGGTTTGTCATTTGTCAATGATGCTAAATATCATTTTCTATTTATTTTTATCTGTTTGAAAGATATTTGCAGTTTCTTTCTCGTGTTTGCCACATGTACATGTTAGTTTCTTTCAATCTTATGTCAACATTTGTCAAACTTTTCCCAGAATTCTCATTGAATTATTGGTTTATTAAAACTTGCTTATTTCATTACTTTTGTGACAATTTTGCACCGATTCACAGTGAATAGTCTTTATAACTCACATCTAATTACATAGAATCTGTGAAATACAGAAAGCACGAGCAGCACTGAAGTCCTCTTGCTTGTCAAACAATCCTAACCTCTACTATAGGTCTGTGTGTTATGTTAATCCTTAAAGTTATATTGTGTTTCGTTTACTTTTCTTAAAGGAACACTAAAGTGAGCACCTGTATATGATTCACATGTGGACAGCGGTGCACACAAATTTCCTCCCACCAAAGACGACGGCTGTTGAGAACTCCATTACATGGGTAAGTTTAAAGTCTCTAAAAAACTAAGTAAAAATATATAACATTCTCTGAGATTAATCTCTGACTAGAATTTTTCTGTTCTCTGCACCATGGGTATAACTTCATAATATTTATCTGCTTCACACTCGTAAAATTTTCACATTTGGGTCCATTTGTCCGGTCGATTTATGCGGATTTGCATTTGATATTTTGCATAGGAAGTACTTGAGGAAAAGGCAAATCAATAACTTTACAACAACGCACAGACAATTAAATTTAGTAATCATATTGTTATTTACTATAAATTTTCATCTTAACTAGTTACACTACATTGACAGCGCTCTTTTCATTTTTGACAAAGAGTAAAAATAAACTCCGGGGCGTAACCATGTATTTAAAGTCAGGTTTAGGGGCCTGAACAGCAGCTAATTTTACAAACTCAAATAAATCTTAATCATATATTAAATGTTAGTTCAGCTTATCCTTTGAATATCTTTCTGTTTTTAAAAGCGAAAGGTTTTGGTGTCTATAAATGTAGTCTATAAATGTTAGCCCCATTGTATGTTTAGTTTTAACTCTACATAATTTTCTCTTTGGATCAGGAAGGATCAAAAGAAATCAGTCTGACCCATGGGCCACTAGTTTTTCCACCCATTTGTTCCCTCATGTGAGCTACGTACCTCATTGCTTAAACAGTCACCTTGGGTACCCCCCCCCCCCCCTCCTTCCCCCAGACCTCTCCGATTTATTCATCTGCCTGCCCCCTTCATATTCATCTCCTCTATGGACCGGTACCAACTGTCAGCAAGTGTGGCGGTATCACCCTATCCTCGGCCACAGCAGAGCCTCTATGTGCAAAATAACTCAGTCTTTTTCTCCTCACAGTCGCCGCAGCTGTCGAGGACTCACGCATTTTCTCTTCCCTTAGTTCACTTGGCTGCCCAGCTGAGCTAGCAGACAGCCCACTGCCAACTTGTGTGTGTGTGTTTGTGTCTGTTTCCTTGCAGTCGGTGCGGGGGCGCAGGCGCAGGGGCAGAGGAGGGCCCGGGGCCCGGGGGGCGCCCTGGGTGCCGGCTCTGGGATGTCCTGCCCGTTGCGGAGGACTAGCGGGGGCAGGCGCCCCATCCGCCCGGGCCCGGGGCCCCGCCGGGTACCTGGGGCGTCGCCCGGGCCCCGCTCCTCCGCCCCCAGAGCCGCCCACGCCCCCCGCAGAACCGTCCCCGCCGCAGCTACGGGCGCAAGCCCCCGCCCCCGGCACCGCTCTCAGCCGCAGCGCGCCTTGCGGACCAAAGGTATTCCCTCTCACGGCCTCGGCCCGGCCGCGGCCGCGGCGGGAGCTGCTGGCGGCCCGCATGGCGGGTCACACCCGTGGCCACGAGCTCCGCCGCGCCGCGCCGCGCCGTAGTGCACTGTGCATGACTGACAGGCCCGCCACTAACTCATGCCGAGAACCACCTCTGCAGAGAACGGAAGCCGAGCATGTGTCCGCAGCGCTCCTGTTCCTGTTTTGTCCAGTAACTCTGTACTTTGTACGCCCGCTGGCCATGGGGCTCACCACCATTACTTTGGAGAACACCACACAAATTGCCACTGAAATTGATGACAGATAATTTTCAAGAACGTAGAAGAGATTAGTAATTTCAATGCCACCCTTTAAAGATGGTGCAAACTTTGTCCCAAATAAAATTTCTTCAATTCCCACGTCCGAGAGCATTGACGGACATGGCACACTCTAAGTAAAATGTGGTGGGCCCAGTGGGAGCGCCGCCGTCTATCGTCTGTAACACGCCAAGTGTGAGCATGTGAGGGAGGAGGTCAGAGGCGGCTGATTTAGCGTGTCTTTGGAAAAGTATCGACTCTTGACGGCTGGCCGTGCGTTCCTTATACGAAAACGCGGGGAGGGGGTGTGCGCTGTGCGGCGCGGGCGGCCCGGCCCGCAGCCAGCGCCCGGCCCGACTCTCCTTTCGGGGGTGAGTCGGAACCTGTTGGCTCGGCGCGGCGCCACGGCCACGCACCGCACCACACTCTGCTCTGTGTCTTTGTGTGACATCGATCGCCACTGTCCCGGCCCGGCCCCGGGCCTGCCCCTGACGCTGCCTGCCATCGTGCGCCGTGCGTCACGCAAGCGTTTGGTCACGGCGACGTGATATCGGCTGCATCGCGCCTGGTCTGGTCTGTCCGGTCCGGGCCGGGCCGAGGACGAGCTTCACCTACAAAACGTTACTGCGTGCTGTTATTCCACAACGATTCGCCTCCGCCTTCACAAACTCACACTTGGAACTTTTCCTTTTTTGCGCATGTTGTGAACTAATGTCTCACCTGATTTTTAATTCTCCCTTTTTTGGCGTAATAACAAGTTTCCACAACGAGTGCATGCGATGATTAATCAGTTGATCTAGCATGGTTTGTGGTGGCGTGGAGTGGCATGCGACTGCTACATGCACGAGAGTCGGGCGTGACGCCGGAGCGCCCGCGCTCCCTCCGTGTCCCTTATGTCCCGCATGTCGACTTATTACTGTCGTTAATATTTTAACCATGTAACCATGTGTTCTGTTGCCGAATCCTTATGACTCAAATGTAACCGGATTGTCTTCCCTAACCGGAATGTGTGATGGAGTGTTTTTTTTTCTGCACTTGTCTTTTGCGCACGCGTCAGGTGCATCTCTTCCGCGCGTCCGGCCGGCTGCCTTGCCTTTGGTTTGGCGTGATGCATGCGTGATATGTGGGAATGTTACGACGGGTAGGGGCCAGCCTGCCGTCTACCCCATCGCTCCTATACGAGAAGGGCCCACCTTACTCTCGCCGAGAATTGGGCGGAGGCAGCACTGACGCGGGCACTGGCACTAGGTACTACTGGCGTCGCCGCCAACTCATTAATAAATAAGCCAGCACGGCGCGTGTTTTTTTCTTGGGTGTATTAGCGCTGTCGTGTGGGTCGTGTGCTGGGAAAGGGAACAGAAAAGTCCCATTATGGCCGTAGTGTGTTTCAGGCGTGAAGCTGAAATGATGGCGTCGCCCTTTAAAATCAGAAGCAGGCGAGAGGGAAGAGAAGGGAGGGGGCTGTTGTGGGATGCTGTGCCGCCATGCAGGCGTGCCGGCGGGTTGCCTATTCACACGGGGCCCCGATGCAATCAGACGAGCGCGATCTACTGTGGCGTCACGCGTGGATGCTTGACCGTGCCCGAGGTTCGGGGCGCAGCGCCAGCGAACCTCTGCGCTACCTGGCACACAGCGGTGAGGGCGTGTACCAGGGCGTGCACGGGGGAGGCGGAGGCGGTGGGGTGTTGTGCTCGGCCCAGCCCGGCCCGGCCCGGCGGCGTTATTGTGTTGTCTTTCCCACTACGTCATCCCCCGTTCCGGCCCGGCGGCGGCGCTCGCTCGCGCGGGTCCGGCAGGTCCTCCTACCCGGCCCGGCCCCCCCGGCGGCCCCGACCATCCCCCTAACGCCGCCGCGTCGCTGCCGTGCTTCGAACGGCGCAGCAGAAGCCACCGGGCGGCCACCCACCCCCTGTCCGCCCCGCCCCCTCCCCTCCCCTCCCCGCCGCCACGGCGCGGGCCGCCCCCTCTTCCTGCCAACCCTCGTTTCTCGCGGGGCAATAGCTACTCAGGCTTTGTTGCTGTGGGTTGGGTCGGGCGGGGGAGGATTGGCGGTGATCGGCGCCGGGGGTGGGGTGGGGGAGGGCGCTGGCAGGAAGGGGTGGCACTGGCACTGGTACCCGACTGTCCTGAGTCCGGGGCGGGAGTGGGGCGGGGCGGGGGCGGGGCGTGGGCCGGGCGTGGAGCGCGGCGGGGTGTATCGTCGAGTCGACCTCGCCCACGTCTTACCCTCGCGTCTTTCCTTTTTGCAGTGCTGAAGATGCTGGCTGCGATGGAACAGACCCCTACTAACACGAACCGAGACCCCGTGGAGGACTTCCTGACGACGGGCCGGACAGGCCGGCGCAACGCCATGGCGGACATCCTGGGGCAGCACGCCAGCACGGGCAGCGGCGACCTGAGCGAGCGCATGGAGGGGCTGTCCACCGACCAGATGGGTGAGTCAGGGGGCGGGGTGGGGTGGGGCGGGGTGGGGCAGGGTGCACTGTATGTTGGTCTTTGGGACAGCACGAATGAAGGTCTTAGGACGACCGTGTACTGCGCGATGAAGGCCGTGCCGGAGGTCGTAGCTGCGCGTGGTGTACGTGCGGGAGGCTTGCCCAATCCTCTGCGGCTCAAATCGTCACGTACGCTAGGATCGGCCGCCCGGGGGAAATAGGGATGGATGAGGTAAGGGGGGGAGGCGCGGCCCCCTTTGCCGCGCCCGCCATCCCCGCCCCGTATCCCTCGATCCTCAGGTGATTAGGATCGCTTCGTGGGGGGGCCGTCTATTGCAGCCACCTGGGGGGTGGGAGATAGAGGTTTAGGACGAGCAATCTCTCCGTGAGACTGTGGCGGATAGAGGACATTGGTAGGCGGCGCCGCGCCAGTGTGTGGCGGGGTTGCCTACCGGGCTTTGGGGAGATGTGGCCGTCTCGCAGTCCCCGTGCGCACGCAAATGATCTTTTTTTATTGTGCCAGCTGCCGGCCCGTCCACCTCGACGGCCGGCGCGAGCAGTCAGCCCGGAGCGCCCAGCCCCGCGACCACCACCGCCGCGGACTCCGGACCCTCTAAAGAGGCGGGAAGATGAGCTCGCCGCCTCCGTCGTCGCAGACGTCAACGCGGAGCTGGCGCCCTCGTCGCGCCCGCGCCGGCCGGAGCTTCTCTCCAGGTCGCCGCGGAGGCCGTGCGGCCGCGGCCGCGGCGCGGCTTAGAGGCCGGACGCCGTCCACGCCGTCCACATCCTCAGCGACCGGGCCGGTGCGGGCTGAGCCGAGCCGGGGCGCGATCACCTTGGGAGGACTTCGGCCGGATCACGGCTTAGCCGTCTGGAAGTGACGGGCTTTTTCTCTTGGCTGGCGGTTGGACGGGTGCTGAGTACGAACATTTCATGCCACCTCCTCAGAGTCAGTTGGGGTAGCAGCAGCATCTTATTGCGTTGCCCTACCTCTTCCTTACAGTATTAACATTTAGGCATTGGTATTGGTCGAGCGGAATCAACTATGAAAGATCGATTTCATTGATTTTGTTTAAATTAGATATACAATATTGACGGGGAATTCCTTTCAATCGGGCTAGGCCGCCTTTAGCAATTTACTTTGCCTTGGTTGACTGACATGGATTTTTGTGGGCCTGTAGTGTTGTGCACATAGGCGGCACGGTGTAAGCATGTTGTTTAACTAGTTCAGTAATTGTCTCGCACCGCACACTAGTCGAGTTGACTTATTAAAGAAGACTATGGGTGCACATGGCTTTCGGACGGAGCTTTTTGGATTTTTGATATGCTAGGTTTTGTGCTTGGTTATCAAAGGCAGCACTGCAACTTCTGCTAAATGTTGCCAACTCTAAGTTTCATGGACGATCTGTAAAGTTCAATTTTCGCTGTCTGAAATTAGATTCTACCTGTGAACTTGTTTGTAACTGAAACCTGTTTTTGTACCTTGTATTTCCCAAATCCCCAGTGATATTATGTAATCTCGCGTCACTCTTCTCTATGACATTGTGGCTGCTTAGTGGTAGAACTCGGATGGACTGTGATTGTTTGTAACTGATTATTATGTAGTATTTTGTTTATCTTTCTTTTTTATTGCCTTCTATGTGTCGCATGCGCAAACAACTTTGTCATGGTACACACGGGGCAGAATATCACTGAGATTATTTAGTCAATGTTAACAGTCTGATTTTTTTTTAAACATTTCTTTAGCGACTAAAGTGTCACTATCCTTGCCATGTAGAGTTTACCGTATTACAGTTTTTTCTTAGGGATAGAGTGTACCGTGGGCCATGTATACAATGAGTGACTTTGCTTTTACTCTCTTGACTGTTGCAATACTTAAATCAACCCAGTGAAAGCCAAAAATTTTTATTGAAAAAAAAAGCAAAATGAAAAAGAAAAAAAAAACAATTGTTAAAGATCTTTTTGTTTGTGTTTTTTCTAATGTTACTTGTTGCTTTGAGAATTTTATGAGTGTGATAGTCAATTTATTATGCTACAGTATTGAGTCATATTATTATTGGGCATCCCTCTCTCTAATTTCATTTCAATTTCCACATTACTATAAATAGTTGTCTGCTATGAATACGGCCGTAACAAACAGACTAGAACAAAATACAAGTATATTTTTTCATTATTTTGTACAAGGGCTAACTTTTGCCTGATTATAATCCGACAATTTTTTAAAGGGACAATTTACCATGCATCTTGCCGGTTTCCTGATCCTAAACTGTGAATAGCTAAAATGCAGCACTGTAGAGCGAGATTATCATTGAATATTAAGCTTTTTATTAGTTTAGTTGAGAGAGGGAAAGGAATGGTTTTGTAAATCTGGGCAGAGAACAAATACAAACTGGAATAATAATACATCACCTAAGACAATTCTGTATTTATAGAGTTTGGGCCAGTCACCAGTAATGTAATTAAAAGTATTCAATTTTGGTGAGTCTGTTATAGTGGAGGCTTGGACTACATGGTGTGGTGAACGTGATCAAGGAAATTTGTAAAACGTGTTTTGTAATTGTATTTAAATGCATATGTACTAAAAAAAAAGTTCATTGTATGGCATATGGCATTTGTTTGTTTTGATCCCATCCCACTGTATTTTGTTTTAAATGATCACATTAGGGAAAAACTGCCTGTTATAAGCGCACCCAAACAATATAAGTGGGTATGTACTACGGGCACCAGACGCCAAATAATTAAAATGAGTACTAGCCTGCCAGGCCGGGCGTGTCAGTGTGTCAGTACGGGCTCTGCGTAGCGTTCTGGTCGAGCCGGACCGGGCCCGCCGCCGTGCTGGGCACGACTGGGAGGTTGGCGGGGACGCGGACCAGACCGCGGGGCGGGGCGGGGCAGGCGGGGCGGGCGGGTTTGGTCTGATAAAATGCTAACGAAAGCATTCTGCAGCTTGGGAGGTTCCTGTCGCTCCCTTCCCTTCCCTTCCCTTCCCTTCCCTTCCCTCTCCGTCTTGTCGGTCCGCCTCGGGCCCAGCCCGGCCCGACCAGCACAGCACAGCAGCCAGTCGAGTAGGAGCCGGAGGCGCCGAAGGGAAGAGCCTCATATTTGTCGTCGTGCTGAGCCACGCCGCGCCGCTGTGTGTGATGGGTAAGTCGAGAGGGAAGGGCGAAAGTCTCTCGCGGGGAGAACAGATTTCTCAAAGGGTGTGACCATCACGCGCCCAGCATCGCAATTACAGCGCTATCACTATCTCTATCGCGTCTATCAGTTATCAGCTTCTCAGTGCGGTCCGTTCCACGAGGGCCCAATGCCCCCACGGCCCTTCGTTCGAGTACCACCACACACAAAAACTCGTTTTGATGGTTAAGCTCATGAGGAGAGAACTGCTTCCCGGTGTTCCTGGGACACTGTACTGCTCTTGAATGTATCCTCGTCTTGGAACGAAACCAAAGCCAACGCCCAGGAATGAGGGGCCCTTGCCCATGTGCTGAATACTTCGCCACCCTCTTGCCACAGGTCACGGGCAGGCACGCCGCTGGCCTGGCGCCGCGTACCTGACGCTGTCCTTGCTGGCCGCCCTGGCGGCGGCCGACCCGGACCCCGCGGAGCCGCCCGTGGTGGACGTCGCCACCGGCCGTCTCTCCGGCAAGTGGCTGTCCTCGAGGGACGGCAGAGACATCGCCGCCTTCGAGGGGGTGCCCTACGCGACGCCGCCCCTCGGGGAGCTGCGCTTCAAGGTGGGTCAGAGAGGAGCTGGCCCCACTAGGCGTGCGTGTTGCCAGACCCATGCTGCTGGGCGGTGTAGTGACCCACGGTTGTGCCTGCCTGTTGCAGCGTGCGCGGCCCGCGCAGGCGTGGGAGGGCGTGCGACAGGCCGTGAGCCCCGGGGCACCGTGCGTGCAGAGGAACGTCTACTTCGGGCAGGAGGACTACGTGGGCTCCGAGGACTGCCTGTACCTCAACGTGTACTCGCCGAAGGTACGCATGGTGTTGCACCGGGCGCCGCCCCCGCCCCGGCCCGGCCCGGTGCTGCAGTTCACCCACCCGCGGTCTGTTCTCCGCTGCAGGGCTCCGCCGCTGAGCACGCCGAGCCCCTGCCGGTCCTGTTCTGGATTCACGGCGGCGGCTGGCTGTCCGGCACCGGTGGCATATACGGCCCCGAGTACTTGCTGGACCAGGACGTGGTGCTCGTCACGATCAACTACCGCCTGGGCCCGCTCGGCCTGCTGAGCACGGGGGACCACGTGATTCCGGGGAACAACGGCCAGAAGGACGTCGTGCTGGCGCTACAGTGGGTGCGGGACAACGTGGCGGCGTTCGGCGGCGACCCGGGAAGTGTGACCGTGTTCGGCCACAGTGCGGGCGGCGCGACCGTACACCTCCTGATGATGTCCCCGCTAGCCAAAGGTGAGCTGTGAGCCCGACCAAACTGCATCTCGTCGTGCATAAATGTCATGATTTTCATTAACACATGTAAATCCATGCACGGTATTTTTTGTTGTTGCGAAAATCCATACAGAGCACTCTGCCTAGAACGGGCGTATTAATACTGATGAATGTATGCAAAACAACGTGTCTAGTGTGCAAGGCCCCGTTCGTCTCGGACTACACCGTGACTGGCGATATCCCTCGCTCGCTCTAGTTTATACCCCATGCGTGCACTAGGCGCGCTTGGGGCTGGAAACGCTTGCACGGCGGAGTAGAGAAGGGTCGAAGTCAACCACCCCTTCCCCTCACTACCACTCACTGCCTTCCCCATCCTTCCATAGGGAAAAGGTTCTGTGTATGAGCTAGAAACAGGGTAGTGCGGCTCTGACCAGCGGGCGCTTGGGGCCAATCACTATATGGCACTATTAAGCAGAGATGGAAACTTGAGGTGAAGCTCTTTCGTCGCTTCTTTAACCATGCGCCATTTTCCCAGGCCTGTTCCACCGCGCGATCCCGATGAGCGGCACCGCCCTCGGGACCTGGCCCTTCCACTCGCCCGGAGAGGCCCGGCGCCACGCCCGAGTGCTGGCCGCACACACGGGCTGCCCGGGCGCGCCGAGTGAGGCGCTGGCAGAGTGCCTGCGCACCAAGACGGCCGAGGAGATCACCAGCGTCGACAGGCGCTTCGCGCAGTGGGCCTTCCACCCGCACATGCCGTACAAGGCGACGGTGGAGGGAGGCGGCAACGACGAGGACGATCCGCCCTTCATGGACATGCACCCGCGCGAGGCGTACGCCGAGGGTCGCATGGACCACGACATCCCGGTCATGACGGGCATCGCGACGCAGGACGGCGGCTTAGCCATGGGAGGTAGGTGCAGCGCGCGTGTGTGCGGGGCGCGGGACGCGGGACGCGGGACGCGGGGCGCGGGGCGCGGGGCGCGGGGCGCGGGGCGCGGGGCGTAGGGCGCGGGGCGCTTGCGGCCGCGGAGCCGCGCCACCGCGCCGCCAGCGGAGTACCTTTCTGTGTCGTGGCTGCGGTCCGCGGAGCAGAGGGCGTCGTAAACATTCGGCGCCCCCGCACGGCGCCGCGGCGCTGCGGTCCGCCGCCGTCAAGGAACGAAAACCAAAGTGAGCGCGGCGGGTCTGCCTATAGTGCCAGGGGCCGTCACTACTGATCTGTCTGTCCTTGTTCTTCCGGCGCGCAGTGGTCGTGGGGAACGAGACCAAGCTGCAGCAGCTCAGCGAGAACTTCGCGCACTACGCCAACCTGCTCATGGGCTTCAGCAACTACCCCGAGCCGATGCGCGCCGAGACGCTCGACCGGGTGCGCCACTTCTACTTGGGCGACGGACCCATCAGCAAGGACGCCGCCTTCAACTTGCTGGATGTGAGTGTCACTCGGCGCCTCCACATATACGCGCGCACCGCAAGAGCAACCGTTTGCCTGAATTATAAGGCTTTATTCCCGTAGATGGCCACCGACGCGCTTTTCCTGTACCCGGCAATGCAGCTCATCAAGGCCCACAAGAAGCACAGCAAGGCACCCGTCTTCTTTTACGAGTTCGCTCACCTCAGCCAGGGTCATAGGAGTTTCGTCGTGCCGTTTGGCGCGCCGTCTGCCGATTACGGTGAGGAAAGAGTGCGGGCCGCGCCAGCAGCCTCCATAAGAGAGCGCTTCATATCCCGCAGCGCGTTTTAAACCGTACTGTCCTTCCCTCTCTCTCGCTCTTTCTCTCTCACACTCACACACTCACTCACTTTCTTCAGGGGTGTGCCACGCCGACGAGCTGCTGTACCTGTTCCCGCTGCCGGTGTTACCGGGCGACTTCCTCACCGACGACGCGGTCGTGTCCAGGAGGTTCGTCGAGTACGTGGTGCGATTCGCGCGGACAGGGTGAGTCGAGTCGTCTTTGGCGGCCATAAAGCGCCGGCGCTGCCTCCCTCCGCCTCCGTGACGCGGTCCGGTGCGATGTACTGTGTCTCTCGGCTGCAGGCGACCCACGGCCGACCGCTCCTGGCAGGAGGTGCGCCACCCGGAGGCCGCCGAGTACATGCACATCGGCTCGCCCGGGGACATCGAGATGCGCGCCAATATGGCGCCGCGGCGCATGGCGCTCTGGGACGAGGTCCCCATTCGGATAGGCCGGATGGCGCCGTCGCACGACGAGCTGTAGGAGCCGCCTGTTGGCCTGCGGCCCTGCGGCCCTGCAGCCCTGCGACCGCTGTCACCGCCGCGCCGGGGTGGGGCGGGACGGGGTGGGGCGGGGCGGTAGGCGGACAGTCTATTGCAAGACTGATGACTTGTCGAGACAATGTACTCGGAAGACTGCTCAATGACTGTACCTGCTGTGCTGCGTAAATAATAATTCCGCAGAACATAAAAATAAAACTGAAAGCGCATGACCATACTAGCATATGTTTTCATGCTTTTCGGCCGCATGGCGTATATTACTGCGCGCACAGGTCGTGCGGGGCCTAACGGCTGGGTGATTCGAGAACGGCACCCCGCGTGCATACCTCCGCGAACAGATGTGAGAGATGTGCGGGGTGGGGTGCCGGGGGGGGGGGCAAGGCTGCGAGCCCGTTTTATTCTCGTCTGATACGGGCGTGGCGAAGGAGGAGAGGGGGATATAAACCAAAATATTTCATCCTTTTTGCATGCGAAAAAGAAAGAGGGGGTGGTTTTGGTGGTGGTGGTGGTGTAGCGTATAAGTGATAAAATATAAATTATAGAAAACGCAGAGATTTTACAGCATTATGAATGCGAGTTTCGAATTGCTTGAGACGAGTAAGCCAAACGAATATAGTACCATGCGTCAATTTTCGCGCGAGCCAGTTTTTTTGTTCACAGGGGCTGCAATTCGTTAAGATAAGTGAGAAAGGAAAACGACTGGCCCTCCTTCACTCATTACCAGCGACCTCTCTTCTCTGTCCGTGAGAAAACTTGTTGCAAACGAAAGTGTGAAATTAATTTTGAAACTTATAATTGTAGAAGTTTTCGACTCCATAACTTATATAGGGCAAGGCGCAGAGGGCTGCCGGTTGGGCTGGGTCGGGTCGGGTCGAGGGACTGCACTTTCGAGACGCAAACAAAAAATAAAGCTGTTCGCACATCTCTCTTGTCCGATCATCTCATCTTTTTTTACCTATATGGGAAGGCGACTGATAGTGCGACTGGTTCAGCCCACGGCAAACACTCCCTCAGCGCGAGGCCTAGAACTCCTCCTGCTCCACGTGGTCGCAGTCGCTGCACAGCACCCCGACCCCGGCCCTGGGCAGCACCTCCTGCACGCTGATGCGCTGCCGGTAGCAGTCGGCCTCGTTGTGGCTGCTCGTGTAGCCGTTCCACCTGCGCAGCACGAGTCTGGTGAGCGCGCGCAGCCGGCAGCGCTGCAGCAGGACGTGCAGGTCGCCGCAGCTCCACGGCCACACCTCGCCGCCCGCCGTGCCCACCGTCAGGCACAGCTCCTCCAGCGTGTGGCCGTTGGCCTGGAGCAGGGACTGCAGGGTGGCGCGGGGCAGGCCGGCGCCGCCCACCCGCAGCCAGCGCAGGCCGCCGTCGCCGCCCGGGGGTAGCGGCAGGGGCCGCGTGTCGTCCTGAGCGGGCTCGGTGGACCACACGCTGAGCCTCGCGAGGACCGGCATGGCGAGCACCTCGCGCAGGTGGGCCTTGCCGGGGTTGTTCACGCTCAGCTGCTCCACCGTGGGCGCGGCGAGGCGCAGCAGCCGCAGGCTCCAGATGGGGTCCTCGTCGCAGCTCACACCGACCAGTCGGACCACCTGCGGGAGGGATGCGCACGAGGGCGATGAGCGCGGTCAAACCAGAGCGTCTGCGACGTGCAGCACAACACGCACTTTGGCCACTCACCCCTCGCGCAACCTGCAGGGCCACTTCCTTTCCCTGCTGCATCTCGTTGTGTCCGCTCGCGCTGATTCTCTCCACATTTAAACTCCTTTGAGCAGCCCCTGTTGCTTTTGCTATTAGTTGGCTCACCTGCGCCACTTCCTGCGGCAGGCCACAATAAGGGCGGTCACACAACCGAGTCGGAATCGTTGTCTGCCGTTGGCCGTACAGTGCACTCTCACAAACTCACCGCGCGCACCGGTGGAGGTGCCCGGACCGTAGCGGTAGGTTTCGGGGCCGTAGGCGGTCCTGGACGCCGACCCGCATTCGGCGGGGTACGTGCTGCAGCGGGCTCACTGGGGGCCGGAGGGGCGGTAGGTCGTATCTAAAGAGTCGGCATGGCATAAGTGTGACCCTCCGCGCTCAGACACCTGGCCGGCACCCCAAGCTCCTGCACGTGTACCTCGGTGACGCCGGCCCGCGACGCCAGCGCGAGCCACATGAGCTTGACGACGGGGTCGTCGTTGTCGGCGACGGTCCCCGTCAGCACGCGCTCCTCGCCGTGGCTACGCAGCGTCACGTCCCAGGCGCCGGCGGTCAGCAGTGTCAGCAGGGTCAGCGGCTCCTCGCACTGGCGCAGCAGGTCCTGGAGCTGGCCGGCCGCCCGCTGCACCATGGCCTCGGGGAGGTGCCGGCTCAGAGCCGCCTGGGTGCTGACGACGCTGTGTCCGTCCCGGCACCGCGGCGCCGCGGGCGCGCGGCACTCCGAGCACCAGCCGGGGGCACTGGAGCAGAAGGGGCGGGGGTGCAGGGGCAGGGCAGGGCAGGGGCAGGACACCCACGTAGGCCAATGCGCCGTGCTAGTAAGGCGTCCACAGACACTTACCCGCCATCGGGTGCGCGCTCCATGAGCCGCAGCAGGACGAAATTTGTTGGCAGAGACGCAGGGGACGAGTTGAGTTTCTATGAGGGAACCGCCGTGCGCCGTTAGTACACACGCCTTTTTCGTGTGAAAAATATTTGTAACATGCCGCACGGTAAAAAAAAGTTTCTTGTATTTCAAGACCCGGTCTTGGATTGGCGTTCTCCATAAGATCCAAGACCGGGTCTTGAAATACGAGAAACATTTTTTACCGCGCGGTAATATCGATTCAATCGCTCACATGGCACCTTACTGAAAGTCTGGGTTAGCTTACCCACTTCGGTGATAAGGCGGAGGAGCCCGAGCGGTAGTCAGGACAAACTCCCAATGACGTTGTGGTGCAATCCCCCCGCCAGGAGTGAACAGTACTCACCGTGCGGCATGTCGGGCACTCCTTCACGTCAATTTGTAGAAGGCACTGCAGGCACACGGTGTGGCCGCAGGGCGCCACCTTGGGCACGCGGGTCTCTTGGTTGAAGTCCTCGAAGCAGATGTTGCAGTCCATGGTGCTTATGGAGATCCCCTCGCCTCGCCTCGCCTCGCCGCAGTGCACTTTGCAGTGCCGCTGCTTGTAGCCGACTCGCTCCCAAGTTTTCCCCATCGAATTAGGCGTCTCGGCGATAGGGATTGATAGCCGACGACAGATAAGGTTTGTACAGTATAATCGTTGCAATACTCGCGGCAACGCGTCAGATGAGGGGAGGTAAAGTAGCCATTCACTTTGGCAGAGTAAAGTAAATTGATCGGATCAAATGTGTGGCTGCATTCCGTTTTCAATAGAAATTTTCTACTTTCCCATTGTAATTTAGATTTACTTTTCTTGCGCTCTCGAGGGTGCGCGCCTGGAGGCCGCAGGCCTCGGGCTAGTGCTAATGGCTGCCACAACAAAACCGTTAATTATCTCTGCCACGCAATACTTTCATTTAATTTTCGCGGCCGAGCTGCTCTGAGATTCTCACCCGATAGTTTCATTACTTGAGATGCAGATGGGGCGCGCGGCTGGCATTGCCCGGCCCGGCCCGAGTCCCTCCCGGTTTCTCCCTCCACCCGCAGCTCTACCCCCCCCCCCCCCACGACCCCCGCTTAGAGCGCCTAACTCGACCTCAATGGATTTTTCGCTCAATTTTTTTAAGCGCTGCCGAACTAAATACAGGTTGACCCTTTCCTTTTTGGTGAGCAGGCAACCCACTGTACTTTAGCTGAGCGAGGGCAAGAGGTGAGAAGGGGAACTAGAGGGGCTGCTCCCCGCCTCACCTCTTGCCCTCGCTCAGCTGAAGTACAATGGCGGGTTGCCTACCAGGCGCGGTTTTACGGGGGGAGCGATGGGGCGATCGCCCCCCCCCCCCCCCCCGTCAGGTCTGAAAACCGCCTGAAAGGTAGGCAAAATGAATTGCAAACCCCTGTATGTGACCCCTTCCACCCCCTCCCAGGAGAAGGCGCGTTTTGCGGCGCGCTCCGGCATACATTTCGGTAGTGTAGGTCACGACGGCGGCGCGGCCGCGGCGGCGGGAAGCAGCCGGGTGTGGATCATTTTCTCCGGGGTGCGTACTACTGTCTCTCCACCCTCCCCCGCCCCGCCCCCTTCCGCTGGCCCTCCCGGACCAACATGGGGCCTGCTGAGCTCTCCGGGGGGATATTGCTCAAGTTTTGCTGGGAGTTCAGGAAGCTGGGCGAGGCGAGACGAGGACAGTAGTGTGGACTGCGGGGCCGGACGGGGCGGGGCGGGGGCAGCCCTGAGCCAGGCTATGCACTCCAGCACCGCCCCGCCCCGCCCCGCCCCGCCCCGCCCCGCCCCGCCCCGCCCCGCCCCGCCCCGCCCCGCCCCGCCCCGCCCCGCCCCGCCCCGCCCCGCCCCGCCCCGCCCCGCCCCGCCCCGCCAGGCACGGCCCGACCCGCGCTGCGCCAGGGCACACCCGCCTTGCCCTGGTCAAGACTCCGGCAGGGCGGCCCGGCGGCCCCCTCCGCCTAACCCGACCCGGAGACGTGGACGTATGTCTCCCGTATATCTGGCCTTCTCGTGCCGGCCCGTCCCAGCGTGGCACCCGTCGGAATGACACGGGCAGGGCCAGAGCAGGGCACGCCGCGCCGCGGGGTTTCATATACTTCCATGAGGCTACTAGCCGCCTTCGCCCACCCCGGGCCCGCCCTGGCGCCCCCTAACCCCCAAGCCCGAAAAGGGCGACAAAATCAACTTTGTCCGGGAACCGGGGGTTTTGTTCGAAGTCAACATGTGTGCGCACGTGCGTTTAGAGCCAAGGCTAACGCGGTCCGGACCGCGGCGTCTCCCGTCTCATGGTGCCGGACTGGGGCTGACGCGAGGGCGGCGTGGGGTCGCTCTTTGGTGTCCCATGGGGAAGCGGGGGAGGGGGCGACAGTGACGGTCCTGTCTGTGTAGGGGCAAGGGGCAGCGGCGGAAGTGGAGTGTGTGCCGGGATTCGGAAAAGCATGGCGCTCGCGGTGTGTGAAGAAGTGTTTCGTTTTATTGCTGGTATAAAAGGCGGGCGCCTGACAGCCCTCCCCGGCGGCGGCGGTGGCGGCAGTGTCGCCACCCTGCTGTCCTCTGCCCCTATCAGCCATCCCCTGCATCCCCTGCAGCCCCTGCAGCCCGTGCAGCCCCTGCAGCCCCCGCAGCCCCTACAGCCCCTGCAGCTCCCACCACCAGGCGCCAGGCCTACAAGGCGGCCCGCGGGGCGCAGCTGCGAGGTGCTGGAGGTTCGGAGACCTGTGTTGTGCTCACACATTTGAGGCGTACAGTGGACCAACACAGGGCGAGGGCCTACCCCTTATGCCCCCCCCCCCCCCCGGATTCCGATCTAAGCATCCATGGAGTTGGCTCAGGAAAGTTCGTTCGTCAACGTTCGTTCTCCAACTGATGTCGATTGTGCCTCACCCTTACGGAGATCACAACGCTGCCCTCTGGCCCTTCTGGCCCTGCTCAGCTCAGCTCCGTTTGGCCATGGCGCTGCCGCCCAGCCCTGCCGGCCCGGCCCGGCCCATACCAGCTACGGCCTGACAACGACCGCAGACCGCATAGCGCCCTGTCCCGCCCCCTCTGCCCTTCCCTTGTTCCGCCCCCTTCTCCACTTATGCGTTGGCAGCCTCTTCTGTCGCTCTCCCCGGGCTAGGGGCGCGGCGGGGGTGGGAGAGGGGGGGGGGGGTTGTTGGGGGTGGAATGAAATGCTAGTGGCGGAGCGGCGGGTTGTGGCGTTGTGGCGGGGGGCTGACTGAGTAGGGAGGAGGCTCGGGGAGGAGGGGGGACGCATGAACCACTTCACGTGACTCAGTTTCAGTTTTCCGATGTTTACGTCCGCGGCCCTGATCCTGAGCTCGCGCGTCCCCTCCAACGCCATGCCCATGATGGCGCCCGGGCCGGCGCGGCGCCTGCCTGCCTGCCTGCGTCGCTTCCTCTATCCGCCCTGACTCCCCCTCACTCCTTCCGCGCTGGCTGCGCGTCGCGTCGCGTGGCGGGGCGGGGCGGGGCGGGGCGGGGCGGGGCGGGGCGGGGCGGGGCGGGGCGGGGCGGGGCGGGGCGGGGCGGGGCGGGGCGCAAGCCTCTCGATTGGGATAAGGGAGGAGATGGCTGCGGAAGGAGAGCCAGGGAGTCGCGGGGGTCGAGGGGGTCGAGCGACCGAGGGTCGCCGCGGGTGGTCGGTACATCCGCGGGAGCGGCTCGGCTCGGCGCCTTCGGTTGATTGAAAACGTGCTGGCGACGCGGCCGAGCTCGGCGGGGCTGGGCGGGGCCGGGGAGGAGGGGGGGGGGTGCGGCTCGGAGGGCCTCTTTGGCTCGGGGCCCCGCGCGCGGCTAGCGTGGTCTAGCCGGCGGCAGGGTGAACGAAATAACACGATGAAGTAGATGAAGTACTTTGGCCGCCAACCAATCATGGGGATGCTGGGGGCAGAGCGCGTCCCTGCGCCGCGGCCCGTCCCGCCCCGCGCCCTCCGCCCCGAGCCCGCCCCGCGCCCCGTCCCGCCCAGCCCCACGCCTCGCCCCGCGCTCCCCGCCCACGCACCGCCCGGCGTCTCAGTCTACGCCTAGCGCCGACTTCAAAGGCTTACTAAATTGTGTGTTAGCGTAGACGAACTGCATGACCTCATGACAAGATCGCTCATGTTTGTTGTCATAGTCTATACCGAGAGGTAGGGCGTTGGAGGTAAGGGGTGGGGGAGTACTTCCGATCACAATTTATGATCCCCGCTCCCAGACATGTGATACTGCCTTCCTTGGCAGCCTACGCGCATCGAAACACTCGCGCGAGGTTGTTGGCATGAGGATGGAGATACTGCGGGGAAGGGAAGGGATACTTCACTCCCAGGGCCAGGCAACAAACGCCGCTACGTTGAGGAGGACGGCTCTTCCCCATTTTCATAATCAAAGCGATGCAAATTAAGATGAATTGTCTTAATCCCAAACAGGACTTTCTGCGCAGAAGGGGCGATTGATGTTATATTCCATATTTGGCTATCCCTTCTTAGCAGATCACGCCTCTGGGAGCCGCGAGGGCAGAGCTACATAGGCTTTAGAGGATAAAACACCTTTTTCGGGAACCTCACAACCTAAATCAAGTTCATGAAGCCAGACAGACAACAGCCAGCGTTTAGAAATCAAACATTTTGCGGCGGAGACGACTTCTGCCCCGACGAATCCTGGTCGATATTTTTATTTTTCTAAAAAAAATCTTGTGCTGTCATCATACGTCGGGTACGGGGACGGGGCGGGGGGCGGTGTGAGCGCCTGAGAGTGAGAATCGGAGAGGAGGGGAAGGGAGGTCTTGGCGTCGCGGCGCGAGCAGTTTGGCAGCCCGAGAGTTCTATTGAAATTGTTTCCACCCAGTAGGACATTTTCTCCCACCACCGCCGCCACTCGGAGCCGTTGGCGCGCCGGGTTGAGAGTGTGGCTGACCCCTCGAGGAGAGGAGCCCGCTCCGCCCGCGCATTCTTTCAGCGGGCGCCCCTGTACCTAACCAACCCTACCGCCGCCCTCCCTCCACCCCCTCCTCCATAGCCTCTCCTTCTCCCCTCTCTTTCTCCCCTCTCCCCCCCCCCCCCCGTCCGCCCAGAGCCCCCGCCCTGGTGGGGTGGGTGAGTACCCCTGCCTACGCCGAGTCCAAGTTTCGGTTTGATTTGCGTCGGCCTGGCTCGTGTGTCCTGGAGGTCCTCAAGAGCCTCTTCCGCCTGACGCCCGCCCCGCCCTGCGCGGCCCTGCGCGGCCCTGCGCGGCCCTCGGACTTGTGAGGGAAGGCCCTCCCGAGGCCCTGCAGGGCCCCGCCTCGCATCGCCTCCCCTCCCTTCCGCCGCGGGGACATTTGTTTTCTCGCCCTTTTCACAGCAGGCCTCGCCTTTTCCGTTCGTTTGACAGGAGTGATAAAAGCTATAAAGTTGAATTATGCTGTTAACGGGATCGTAAAAAGGGGAAGGGTAGGGTGGGGGGGGGGGGAGAGAGGCTCGTCGCAAAGGGCGGGGAAGGGGCGGACGGGCGGGCTGGAGGGGCCTCCTGAGCCAGTCCGGCTCCAGCCCTAAAGCCCTCCGGGACCGAGCTACAGACAGGGCGGCGACGACTGAAGGAATCGAGAAATGTGCCACTGATAGGCGCGGCAGCGGCGGTCCGAACGGACATCTCATTTTAGGCTCGCCGGGCTTCTTTGTCAGTCCGGAGTCTCACCCAGACATGTTACCTTTTAGCGTGTTTTCGGGGTCTCAGGGTTTGGAAGGGTTCAAAAGGACATCGCCGCGACGCTCCGCCCGGTCTAGACGCATGCGCCGCCTGAGGCTGTGAATCCTCAGCTCATCAAACTACAGTTCGAGTCAGTTTGGTAACTGCCTTTTTTTTCTCCCGCCCCGCGTCACCCCTTCCCCACCCCACTTTGTCGGGTGCCTCGGCCTGCCAACGAGCCGGCGCAGCGGTGCCCTGCCCTGCCCTGCCCTGCCCTGCCCTGCCCTGCCCTGCCCTGCCCTGCCCTGCCCTGCCCTGCCCTGCCCTGCCCTGCCCACTCCCCCAAGCTGCACATTTGTCACTCAGCATCACAGGAAGGAGCTTGCCCGTGCCTTCCGTTGTTCCCTGGCCTGGCCTGCCCTGCCCTGCCCTGCCGCCCGTGGACTCTTGCCCGCTTTACATCGCCGAGCCGGATACGAGATCCGAGCCCAAGCTCGGGCCGGCGCCTCCCGGAAAGAGAAGGTGTTCCCTTAGTGTTCTTCCCGGCGTTCCTTTCCCGTCAGCCAACGGGCAGGACAAGGGTGCGTGAAAGTGCGAGTGTTGTTCATCTGACTGCCGGGGAAATATTCGGTCTCGGGGGAGGCGCGCAGGGCGGCGCGAAGCAGCCGAAAGCGGAGCCACGAGATTGACAAGAAGTGCCGTGGCGTCAATCCGCAACGGGCGAGGGTGTAACCTCCCCTCAACACTCACCCGACAGCGAGACGGGCCCGTGCCGGGATCAGTTTCTGTCTTGCTCGGCGTCTTCTGCTTTGGGGCCTTTCGAGATCTCAGGGTGAAATTCGAGCCGCCTCTGTACCACACCTGGAGCAGGAACAGCCTGAGGGGCGGGGTGTGTCGAGCAGGCGGAGCAGGCTGGGCTGGGCTCTGGCGTATGTAAACCACCGGGGCAGATTGAGTCGTCGCGGGGGCGCCTAGGCGCGCCTGTGTCTTCATTCCGGACCAGAGGGCTGGTCGGGGGGCTGGACTCAGGAGAAGGGGGGCCACACGTGGGATTCACCAAAGCTGGGCCGCACCTCGCCCCGCCAACAACAACGCCGCCCACCACTTCACCGGCTCACCGCACTACACTTTCAATTTTCTTGAAAGGGGAGAGAAAAGTGGCGCCGTTTTCATGTTTGTTCTGCTAGGCCGGAGGGGTGCTTCCCCCCCCCCTTCCCCCCTCCCGCCGTCACTCCCTTCTACTCCTCTGTCGAGGAGTTGGCCATTGAAATGAATATTCGGCAGACTGCCTCCGCCTCCCACGCCCCTACCGCCCCGCCCCTTCCAATCTTCCCTTTGCCAAGCAGGCAGCCCAAAGGCGTGACGCGGTGAGAGCCGTGTTGTGGTGGGGCGTGGCGTGGCGTGGCGTGGCGTGGCGGGGCGCTGCCTGCTCTTATTTCGCCGCATAACTTAAATGAAATACGCAGAATAGCCTCTAGGTGTATGCAAAGATATTGCCATCCCGCGTGGAGCTCGACTCCCACCTCTAGACTCGTCGCAACCAGTAGTCCCAGCGCGGGGTGGCGCGGGGCGGCGCGGAGCGGGGCGGGGGGCGTGGGGCGTGGGACGGCGCGGCCGTTAACCGGGAGAGGGGCACAGGGAGGGCCCCATGCCCATTCCCTAACCCTGTGCCATGAGCGCTCCCAGTGCTTGTCTGTGGGGATTCCTGATATCTTCTTTTTTTTTGACGTTCCGCCGTCTGGGACGTGTGTGTGTCGGATGGAACACGTCTTTTATGTTGCTTCTGACTCCCTTTTTTTAAAAAAGGAAAGGTGCATGTATCCCGTCTTAGCCCAGTCCTCGTTTTGATCAAGAAAAAATGAGTTTCATGGCATTGACCAAGTGCAGGTTACTCCGTCGTCGGGTGAGCCTCGAGTAAGGACATTACCGAGGAGGTTTGTTTGGTGGTGGGAACAGACGAGCAAGGAGGGAAGGCCAGGGCGGGGCGGGGAGAGACGCGTAAGATACAACGTATGTTAGATTGGATTGTTGGATGGGCTTCTATTTGTGGAGCACGGGTGCGGGCGGGCGAGTTACAGTATTGTTATGATTACGGTTTGTTTGGTGCGGAGGAGGTGCGGGGGAGCGCGGGTGGTTGCGCCGTTGAGTGCGTGCGAGAGTGCAGGAGCACATAGAGCGCGGGCCGGCTCAGGTGCGGAGCGAAGGGGGGGGGGGGAGGGGGATGAAAGGGTTGAACGGTACGGAGGGGCGTGCCGGGGCGGGATGGGGCGGGGCGGGGCGGGGCGGGGCGGGGCGCGGCGGCCTCCCCATGCCGAGGCGAGCGGATGATATTGCTCATGAGTTGTTGTGAACGTGAGGCGCATGAGGCAGTGTTTGTTTGCTGGTAGGGGCGTGTGTGGCTGTGTGTGTGTGTGTGTGAGTGGGGGGAGGGGGCTCCATGCAGAGTGTTTGTTAGTTGCATTCGCAGACATTAGCGCGTAACATAAGGCCTGTACTGTAAAGTTACCGCCGCCACTTAGACCGCCCACCCCTTCTTTGCATCTTTCGATTTATACCCGAAATTTTTTTTTCTTAACTGACAGAGTTTGGAAAGGGGCGTTAATGTACCCCACACCAACCCCTCAGCTGCCTATGCATTCTTACAATTTTCGGTCCAAAATACATTATGCTCCAAAGTGGCGGGGGTTTCCGACAGCCTAACTCTCGTGGGGACGGTCTAGGGGTATGAGTCCCTCTGCACAACCCCCGTCACTATGGAGCAAAATTTTTTTCGGCCGAAAATACTAAAAATACAAAGGCTATAGCCTTTGCATTTTTACGATTTTCGGCCAAAAATTAATGTTCTCCGAAATGACGGGGATTGTGCAGGGAGACTCTAACGTTCCCCAAGATCAACCTCCAAGGGTCAGTTCGTATAAAAACCCGGTTTGTCTGCGAGGAAATGCAGTATTCCTGATAGCGCGCTATGTGTTCGGGCCAGGTGGCGTAGGTGCCTTTTTTCTAACTAATGAAGTCCGGTATAGGACTCATATGACTTGCTATGTGTGTTTTAGTCCCAGCAGAAGGTACCCTGTGAGTTTGGTCGAAATCGGAGGCAATTTATTTTCGGCCAAAAATCAGAAACGCAAAGGCTATATCCTTTGGATTTTTACGATTTTTTGGCCAAAGCGATTTTGTTCCAAACGAGGTCCGGTACGGGGACGGGGCTCCTTGGCCTTGCAACGTGTCTATTAGTCACAGAAGAGTGTCCCCTGTGAGTTTGGTCGAAATCGGAGGCAATTTATTTTCGGCCGAAAATCAGAAACGCAAAGGCTATAGCCTTTGTATTTTTACGATTATTTGGCCAAAGCGATTTTGTCCCAAACGATGTCAGTACAGGGCTCCTTGGCCTTGCAACGTGTCTATTAGTCTGAAGAGTGTCCCCTGTGAATTTGGTCGAAATCAGGCAATTTATTTTCGGCCAAAATCACAAAAACGCAGGCTATAGCCTTTGGATTTTACGATTTTTGACCAAAGCGACTTTGTCCCAAACGAGGTCCCGGACGCGGCTCCTAGGACTTGCAACGTATCTATTAGTCCCAAAAGAGTGTCCCCTGTGAGTGTGGTCGAAATCGGAGGCAAGTTAGTTTCGGCCGAAAATCACAAAAACGCAAAAGGCTATAGCCTTTGCATTTTACGATTTTCGGCCCCAAACAATTTGCTCCAAAAATGACGGGGGTTGTGCAGGGACTCTAATGTACCCTTGTCCCAACCCCATGTGAGTCAATTGGTCCGAAAAACCCGGTTTGTCTGCGAGGCAATGCAGTATTCCTGATATCGGGCATTTTGTGCTGGCGGGTCGGTTTAGGGGCCTATGTTCCCAAACAGTCGGTATAGGACTCCTAGGACGCTATGTGTTTTTGGTCGCAGAAGAGTGTCCCCTGTAGTTTGGTCGAAATCAGGCAATTTATTCGCCTGAGTTTGGTCGAAATCGAGCAATTTATCGGCCAAAATCACGGCTATAGCCTTTGCATTTTTTACATTTTTGGCCAAAGCGATGTTGTCCCAAACGATGTCCGGTACACGGCTCCTTGGCCTTGCAACGTGTCTATTAGTCACAGAAGAGTGTCCCCTGTGAGTTTGGTCTAAATCGGAGGCAATTTATTTTCGGCCGAAAATCCCAAAAACGCAAAGGCTATAGCCTTTGCATTTTTACGATTTTTTGGCCAAAGCGATTTTGTCCCAAACAAGGTCCGGTACGGGGCTCCTTGGACTTGCAACGTGTCTATTAGTCCCAGAAGAGTGTCCCCTGTGAGTTTGGTCGAAATCGGAGGCAATTTATTTTCGGCCGAAAATCCCAAAAACGCAAAGGCTATAGCCTTTGCATTTTTACGATTTTTTGGCCAAAGCAATTTTGTCCCAAACAAGGTCCGGTACGGGGCTCCTTGGACTTGCAACGTGTCTATTAGTCCCAGAAGAGTGTCCCCTGTGAGTTTGGTCGAAATCGGAGGCAATTTATTTTCGGCCGAAAATCCCAAAAACGCAAAGGCTATAGCCTTTGCATTTTTACGATTTTTTGGCCATAGCGATTTTGTCCCAAACGAGGTCCGGTACGGGGCTCCTTGGACTTGCAACGTGTCTATTAGTCCCAGAAGAGTGTCCCCTGTGAGTTTGGTCGAAATCGGAGGCAATTTATTTTCGGCCGAAAATCCCAAAAACGCAAAGGCTATAGCCTTTGCATTTTTAACGATTTTCGGCCCCAAACGAATTTGCTCCAAAATGACGGGGGTTGTGCAGGGGGACTCTAACGTACCCCTTGACCAACCCCCATGGGTCAGTTCGTCCGAAAACCCGGTTTGTCTGCGAGGCAATGCAGTATTCCTGATACCGCGCAATTTGTGCTGGCGGGTCGGTTTAGGGGCCTATGTTCTAGCTAACGAAGTCCGGTATAGGACTCCTAGGACTTGCTATGTGTTTTTTGGTCCCAGAAAAAGGTAACCTGTGAGTTTGGTCGAAATCGGAGGCAATTATTTTTCGCCCGAAAATCCCAAAAACGCAAAGTGTCTATAGCCTGGTTGCATTTTTTTAGCCTTTGCATTTTTAACGATTTTCGGCCCCAAACGTATTTGCTCTAAAATGACGGGGGTTGTGCAGGGGGACTCTAACGTACCCCTTGACCAACCCTCATGGGTCAGTTCTTCCGAAAACCCGGTTTGTCTGCGAGGAAATGCAGTATTTCTTCTGAATCGTATTTTGAATGGCAGTAAACCTGGCGGGCGAGTGACGTCAGTTTCTGCAGCCGGAGCCGGAAGCCGGAGGTGTTTGTTGTTTTCGGAGTGATCATGGCGGACGCCGGTGTGCGGCCTGTGCGGCAGAGTTTCGTAAGTGTAATTGTGATATTATTATTTTTTTAAACGTAATATTCCTTAATTAATCAATAATTGGGAGGAGTGTGATATTTTAATATTTAAATATCACATATTTTATTGTTTTTGTGAGGATAAACTGAACATCCTCGCTCCTGTAATGGTTCCTCTTTCTGCTGAGTGCCTACCGTAAGCTTAGAATTAACCATCAGCATTGGTTGTAACTTTTCAATGATATTCTTAATAGTGGAATGTCGTTATTTCCTTGAAAGGCTGTAATTTTCTTGTAGCACATTATGTAGTGCCCAAGGGAGGTTAGCTATGAAGGTTAGGTCACCTCATGGGTACACCCATGGTTAGGCTGAGGTTCATCCATGAAGCTCTTAATTTGGGCATTAGTGTGAATCAGAAATTTATTTTACGTTGCGTTCTTGTTTAAATGTGAAAGTGGGGGTGTCCTTAGTACTCTCTGTGAGGAAATCTTGGACCAGATGGATTCCGATTAGGCGACAGACAGCCTACAACAGTAGTAGCATTTTCTATCAGGCACACTTGCGTGTTCATTTCAAAATCAAAGGGTTTTGTATAAGTTAACATTGGGGGGAAAATAGGGAAGCTAGGACTCTTGGGTGAGTCAGTAGGGCTTGTTGCATTAGTGGGTATCCTTCCACTTGAAATCGCAGTTCTGTGCTCATGATGATTCTTCTTCTTTGAACAATATTGCATCTTCGTAGTGAGAATAATTAAATGTAAATGAGATCTTTTCTTTTTCAAGAACGGAAAGTATTGTGTAGATATTTATCATTTGGAGTAAGTCATGTTCATTCTCAAAACGCCTTCTAGTTTTCAAACAAACTTCATAATACAATAGTCTTGTGTAGATTTATTTGTTTTAAATGCAATATTGTTAAAAGTGCATGGCCCGTCACTCGTCTTTATCCAGAATTTGTTTTGTCAATTGTCTAAACACTAGTTGTTCACTTATTGATCTAGTTTATGGTTGGTATCTTGCCAACTGATATCCATGAGAGATATCATCAGCATTTTATCGATGTGCAATTACCTTTCTAAGGTATTTGGCTTTTTAAAATAATACTTGTTCACTTTTCCATCCATCTTATTTAAGGGTGGTATCTTGCCAACTAGTCAGATGCTGGATGCATTTAATAATTCGGATAGAGGCTTTTAAAGTAGTTAATCTTGTTTTGTGGAGAACAGAGATGAGTGACGGCTTTTGCTTACTGATATATGAGTGTTGCCCTGTTGCCCCTGTGTCTGCTGTTCTTTACTTGCTCTATTGCAAAAAGTATCCATTGAATGCTTTGTTTTGCGCCATTTGGCCTGCCTGCTTCCTCTCACTTTGACCTCGGCCAGACTCCTAAAGGTCAGGGTGTGAGGAGTAGGCATTTTAGTGGTAACCTTTCAAATCTAAATTTTTGCTTGCTTCCTCGCACTTTGACCTCGGCCAGACTCCTCATGGTCAGGGTGTGAGGAGTGGGTGTCTTGCTCTTGTACCTTTGAAATGTAAATTTTTGCTTGCTTTCAACTTGTTGTAGTTGCCCCCTCTTGCTGGCATGTTGACCCAGGCCAGTCTCCTGAAGGTCAATGTGTGGGTGAGAGGGGGCGAATGAGAGGGGATTCCTCTCTCTTTGCTTTAGAATTTCAACTTTTGAATGGATACTTTTTTTACTGCTCTCTGCTGTGTTGTTTCCCTTCTGGCTCTGGTATAATACGGCCTCCTGGAGTGGGACTTGTCTCACTGCTGGGTTCGAATCCCAGCGGGTCCTATGCCTCGCCTTGTTCTGCCTTCCTTCTCTCTGAATGTATGAGAAATTTAGAGGAACACAGTGCTTTGTTTACATTGCTGCCATGGTCTTGTTTACATTTGTGCTGCCCTGCCCTTGGCCAATTTCTTCTTCTCTTTTTTTGGGACTTAGTATTTGGCCTTTGCAGTGTTCCTCTCACTTTGTCATACTGTGTCTTCTGCTCTTTGTTGTTGTTGACATTCATGCTTTGTTTACTTTTCAGCACTTGTACTTTTTTTTTTTTCCCCTCCTTCGTTGTTGGCTTCGGCTTTCCTTGCTCGAGCAGCTCATTGGTTTCCACCAGTGAGCTGCTCGAGCAAGGAAAGCCAAAGCCAACAACGAAGGAGGGGAAAAAAAAGAATTGTTTTTTGTTGCCGATCTTCCACTGCTCTGTCTGCTGCTGCGCCTTTGAAGGCGCATCAGCGGAGCTGGGGACTTGGAGCAGTGGAAACATCGGCAACAAAAAAATAAAAATAAAAATGTAAACAATAAATAAATAAACAAACAGTTGAATAAAGAAAAACAAGCTTTAATGGAAGAAGAACAAAAAGAAGCAATAGCAGCTGGCCAATGGGAGGCCAGCAAAAAAAGGCCCTTTAGGCTATCTCGAGATCCCTATCTGATGCGGCCCAAGTAAAATTTCTGGGGGTCAAACAAAGTTCCATCTGGAAAAACTAGTCAAATTAACTTTCAAGAGGAGTTTAATTAAAACCCCTCATAAACTGACTCTACGCAACAATCACTTCATATGAACTCAATCACAGCCGACGAGATGAAACACAGGACCCGAGAGCAAGCAGTGGCCTGGTGAACCTTCAATAACATGTCACTAAAGGAAATGAGAAATGCGTACCAGGACCTCGGGCCATTCCATGTTCCACTGTGACTGATCTCTCCTCCACATGAAGCAATCGTTGCTCACATTAGCAAAAGTAAGTTCAAAGTAAGTTCATTTCTTCATGCTGACATTCTTGTCTTGCAGGTAGTCTCTTGATCCTCTTGATTTGAAGAATCTTCTATGCCCGCACGATTGGTTCCTCTGTACTTGTCACCTGCAAAAACAAATATTCATTAGAAGCAGTTCAAGAAATAAGTATCATTTCATCATTGCTCAGTTTATTTATTTAGAAAGACATAAAATTCAGTATGGCAGGTAACATGCCAAAGTTTTCCATCTTGCAATGGCATTTTAGTTTTGAAATCAAAATATATTCAGCATTCAAAAGAAGGTGACAGTTTTATTTTACTCTTGAAGAGTACCATCATCCAAACAAAATCAAAACAAAGTCAACATTACATCTACTCCAGCTTCAAATTAGCCAAAGTGGTAAACACACAGGCAAGATTTACTACCATAAAGAAAGCCTTTAGTTATAGATAGCAAAGGTCATGCCTTCAAAGGTGCACAGCTGACCTGGATCCAAAATAAATGAATCAAGTCCAAATAGCCCAGTACGAAACTCTATTTAACCAAGGCAATTCCCTCTGCGTGCAACAAAACTGTTGTAGCATTTCCTAGCTGTGAACCCCGGTTTTTGCTTGAATCAACCCTCAGAGGTTGGTCTGGGGGTACAGAAAACTTCCCCTGCACAACCACCGTCATTTTTGGGCAAAAATTTTTTTGACCGAAAATCATTCCAAAGGCTATAGCCTTTGCATTTAATCACTTTTTCGACCGTAAAAAAAAATGTCTCCGATTCCGAGTTAAGTCACAGGGAACCTTCTTCTGGTTCCATATTACATGAATCAAATCCAAAACACCAATAAGAGACTCAATTTAGGAGAGATTTGCTTTGGCGGAGGCACTACCCACTACCAAGTACACTTCTCCAATGGAAGGAATAAGTTGACTTTCATAAATTGTGTCAAAGGTTCCCTCAACAGATGTTAAAAATACAAATCTAATTGCTTTGTCACCATGCTGGGAAATAATTCAGTCTGATCAATTCAGGGCATTGAATTTTGAAGTAAGAGAAATTAACAGCAGACTGGACTTCAAAATTATTAACCACAGCAGTAGTGCCTCTACTCTTGCCGCTTCGAAAGGCAGTGCCTCTCAGTGACACCTAGCACCCCCTTAAGTAAACGCAGGCATCAAAGAAAATTACTGTGCCATCTTTCAACTGACCCTGAAGTTTATCTTAAGGTACTTTCTAAGGAATTAGGCAAATTTAACCTCATCTACTTCAATTGACACTTTTGCTTGCCTTCTTGAGCTACTTTCACAAAGCAAACGGAAGAACTAGGCTCACCTGGATATTGATTCAGCAAATTTGGATTCTTGAGAAGTGATGTGACGGCTTGCTGGCATCATGGATAGCTTCAATTATTGGTATGAAGTTCATTTCATCATGCTGACTTTCTTGTCCTGAGTTGGTTTCTTGATTTGAAGAATCTTCTATGCCACTCAATTGGTTCTTTACTTGACACCTGCAAAAACAAATCTACATTAGAAGCAGCTCAAGAAAAGATCATTTCATCACAACTAGGTTGATTTATTTAGAAAGACATGAAATTTAGTATGGCAGGTACAAATGATAACATGCCAAAATTTTGCACCTTGCAATGGCATTTCAATTTGGGATAAAAATATATTCTGCATTCAAAAGAAGATAACACAATTTTACTATACTCATATAGGGTACTATCATTCAAACAGAATCAATAATGAAGTCGACATTACATCTACTTCAGCTTCAAATTTACCACAGCCAAAGTGGTAAACAGACAGGTAAAATTTACTATAATAAAGAAAGCTTCTAGACCTCCTTCTGGGTCCAACACAAAAGAATCAAGTTCAAATAGCCCGGTAAGATACTCAATTTAGGAGGAATATGTTTAGGCTGAGACAATTCCCTCTGTGTGCAGCAAAACTATTGTCACATTTCCTAGTTGTGAACCCCGGTTTTTGCTTGAATCAACCCTCAGAGGTTGGTCTGCGAGTACAGAAAACTTCCCCTGCACATTCACCGTCAGTTTTGGGCAAAATTTTTTTCGAATGAAAATGGTAGAATTCCAAAGGCTGTAGCCTTTGCATTTTATTAATTTTTCAACCATAAAAAAATTGTCCTCGATCCCGACCAAGTTAGGTACTTTCTAAGGCATTCAGCAAAATCAAACCTGATCTATTGCAGTTACACTTTTGCTTGCCTTCTTGAACTACTTTCAAAAAGCACTCCCAGGAACTAGGCTCACCTGGATATTGGAAGATTGATTCAGCAAATTTCAATTCTTGAAAAGTAATGTGACGGCTTGCTGGCACCATGGATAGTTTCAAGAGCATTAAATAAAGCACATAATGAGACCTGAAAAAGGAAACAAGACCATTAGTATAACTAAAGGTGGCAAAATAAATAGGTAAAGGCAAAACCCAAACAAAATACACACCATGTGAATGGGAGTGACAATCACAAGCATCTCCGGGGGAAATCCTTCCTAAAGACAGCACAGATCGGCGGACTCCTCTCAGTAATGTGACTGCTTGCTGGCATCATCGATAGCTTCAAAAGCATTAAATAAAGCAAACGTTGAGAGCTGAAAATCAAAAGAACAAAATTATTAGTTTAACAAAATGATTAGAACAAGATGATAAAGACAAAAAAATAAAGGTAAAGGAGCACAGCAAAACCCAAACGAATTACGCACCATGTGAATTGGAGTGACGATCAGAAACATTTACAGAGAAATTCCTTCCCGAAGACTGCACAGATCGGCGGGCTCTTCACGGTGGCAGCTTGCAAATAACTCCAGATGTATGGACCTCACAAATCAGTATTCTGAAAGAGAGACAAGAGCAAGGTTAGGATTTTCTCTACAGATGTCAGCCTGGTTGATGAGAGACATCGTCCTATACTAGAACACGTGTGTCATTGATGAGAGACATCGTCCTATATTAGAACACGTGTCTCATGTCCTTTAGCATAGCCCTGTCTCAAGTTGGCCTGCACGCCTTCGAATGAAAACAACGTCAACCAAACGGGCTTCAGATTGTGATAAGATCCTTAGCTATTCCCATTACGAAATTACTTTGGTTTAGATAGTCACCGCGACAGTCAAATGAACGTGAACAGAAAACCATTTCAAGTTCATGAACCCTCCGTTTGTAACCATACACGATCACGATACTCCTTTAGGCAAATTAAAGAAAGACACGCCGAAAGGTAAGCCCTAACCCTCAACAATGAGAAAGATTTTAAAGCGAAGTAATCAAAAGCATGCGGATTATCGTCCACACGTGTACACGCAGACAAAACTGACGAGCTGGGAGGACTATGTACAACTAACCTGCGTAGAAGGGAGAGGCGAAATGACAGAAACTCGGTGCAGAGCCAGCAAGCTGAACGAGGTGCAAGAGGTGGGAGGGGAGGGCAAAGGGGCAGTAGGGGAAGGGCGGGGAAGGGGACAGGTGGCGCTGTCGTGTGGGGGAGCCAAGCGGAGAGCGGAGGAACTGTAGACCGATTCCGCTGCCGCACTCGTCGCGTCGCTCTGTCCCTCTCGCTCTGAAGGAGTTTGCCGTAGGGTGTGGGAGCACTCTGTCTCCCTCGCACTCAGGGAGTGCGCCGACGAGTGCGTGCAGCAGTGCAGCAGAATCGCTCTGCTGGAAGCAGCACATCTCTGAAGGAGCGCCAGGATAACAGGAACTATTGGCACATTAGTAACAAAAAATATTTATATTAATTATAGAAAAAAAAAAAACTGTCTGAGATTGCCTAAGTTAGGTCCACCAGCCCGGCGCCGACTGCTATACGTGAGTGGCAAGCGTGCCCCTCTTGATGGTGGCCATGTGCGAGCTGGGCACGATGTACTGCGAGGTGGGCGAGTTGGCGAGCCCCAGGCCCCCAGGCCGCGCACGGCCGTGCTGTAGGGCGGCGGCGGCGGCCCGTTGGGGGGCCCCGTGGCCGAGGGCGTCGCGACGCCCCCGATGGGGCCGGTGCTCGCCGTGCTCGGGCTGGCGCTGGGCGCCGGGCTGGTGTGCGGGGGCAGCAGGCTCGCGCTCGACGTCCTCAGGTACGGGTTGCCGTAGGCGGCCGAGTACCTCAGGTCGACGCACGCCAGCGGGCTGGACACGTGCGGGTGCGCGCCGTGCGCCGCCGGCAGCCCCAGGTGCGCGTCCAGGGGCGTCAGCAGGCTCAGCGACGGCGGCGGCGTGTAGTCCCGCGAGTAGTCCACGTACGGCACGTACCCGTTGTTGTTCTGCCCGTCCTGGAAGACAAGAGTCGCAAGGTTACTTAACGCCTGCACAGTGTCACTTTTTTTTCCGCTAGGGATCGTCTCGAAACTCTGAAATGTATGTACTCTTTCTAATTCAAAACAAATTCAGAAAAATTTAGGAAAATGCAAACGAAAAATTCTGAAAAATTCAGGATAAGATCACAAAAATTCAGGAAATATCAAAGCAAAAATTGAAACAAAATCAAAAAATTCTACAACATATGTACACCAAAACTAAGTCTGGTTTCTCGCTAGGATCGTCTTGACGACAATGAGGAAGCCAAAACTAGGATGTTGCCAATATTTGTCGCCATTCTCATAATACTGGAGGCCCATGGACAATTGCAGCCTGGGAAGCTGGGCTCGGGGTACTCGGTAGAGTACCAGTACACGTGGTCGCCGTGCGCGCCGTTGAGCGCCATGGGCAGGTGGACGGGGCCGGCCAGGGGCACGCCGCCCACGCCGCGCTCCGAGCCCGTCTCGCTCCCGGGCCGGCTCACCGACGACCCCGTCCGAGACCCCATCCTCAGCTCCAGCTTCATGTCGGAGATGTTGGACGTGCGGTCCGACTCCCGGCACTGCTTCTCGGCCTCGTTGTTGTCCACTGTAGGGGGCAGAACAAGACGGGCATGACAGTTTGCACGGGGTGTCGAGGTGAAGCTCTAGCGCCTATGAGGCAGTGGGTAGGCCAGCCCGCCGTGCACCCGTGTGAGAGTAGCGGCTATAGCCTTTGCGTTTTTGTGATTTTCGGCCGAATGAAAATTGTCTCCGATTTCGACCCAACTCACAGGGGACACTCATCTGGGACTACAAAACACGTTGCAAGTCCAAGGAGCCCGGTACCAGACCTCGTTTAGGAGAAAACGGGTTTGGCCGAAAATTCGTAAAAATGCAAAGGCTATAGCCTTTGCGTTTTTGTGATTTTCGGCCGAAAATAAATTACCTACGATTTCGACCAAACTCACAGGGGACACTCATCTGGGACTACAAAACACGTTGCAAGTCCAAGGAGCCCCGTACCGGACCTTGTTTGGGACACAATCGCTTTGGCAAAAAATTCGTAAAAATGCAAAGGCTATAGCCTTTGCGTTTTTGTGATTTTCGGCCGAAAATAAATTACCTACGATTTCGACCAAACTCACAGGGGACACTCTTCTGGGACTAATAGACACGTTGAAAGTCCAAGTAGCCCCGTACCGGACCTTGTTTGGGACAAAATCGCTTTGGCCAAAAATTCGTAAAAATGCAAAGGCTATAGCCTTTGCGTTTTTGGGATTTTCGGCCGAAAATAAATTGCCTCCGATTTCGACCAAACTCACGGGAGACACTCGGAGGTTGATCTAGGGGATGTTAAGAGGGCCCCTGCACAACCACTGTCACTTTGGAGCGAAATTTATTTTCGGCCAAAATTCGTAAAAATGCAAAGGCTATAGCCTTTGCGTTTTTACGATTTTCGGCCGAAAATAAATTGTCTCCGATTTCAACCAAAATCACAGGGAACCCTCGGGGGTTGGTCTAGGGGATGTTAAGAGTGCCCCTGCACAACCCCCGTCACTTTGGAGCGAAATTTATTTTCGGCCCGAAATAGTAAAAATGCAAAGGCTATAGCCTTTGCGTTTTTACGATTTTCGGCCGAAAATAAATTGTCTCCGATTTCAACCAAACTCACAGGGAACCCTCGGGGGTTGGTCTAGGGGATGTTAAGAGAGCCCCTGCACAACCCCCGTCACTTTGGAGCGAAATTTATTTTCGGCCCAAAATCTTAAAAATGCAAAGGCTATAGCCTTTGCGTTTTTACGATTTTGAGCCGAAAATAAATTGTCTCCGATTTCAACCAAACTCACAGGGAACCCTCGGGGGTTGGTCTAGGGGATGTTAAGAGTGCCCCTGCACAACCCCCGTCACTTTGGAGCGAAATTTATTTTCGGCCCAAATTCGTAAAAATGCAAAGGCTATAGCCTTTGCGTTTTTACGATTTTCGGCCGAAAATAAATTGTCTCCGATTTCAACCAAACTCACAGGGAACCCTCGGGGGTTGGTCTAGGGGATGTTAAGAGAGCCCCTGCACAACCCCTGTCACTTTGGAGCGAAAATTAATTTCGGCCCGAAATAGAAAAAATGCAAAGGCTATAGCCTTTGCGTTTTTACGATTTTCGGCCGAAAATGAATTGACTTCGATTTCAACCAAACTCACAGGGAACCCTCGGAGGTTGGTCTAGGGGATGTTAAGAGAGCCCCTGCACAACCCCTGTCACTTTGGAGCGAAATTTATTTTCGGCCCAAATTCTTAAAAATGCAAAGGCTATAGCCTTTGCGTTTTTACGATTTTCGGCCGAAAATAAATTGTCTCCGATTTCAACCAAATTCACAGAGAACCCTCGGGGGTTGGTCTAGGGGATGTTAAGAGTGCCCCTGCACAACCCCCGTCACTTTGGAGCGAAATTTATTTTCGGCCCAAAATCGTAAAAATGCAAAGGCTATAGCCTTTGCGTTTTTACGATTTTCGGCCGAAAATAAATTGTCTCCGATTTCAACCAAACTCACAGGGAACCCTCGGGGGTTGGTCTAGGGGATGTTAAGAGTGCCCCTGCACAACCCCCCTCACTTTGGAGCGAAATTTATTTTCGGCCCAAAATCGTAAAAATGCAAAGGCTATAGCCTTTGTGTTTTTACGATTTTCGGCCCAAAAAAATTGTCTCCGATTTCAACCAAACTCACAGGAAAACCCTCGGGGGTTGGTCAAGGGGATGTTAAGTGGCCCCTGCACAACCCCTTTGGAGCGAAATTTATTTTCGGCCCGAAATTTAAAAAATGCAAAGGCTATATAGCCTTTGCGTTTTTACGATTTTGAGCCGAAAATAAATTGTCTCTGATTTTAACCAAACTCACAGGGAACCCTCGGGGGTTGGTCTAGGGGATGTTAAGAGTGCCCCTGCACAACCCCCGTCATTTTGGAGGAAAATATTTATTTGACCGAAAATTGTAAAAATGCAAAGGCTATAGCCTTTGCGTTTTTGCGGTTTTCGGCCGAAAACAAAGTGTCTCCGATTTCAACCAAACTCACAGGAACCCTCGGGGTTGGTCTAGGGATGTTAAGAGAGCCCTGCACAATCCCCGTCACTTTGGAGCGAAATTTATTTTCAGCCCAAATTAGTAAAAATGCAAAGGCTATAGCCTTTGCAGTTTTACGATTTTCGGCCGAAAATAAATTGTCTCCGATTTCAACCAAAATCACAGGGAACCCTCGGGGGTTGGTCTAGGGGATGTTAAGAGAGCCCCTGCACAACCCCCGTCACTTTGGAGCGAAATTTATTTTCGGCCCGAAATAGTAAAAATGCAAAGGCTATAGCCGTTTTAACGATTTTGAGCCGAAAATAAATTGTCTCCGATTTCAACCAAACTGACAGGGAACCCTCGGGGGTTGGTCTAGGGGATGTTAAGAGTGCCCCTGCACAATCCCCGTCACTTTGGAGCGAAATTTATTTTCGGCCCAAATTCGTAAAAATGCAAAGGCTATAGCCTTTGCGTTTTTACGATTTTCGGCCGAAAATAAATTGTCTCCGATTTCAACCAAAATCACAGGGAACCCTCGGGGGTTGGTCTAGGGGATGTTAAGAGTGCCCCTGCACAACCCCCGTCACTTTGGAGCGAAATTTAATTTCGGCCCGATAAAGTAAAAATGCAAAGGCTATAGCCTTTGCGTTTTAAAGATTTTCGGCCGGAAATGAATTGACTTCGATTTCAACCAAACTCACAGGGAACCCTCGGGGGTTGGTCTAGGGGATGTTAAGAGAGCTTCTGCATAACCCCCGTCACTTTGGAGCGAAATTTATTTTCAGCTCAAATTCGTAAAAATGCAAAGGCTGTAGCCTTTGCGTTTAAAAGATTTTCGGCCGAAAATGAATTGACTTCGATTTCAACTAAACTCACAGGGAACCCTCGGGGGTTGGTCTAGGGGATGTTAAGAGTGCTGCTGCACAACCCCCGTTACGTTAGAGCGAAATTTATTTTCGGCTCAAAATCTTATAAATGCAAAGGCGAATTTGGGCCGAAAATAAATTTCGCTCTAAAGTGACGGGGATATTGCAGGGTCACTTTTAACATCCCCTAGACCAACCCCCGAGGGTTCCCTGTCAGTTTGGTTGAAATCGGAGACATTTTATTTTCGGCTGAAAATCGTAAAAACGTTAAGGCTATAGCCTTTGCATTTTTACGATTTTGGGCCGAAATTAAATTTTGCTCCAAAGTGACAGGGGTTGTGCAGGGGCACTCTTAACATCCCCTAGACCAACCCCCGAGGGTTCCCTGTGAGTTTGGTTGAAATCGGAGACAATTTATTTTCGGCCGAAAATCGTAAAAACGCAAAGGCTATAGCCTTTGCATTTTTACGATTTTGGGGCGAAATTAAATTTTGCTCTTAAGTAACAGGGGTTGTGCAGGGGCACTCTCAACATCACCTAGACCAACCCCCGTGGGTTCCCTGTGAGTTTGGTTGAAATCGGAGACAATTTATTTTCGGCCGAAAATCGTAAATATGCAAAGGCTATAGCCTTTGCATTTTTACGATTTTGGGGCGAAATTAAATTTTGCTCCGATTTCGACCAACTAACAGGGGTTGTGCAGGGGCACTCTCAACATCACCTAGACCAACCCCCGTGGGTTCCCTGTGAGTTTGGTTGAAATCGGAGACAATTTATTTTCGGCCGAAAATCGTAAATATGCAAAGGCTATAGCCTGTGCGTTTTTGTGATTTTCGGCCGAATGAAAATTGTCTCCGATTCGACCCAACTCACAGGGGACACTCTTCTGGGACTACAAAACACGTTGCAAGTCCAAGGAGCCCGGTACCGGACCTCGTTTAGGAGAAAATGGGTTTGGCCGAAAATCGTAAAAATGCAAAGGCTATAGCCTTTGCGTTTTTGTGATTTTCGGCCGAATGAAAATTGTCTCCGATTTCGACCCAACTCACAGGGGACACTCTTCTGGGACTACAAAACACGTTGCAAGTCCAAGGAGCCCGGTACCGGACCTCGTTTAGGAGAAAATGGGTTAGGCCGAAAATCGTAAAAATGCAAAGGCTATAGCCTGGGAGAAAACAGCTTTGGCGTGCGCCGTTTCGTCGCAAGGGCATGCTAAGTGCTGAGCATCCCCTCTGAGCTGTCCCCAGGTCGAAAGTCTCAGACACCCTATGGGGTCGACGCCAGAGGCGCAGTGGCCTCCAAAATGTGGTTATCCTGCGCGGGAACCTAGAGCACACTTCCAGAACCTCCCTCCCCCCCCCCCCCACATCCCCTCCACTTTTCCCCTCCCCAGCCGGAGGTAAGATAAGTGCCAATAAGTATCATTTACATGATGAATATAAGAATGCAACTGCATGATATGCTGTCCATCCCCACCCCCTTCTGAAACAAGTTTGTCTTCACACCAAGTTACTAGTATCAATGGTAAGCCAAGCATTGGGTCACTCATTTAAAAAGACATAGTTATGAATGTTGTTACAGAAGCCACTAACATTAAATGCAATTAAGACATTCACAATGACTCATGACCTTTAAATGATGAGGCGAATCTATTTTGAAATGATTTTTTATAGCTATTTGAAATAGAATTGAAACACTCCAAAACGTCTGTAGCACTTTAATGATTATATGACTTTATTCTGATAATATTTCAATGTTTTAGAAAGACTGATTTAGTGTAAACACTCTCAGCATAATTGATATATTACAAGTACCGTTTCCCACCTAAATCCAATCAACTGTATCGCCTTTTTAGTTTGTGGGGGTCAAATCTCTTTAAACTAATCATTTTTTTTAAAGCAATTAACTCCGTATCATAGCCAAAACGGATCAAGCAGTATGTTTGGTTTAATACATAAGATAGCTTGATCAGAGATCGTATCACTGGGAGAACAGCAAAGGTTCGGAACAAAATCCCCCCCAAATTTATCTGAGTAATACCCATACTATTTTCTTTTTCTTGTTGGGTTTAAAGGTTATAACATTTTAATACTTTCACCACACTTTGATGTGTCTTCTTTAGTAGAATGAGACTCCAAATGTTTCTATTTAATTTTTATAAATTAATAACCTTTATATCATAACAAATGTCTTTTATCTCATGTCTAAAAGAAGCACAGTTCTACTACAGCATCAGTACCGTATTGGGGAAACCGTTTGGCTGGTAATTTGTGGCGGCTCATTAAGAAATAACAACACTTGGGTACCGAGCAAAGGTTCAAACAAAATTTAACCAAATATAAGGAAATAATTTCACAGTTAGTAACTCTCACTTGTCAGATCAAGATGTTATGTGATTTTAATACTCAAACCCAACTCTGCTGTCTCCCAGACAGAACTGTATGATGCTCTATTGTAAACAACATTGTTTATGTTGTTAGGTTATGTCACTCACCCAAATATTAAGTTGAGAAGTAAGTTGAAGCGATCCTGGCTGTCATTTCAGCAATCCTTGACGTTCATTTCACAAATCCAGTACAATCAGAGGTATTTTTGATAAGAACTTGAGGCACTTATCCTCCCCACCCCACCTCTCAGACTTGAACACACGACAAATCACTCGTACACACACTTCTACAAAATGACGACACTTGAAACTTCGTGAGACGACTACCACCACTCTAAAAACTATTTGAGACAGTATATTTCGTCCAACTGACACTTAAATTTCTAATTTTGATGTTGTAAACAATCGAGGTGGACACCGGGCTTGGCTGAGCTCGTGACGTATAGTTCGCACACGGCCGCTAGGTGGCGCTGGCGCTACCACTCAACTCCTTTCGTTGCCAACCTCTCCGGAGTGAAGTAGATAACGGAACACTACCGCTTTTAACGATTACTTCTATACTTTAAGAGGAGAACCGGCTAACACAGACGAACAGACAGACAGACAGACTCACGACCAAGTAAGTACACTTCTGATCCTCTGCAGGAGTAAGCTTCGCTTCGCTCAGCGATCATGATTTATATCGGTAGATGACATTAAATTACAAAAGAAGATCGAAATAATGTACATGTAATTTATTTCTTCACCGCACAACTTCAGTATATGACACAGAATGAGTATCAAATTTATAATATAAACTTTTAACATTGGTACGTGTTACAAAATCACAAGGTAGTATTTAATATTCTACAATTTTTCTCAATATCTAATAGAGCAAATAATACACTTTTTTTTGTACAATAATTTATTCTGGCAACAATTGGTAGACATATACATATATGTATATAAATATATATATATACACACTCACACTATAGATGTCAAAACAGAGTTTGTAAAGTGGACTTGCTTAAATCATACTTTATTGTCCGGTTCTTAACAAACTGTATGTGAACATGTAAATGAATTTGGTTTTCACTGAGAGGGGAAACTATTCTATTATCTGTGTCTGACTCAATCACAAACTTCCTTTGTATTAATTTATAAATGCCCCATGAGTACATTTAAGATATATTCTTTGGTATCAATTACACACTAAATAATTTACAGAGCTACAAGGTTTTGTTTCCATTGGAAACCAAAAAATCTTAGGCAATGTTTGAAATTAAATAGCAGATTGTGCATATGCCACAATTGAGATAAATTCATTTTTATAAATTCTTATATTCTTTAGTGTCAATTTGGATTGTAATTCGTGAACATGAAAACACTTAATGTATTTTCTGATAGCTACCCTATCTGTCTGCAATGCTGAAATACAAATCAGTTTTCTGTCAAATCTCTAGCTACAGTTAATTTGAGCAACTACTATCAGCGTGATACTGCCACACGAGGCCACTGTTTAAACGGCTCTTATCTGAAAAGGTGTACAACTGCCACATAGCAGTACACATTTGACACGAACAAGATATACTTTTGATTCATATTCCATGCAAATGTTCTGGTATATTTTAACGTATAACTACACAGGATTTTCATGTAAAACTAACAGTCCCTTTTACATAAGGAATAATACGTTGAGCTTTGTCAGAAACATATGTGAGAACACACAAAAGATCAGTCATTAAAATCTGTTTGTAATAGCAACAATGCAGATTCCCAAAGCCCAAATTCTATTTAGGTGAATGACTTGATACTTCATGACACCTTAAACTGACTGCTTAAATAAGAAGTGAGCAGCCAAAGTGTGAGTTATGAAATAAAATAAAAAAACAGGTAGAAAAGAAAGTCATGCCAAGACAGTTTCATAATTATAAAAATAGATAAAATAACATAATAAAAATCCATTTATGTTTCAAATTGCTAAGGTTATTTTCAAAAGAAATAAAACTGATGACTGAATTCACAACAAGCAATACAAATAATATGTATAACAGCTGACTTTGACTTTGGAAAAACTTTTCCTTAAAGAAAATTATTTTATATGTATTAGAACTTTAATTAGATGCATACATGTATGTATTTTGCAGAGCCGCAGAGATAAATAGGAAAACACAGATGCATTGAAAACAGTGACCAATCAAGCACAATAAATTAATCCAGAAAAGAGAGATAAACTATTGGGGTGGCTGGGGCTGGGTTAACCATAAAATTATTAATCTAGTGTAAAATACAAACCTTTTACGGAATGAGATTCATAATTTAAGACTGAGACATCTGTAAATAATTTCTGAATGCATCAAAAATCTTATCAATGATAATTAAATAAAAATCATTAGACATATTGAACATGCACAAAGAGCTCTAGAGCTTTAGAGGACAAACACATTTGCACACTCATTCATTCAACAGGATAAGGCATTCATTCCTCTTTTCAGTACAAACAATTCGTTGGTACCACTATCGATCTGTAGGGAGAATAAAATACTTTACATGAAATCACAGTCAACAACTAACAATAAATTAAAACAGTATGCCGATGGGAGGCCTGCTCCACCCTGCTTAGAACTTTGTGTCTCTGTAAATGCGAGGTGGTGGCACCTCTTGGCTCAACATTGGTTGCGGAGGCGTCACCTGAAACACCAAATATGAAAATAGCTTGAGAACCATGCAATGAATGAGGCACTACATAGCTCAGAAAATAGTGGAGGACGGGAAAATGTTTAAATAGGAAGGAAAAGATTAGTTTGATCAGACAAAGGTACAGCTGCAAGTTTAGTTTTGTGTTAAGAAAAAACATAGTAATAGGGTAAGCTCATGATATGGCAGTCAGAATAAATTGCTAAGTTGTATACACATTTAATATAGTTTCATAATTTTGAAACGTTAGTGAAAGCACGTGGTTCAATGGTAACAAGGTACAGCTAGTACTTGTGAACGTTGGTAACCCAAAAAGGACCCATCACCGTCAAGAGTACAACACAGATTGCAACTGTTAGAATAGTTTCCGTGACAGAGTTAGATACAAGGGCGTTAGTCATTTATTTACCGACAACAGGGGGGCCCGCTCACTCCCCGCGTCTGAAGGGTCAGGGTCGGGGGTGGAACCCGTTTGGGACTGGGGCTGGGGCTGGGGCTGGGGCTGGGGCTGGGGCCTGACCAACAAGGCTTTTGAATGCTAGGAAAAATAACAACCAAAAAAGTAACAATCAGACCAGACACAAAAAATAACAAACGATACCGACACAAATATTGCAGTTGCTATCACCGCAAAGTAAGCTGACAAAAACCTTGTTAACCAGCAAAAAACGACAGCCTTGAGGATTTGAGTACAAGCGGCTGCACTGCAGTCTCACCTCGACTACTGGATGCGGCAGGTGGTGCAGGTGGTGTGGGTTCCTCCTCAGCGTGCCGAAGCCCTGGACCTGACAGTGCATGCCCGGGCCCGACTGCATCGGGGGCTTCCCATTGGCCTGCAGGACGGGGACGGGCTGGAGGGCGGGCTGGTAGCCCGTCTGGTACTGGTAGTCGGGCTGGTACTCGGACTGGTAGTCGGGCTGGTAGTCCGGCTGGTAGTCGGGCTGCAGGGACTGGAGGCCCTGCTGGCCGCACTGGCTCAGCCCCAGGCCCAGCCCGCCGGGGACGGGCGACTGGTCTGCGCGGAGATTGCTAGCGAGCAGGGGCTGTATGCTGGGGGCGAGGCCGGGTCCCAGGCCGGGCCCAAGGCCAGGCCCCATGCCCATGGCGGACCCGTGGCTAGGGCGCATGCGCAGCGTGCTCGTCTGGTGCAGGTACTGGAAGGCCTTCTCGTCCTCGTCCAGGTAGTCCAAATCTGGGGGCACACAGGACGAACACGGACTTGAGCACCACGCACCACCACGGGGCCGGGCCGGCCGCAGAGAGCGCGCCGCCGAGCCGAGCCACTCACCTGTCTTGTACGGGATGACGTCCGGGTCCTTCTCGTCACGCTGGATCAGGTCCTCCTTGGAGCTGTCCTGCTGGGAGTCGCGGTCGCCGCCGTCCTGGGAGAACTCGCCGACGCCCCTCAGGCCACCCTCCGCGCTGCCAGCGCCGCCCCCGCCGCCGGCCCCGGTGCCGCCGGAGCCGCCGCCGCGCCGCCGCCCGCCCGCCTTCTCGTCGTTGCCTTCCCCGCGGCCGCGCAACCTGAGGATGGCCACAATGACGGCGGCCAGCACCACGAGCCCGGACACGGTGCCCAGCAGCGGCACCAGCAGCCCGGCCAGTGGCATGGACGCGCGCGAGGCCCCCGCGGTCGCTGCAACAGAGAGAGACACAGGGGGCTTAGGGCCGTGTCGGGCGCGAAGCCCCGCCCCGCCCCGCCCCGCCCCGACCCACACAGATACCCCACATAACGCAGATGGCCCAGGCCCGGGGCGGCGGCGGCAGTGGGCCATGCAATCGCGAGGCTTGAAATCCACTTGAGCCGAGCACAAAAGGGGAAGGGTTCGAAAGTCGAAAGTTGGCAACTGCCCTCGACGGATCTCGCCTCCTATTCGGTCGGACCGCGCCGTGCCGAGCCCGTCCCCAAGTTGGGGGACAAGTTCCATCTGAAGAGAGCGCCGCCAAGGCCACCATGGGGGAGAGGGTGGGGGGCAGTTCGACGGGAATACTGAGTTTTCTTTCCGAAGTGCAACAATGCTTCTCTATCCGGGAGAAAATCGGAAGGAAAGGGTGACACCGTGGAGCCGCCCCGCCCCGCCCCGCCCCGCCCCGCCCCGCCCCGCCCCGCCCCTCCCCGCACCCGTTCACCGCTAACCAAAGCGAAGCCACTGCTCTCATTGCAGAGGTGGGGACGGTGACCCACACACAGACCCAGCGACCCAGCCGTGAACCTTGGGAGCAGCCCGCTGGGAGAGAGAAAGGGTTCGGGAACGGCAACTTCCCCATGGTCCACTCCAGGCCGGGGGTAAGTCACTTTCGTTAGTTCCGACTCTTCTCTGTAGAAAGCCCAAATAAGTCGCGCGCGGCGGGCCGGGCCCGGGCCGGGCAGGCGCAGCAGGGCGCAGGCCTGGCGGCGGCAGCTATTAGCGTGCCAGCAAGAGGCGAGGGCGTGCGGGGCGCGCCAAAGAAGCCTCGGCAGACGAAACATAAATGTGCCCGGGCTCTCATCGCGGCTCACTGACAAAGCGTCAGCGGCCAATGGCGAGTTGCGTTGTCACTGCCACGCAGGCCAGGCCAGGCCGTGTTTCTCACCTCCGGTGCGCGGCTGCGGCGCCTGCAGCGTGGTGGCCAGCACGCGCAGCTCGGCGGACCTGCCCTTGGCGTTGGCGGCGTACAGCAGCAGCGTCACGTTGCGCGCCGCGGGCAGCCCGTCCACGAGCCAGTACGTCGTGGCGTTGGTCACGTTGCGCAGCAGGCTGCCGTCCAGCGCGTCGTACGCCTCCACCACGTAGTGGCGCGGCGTGGCGCCCGCGTACCCGGCCGAGGTGCAGGCCAGCGTCACCGAGCGCGAGGTGGGCTGCGACAGCGAGCAGTCCGACGGCGGGTCTGGCTTGCCGGCTGCAACACGACACAGGGCAAAGGAACGTGAGGTGAGTAATTCCTAAGGAAAAGTAGCGATTTAGTGTTAGACATTGCTGAGTTATAGGAAGGTTAGGCGCTAAACACGGGTATGGGTTAGTACAGAGATGGAACCAAGCACCGTTCCCCTTTTGTTCGTAAAGTAGATTCAAATCTCCAAATACTTAACCTTGAAACATTTTTAAAAAGTGTGGAGGACGGTGTACATTTATAGAAAAAAAAGCAGAGAATCTGCGTGGTTTACGCGCCCTCCTCTAGTACTTATCAAAAGATAAATAAAACAGCGAAACGAAGCTACTGTGCTAAATGATACGACCTTTTCCACGACCTGGCCGTAATTACAGCAGTAAAATTGTTTTCGGGATGTAACGAATTAAACGTGGCTCATACAAAGTAGCTGCTAACTCGCGAACTGGGCGGGGCGGGGCGGGGCGGGGTGGGGTGGGGAGCACTCCCATCAGCGCGGCTCACTGTGTGAAATGCGGTAAAGTGGAACACCGTAGGAGCGACATGTGCGTGACCTGCGACCTCGACTTCCACGCTCTGCTTACTCGAGGCTCAGAAAATGAAAAGCGCGAGTTTGAGCGCGAGCCCGTCAGGCGCCCCGCCACGCCCCGCCCCCCGCCACACCCCGCCACGCCACCGCGGCTCGAATCCATCTTCGTACGCCCAGCAGCCAAGTGCCGCTATGCAAAATAACGCCTTCCGCACCGCATGGTACCGCGCGGCCCACAGGCCTCCGCAAACAAAAATGCTCGCTGATGAAAGATAAACACCACACGCCTTCACTAGCCTGTCGGCGCGGCGCCTCGCCAGCCCCGTCACCGCCGCCAGCTGCATTCCCGATCGAAAACGTAGAAATACACCTCAAGACACGGTGGGAAACTTTCTCTTGAAATAATATTATTATTGTTAACCTCTCTCGAATAAGGCATCGCTTGGAATACTGTTTACCGCAAACGCGAAATGCCCGAACAAACCCCCTAAACACCGATTTTTTCTCAAAAAAAGAAAAGAAAAAAAAAAGAAGAAAAAAAACATCCTAGTCTGAAGTTTTGCTCTGATGCGGGGATCTAACAACGTGGCCACACGAACCCACATTTTACCTCCATACATAACATTTACACGAAACCACGTTCACAATAACACACACGTACGTGTGTGAAAAAAAAAACAAGAAAAACCACCACCACCAACAACAACAACAAATACAGCAACAAGAAGAAAACGCATGTTCGCGCGCACACACATCCGCATACAGATCGTTTCTTATTCCGTGGCGCCGTGGAGCCGTGAAGGAGGCGCAGCGCGGGCGAGGGGCGCCTGTGCAACGCGGGGTAGGCAGCCCGCGGCGCGCCGGCGCGCAGCCGAGCTACGGTGGCCTACCTCCACGGGGCTCTGCCCCGCCCCGCCTGCCCCGCCGCGCCCCGCCTGACTGACTCCGGGCCCCGGGCCACGCTCCGCACTCTATTTCCTACTGCTTTTCCAACGCAACCCCGGGGGCGGCGTTGGCGACGGCAGCGCCTGGGCAACGTGCGCAGGGCTGGGTAGGACAGGGTCGGTCGGGGCGTGGCGTGGTGGGGTCGTTTTCTGCAAGTCCCTGGATGACCCCCTCGCCTCGCGCTGGTGCTTCAGAAGCACGCCTCCGCACCGCGGAGGCGCCACCGCCGTTGGGCCGGGCTTAAAACAACGCCGTAAAGCAGACGACTCTGCTTGGCTTCCCGCGGCCCGCCCGGGCCCGCCGGCCGGCACGCCCTGACCTACAACACTGTCCCCGTAGCTGCACCGCCCTGGAGCGGCCCCCACCGCCGCCCAGAGCCTCGACGCCTCTCTCATTTAATACAACTTGTGAAGGCGTCGTTACCCTCCGTCAATAAAACCCGGGCCAGACGATCATTGCCGGTGGCTGCGGGCCGGGCCGGGCCGGGCCGGGCCGGGCACCGCCTGCTTGCTTGTGGCTCAAGGCGCTTGCGGCGCGGGGCGAGCAGCGGAGGGCTTGAGGGCCTCGCGACCTGCACTGAGAAAATAGCTACATATGCATCAGCAGCCTTCGGAGCTAGCAGCTAAAATTCAGTCATAGGGTCGAACGCTTTACCCTATAGCTAAATGTTGAGCGGAACAGTCAACTATTTACTTTGTCAAGTTCCAAGAATATGTTACGCATTGTAAAGCTAATTTTTAGCTGCATTGGTAAGTATTTTTATTTTTCCTGAGTATGCGTGGGCGAGGAGGGGGCGATGGACGGACGGCCGATGGCCGTCAGCGCCAGCGCCAGTAGCCTCAGTGCGAGCAAGGCGAGACCGGTACTAACTAACTTTATTTTTGGCTGCTACACTTCTCTCCCCGCGCGCCCATCCGTCTTTCTCCCACTCCCACGCTCGCATGCTCGCCACGCTCTGCCCTCTCCCTCCCGCTCCCCATCCTCCTTCCTTTCCTGATCCCCTTCCATTTTTCTCACACCAAGTTCCATTTCTATACCCTAGTTCTTCCCCCTTCCTCCCCTCCCCTCCCCTTCCCCCTCCTCCTCCTCTTCCCCCTTCCTTATTCTGATATCCGGGCGAACAGCAGCGCGAAGCGGCAGTGGCAACAACGACGACAACAGAGGCGCGAGAATCACCATTTTCCTCGCAATACACCTTTTCCTACCACTAGACTGAAGGCGGCAGGGAGGGCGGGGCGGGGCTGGTCGGGGCGCGGCGGGGCGGGGCGGGCCCAGGCGAAATGAGACGGGAATGGGTTTTATAAGATAACGAGCGGCGGCCAGGCTCAACACAAGCCGTGGTGCGGGGCCGCCGCTGCCATGCCGAGGCCCCGAGTGGGCGGGGCGGGGCGGGGGGAGGAGGAGGCCAGAGCGACCCCTCCGCCTCCGGACCGAGATTTCCAGCGCCGCGCCGTGCTCAGATGCACCGCCCCGGCAAGGCCCGGCGCGCAATAGCAGCAAGAAACGGCGCCATGGCAAACCTCGGCGGGGCGGGACGCCGCAAGCCGCCGGCGAAAGGGCTATCCTACCCTACCCGGTGCACCATGTTGACGAGCTCTGGCACGGGCGTGCTCCCACGGACTACCGCAGAACAGCATAGCACGGGCGCAGAGCTGCGCAGGGCTTCGATCACCTCGGGCCGAGCGTGCCCAGCCGCTGCGGTGCGGTACGTCTCGGATCGCTCTCTCCAGGGCGGGGCGGGGCGGGGCGGGGCGGGGCGGGGCGGGGTGGGCCGGCGGGCAGCGCTCCAACGGCTGGACGTCACGCACCGCGCCACTGGAGCCCTTCTTCTGTAGCCGAGGCAAGGCTGCTTGAGCTACTTGCGCTAGAGTATCTACCGCAAGTGTAAGTCTGTGAAGTGCCCGCTCCTCCAGGATAAGGTTAGGCGGGAGTGGTATCGGGGTCGCGCGAGGTTAGTTAAATCAGACACAGTGGATTTGGCCCGGCTGTGAACGAAGGACGACCACGGGCCGGGCCCGGCCAGTGAGCCCCCTCCTCCAGGCCACATTCCAGTTTCCAGTCCAGCGTCGTTGCCGGCCCTGCTGGCTGCTGGCCAGCCCAGCCCAGTGGGGCAGTCCCTCGGCCACGCCACGCCGCGCCACGCCGCCGGGTCCAGGGCGAAGGCGGACATAGTAGCGGGGCTGGGGGTGTGATCAGCCCCCCACCCCCACCCCCCTACCCTCCCCCCGCACACACCTCAGTGCCGCCGCACCGCACAGGAAGAGCGGAGCGAATGGAGCGAGGATTCGCCGCCCGGCCCCGCCCCGCCCGCGTCGTTTGTCAACGTCCGACCCGCGCTACCTCAACTCACATCCTCATAGAAAGATGTGTGTGTGTGTGTATATATAGGACCGATAATGAAAATGAAAATAATTGATCCATCATTCTGTGAAAGGCTCTCGCGGGTTAAAGCCCCTCTCCATTAGGGCGGCTGTGAATGATTCAAACACACGGAGCCCGGCCCGGCCCCGCCCCGCACCGCACCGCGCTAAAAGCTAAAGCCTCCTCTCACAAAGGATACGCCCTTTGCCTCTTTTCTCGCAGATGGATCGGGAGCCCGCTACCCCTCCCCCACTCCTCTCACCTCCTCCTTTTGTGTTCCCAGATGCTCATCCGTGCCACTATAAAAGTTTCCGCATATTTTCACGCGGGCGCTCGCGACTGCGAGACGCGCTGCGCGCGGCGCCGCTGAGGAGGAACACCTCCGGGCCGCTCCGCCCCGCCCCGCCCCGCCCCGCCTCGCCCAACCCCACCCCGGCACCGGAGTGACGATGGCCTACTCGCAATATTTTTCACAACGGAACGATGTGGAGGCCGCCTTCGCCTCCCTCTTCTCGCGCTGTGGGTCCCCGCCGCGCCCACGCGACTCCCCGCCCCCGCACCTCCCCGCCACCTGCATCCCGGCCCGGCCCGGCCCGGCGGTGTCGAAGTATTTCCATGCTCGGTGCCGGGACGGGCGGGGCGGGCCGGGGCGGGGAGGCGACGGTAGACCGCGGCAGGGATGGCAGTAGGAGTGGAGTCAGGCCAGGCCAGGCCGCTGACGTGGGGAATCCCAGTTCCAAGAAACTCTAGAGACGATGGTGGTCGAGGGGCGGACCGGTGGGGAGGGCGGAGGAGGGGGGGGGGGGGCGGCGGAGGGAGGGTGAGAAGGAACGCACTGTAATCGATTTATCGAGGGTAGGGTCGAGCGAGAGCTTCGAATTCTCTTTGGTACGGGTAGTAGTACAACGGCCAGCAGACGAGGCGAGGCGAGGCGAGCCCGTCTGATGTGGCCAACTTTCTGCAAAACTCGTGCCGCGGCGAAGGGGAGGGGGTGGGGGTGGGGGCGGGGGGCGGGGGTGGGGGCGGGGCGCACTCCGTGCAAGGTGGGGGTGGGGCGGGGGCAGACGGCCCATTTGTCGGGGTGAGCCGTTCTGTTCTTCGTGCCTAATGGAGCCGGCCCGCCACTCCGACAGCGGGGAGACGGGTGTGGGGGTGCAGCGGCAGGCGGCAGGGGGAGGGGGGGGGATGAGGGTAGCGCACGCTCCAGCGTCTGCCGCCGGGACGCTTAAGGGAGCGCCCTAGGGTAGACAGTGAACGGCGCGCCGGCCTTACCTTCAGGCGTGATCTTGATGGGGCAGGGCTGCTGCATCTCGCCCAGGTCGCCCTTGGCCCAGCAGAGCAGCGTGCCGAACTCGTGCACCTTGTAGCGGATGGTCTCGTTGTGCGAGGCGAGCGGGTCCGCCTCCTCGTCGTGCTGCTGGCCCTGCTGCGCCGCCCTCGGGATGGCGTTGTCCTTGTGTGGCTTGGCGTTGGCGGACGCCTTTCCCCGGCGCTGGCCGCCGCCGCCGCCGCTGCCGCCCTCGCGGGCCCAGCGGTACGTGACGTGGTCCTGGTGGAAGCTGATGACGGGGCACTGCACCTCGATGGTGGCGCCGGGGCGCGCGTGCTTCTCGCGCTGCTGCCCGCGGCACACGGGCACGACTGCAAGCACAAGAACACCGTGACACTGACGGCCATCTACATCCATCCATCTCATCCATCTCATCCATCTATCCATCTCATCCATCTATCCATCTCATCCATCTATCCATCTCATCCATCTATCCATCTCATCCATCTATCCATCTCATCCATTTATCCATCTCATCCATCTATCCATCTCATCCAAAACTTCTGACGTCTCTGCCCGCGCAATCACCCCATCCTTCGGTCATCCATCCATACATCCACCCACCCATCCGGAGGAAATGCTTGTCAACATTCTGGGAGGGGGCCGGCGGGGCGGGGGCCTGCTGACATACCGAAGGGGGCGGGGAGGGGCGGCGGCAGTTCATATGCTGATACCGCGACAATGTATGCCGGGCCGCAAGCGGCGCCAGGGCCGGGCCGGGGGGAAGGGAGGGGAGAGGAGGGGAGGGGTGGCTGGCTGCATCATCCCAGGTTAGGTTGCGGGCGCACTACGGTCAGGGGATTGGGACCGGGGGCGGGGGCGGCGCGGGCAGGGCAGGGGCGGGGCGGGGGCGCGGTGGTGGTGCAGAGCACACATGATGCACTGGCAAGACGAGCATTACCAGCGCATGTTACGGCACGGCTGCCGGAAGTATAGGACCCATAGCCCCACAGTGTTGGAGACCCGAGAGGGGACGGGACAGAGGACGAGAGAGAGACGGGCGCTGGCGCTGGTCTTCTGCACTAACAGACCGCCCTTAATGTCGAGTCGACGCACTGAACGCGGCCGGAGGGCAGGAGCCTATAGAGCCTGATCCCCGAAACCTCTGAGGAAGTCAGACACGATCCTCACCGCACAAAGCAGCCACGCGCGGGGAAAGTTTCGATGGAGAAGGGCCGCCCTCACACACCCGCGCTCCCCCCCCCCCCCTTTCCCCCACACCACACCGGGTAGAGGGGGGAGCCTGTCGAGAGTGCTCGGCGCGGCTCTGCTTATGCCTAGAAAAGGCGCTAATGTGCTTGGCGCAGTGCTGCCAATGGCTCTCGTCGTGACGCCCGGGACAATCATGGCTCGCGTCAGTCAGCTTAGCGACTCCTGGCCTGGGCTGAAGTCCAGAGAGAGCTGTCATATAACATGTCCTCAGGGAAGCCACTGGCTGCCAGATTTTATACAACGACAACGTCTTCAATAGTAGTCACCGTCCTCACCGCAGCGTGATATGGTGTATGGTGCTCTAAAAATCTATCAGGGCATCTCCACTTATGGATTTTCATGGTAAGTCTGCTGAAATCATGACGCACACTGGCTGCAAGCCCTGGAAGTCAGATCCGCTGTTTCACAATTTGAGCCCCCCTAGCGCCCCCGAGCCCCGCCGCAGGCTAGGCCCACCCCTAGGGCCGCGCGCCTCGGTCCCGGCCCGGCCCGGCCCGGCCCCAGCACCAGGGCGGAAGGAGGATGGAGTTAGACGGTACAACACGTCGACGTAAGTTTCCACGCGCGCGGCGCAACGAACGGTAACTTTTGCTCCGGGGAAACCAATCCTGTTTCCGCGAGAGTGAGAGGCGGCTAGGCCCGCGGCTGGGCCGGTGCGCCCCGCGCCCCGCCTCGCAGCGAGCCTCGCGCAAGCCTCCACAGAATCCATCTCCGAGGCTTCCCGTGGTGCCCGTTCAAATAACATTACAACCAATTTTTAAAAAAAATTGTGATCAAAAATCTAGTTTGGGACATAATTTGAAAAAAAACGCACACCAATAACTTTTCTTTTTTCAAACGGTTCGCGAAAGGTTAAAAAAAAAAATTCCAATCAGGATTGGAAATGAAAGCAGATGATATTGAAATCTTATTCTAGCTGAAAATTTCTATGGTGTTATATTTATTTTGATTATTATAGTTTAGAAGTGACCGTTTTGAAGTCTTATATAGTTGTATACACACGTCATCTTTTCATTTTTATAACGTTTTCCCGAGAACGGGTAAAAATACACTCGGGAGAACCGCGCCGCCGGGCGCCGCAAGGCAACAATACCATGGGTAGGAGCCTCGCCTGGCTTCCCCCTCCCCAGGCCTGCACACGCCGCACACGCCGACGCCGCACTGTGACAACCCGGCCCTCTCTATACTATTGCGAGAGTACAAGCCGATGAAACATCTCTTTAGTTTATTTTTATTTTATTTTTTTGCTAAGATGTAAGATGTATCATCTGCTAAAAATTCCAATCAGGATTGGAAATGAAAGCAGATGATATTGAAATCTTATACTAGCTGAAAATTTCTATGGTGTTATATTTATTTTGATTATTATAGTTTAGAAGTGACCGTTTTGAAGTCTTATATAGTTGTATACACACGTCATCTTTTCATTTTTATAACGTTTTCCCGAGAACGGGTAAAAATTACACTCGGGAGAACCGCGCCGCCGGGCGCCGCAAGGCAACAATACCATGGGTAGGAGCCTCGCCTGGCTTCCCCCTCCCCAGGCCTGCACACGCCGCCGACGACGACGCACTGTGACAGCCCGGCCCGCTCTATACTATTGCGAGAGTACAAGCCGATGAAACATCTCTTTAGTTTATTTTTATTTTATTTTTTTGCTAAGATGTAAGATGTATCATCTGCTAAAAAAACAGGTTGTAAACAAAGTACGTACGTAAATGGTAGGTTTTCGTAATTGTTTCACATGACTGGAAACAAGGACGCAAGATGGTCATCAACAGATAAGTTTGTGCCACATTTTGGCAGCGCGGTGCGAAAACCCTCAGCATCCCCTCCCGTCCGCTTCGACCCTTACCCCCCCCCTCCCCTCCCCTCCCGCTCCGCCCTCCGCACCCCCTACTTTTCTCCTGGCCTCCCGCTGGCCCTCCGCAAACCGCATCGTTTCGAGATTACCCCCTCTCCCCCTCCCCTCCCCAGCCCTGCAGCAGGAGGAGCAGGAGAAGTAGTATAGTAATCTGGCGAGCAGTTTATGGAACTGCATCACCTCGCCAGGCCGAGCTCGGCCCGTGCTCCGCCCCGCCGGGCCCCGCCCTGTACTACGGCCCTCGGATCCGTAACGCTCGGTTTGTTTCCCGTATAACGATCATAAAATGCCGGCCGGGGCAGAAATGAGACTGGTTTTGCACGGCTTTGGGCGCGCTACTGCCGGCGCTGCTGGCCTGGGCCGCCGCGCCGCCAGAGAAAAGTTTGGGTAACGCCCCGCCCCGCCCCGCCCCGCCCCGCCCTCGCTCCCATGCTGGGCTGCACCCGATGACTGACTGAGGCCGCGTATCGGGCCGGCGCCCAACGTCATACACCAACATACACCCACTTCGCTTACGCCTACAACGCACAGAATATTTTTATTAAAAAAAAATTTCAATCCAGATTGGAATTGAAAGCAGATGATACATTTTGTAGCTACATGTTTATTTTCCATTTACGTTGATTCGCATATTTAATTTCATTCTATCTAGAGTGTCGAGGCTGGAGGGTAGTTCGGACGATAGTAAAAGTTAAAATAGGTAAGGTTCGTTTTCATTTTAAAGCTATTAGGGGACGGGGCACGGGTCGCTTAATCCCAAGCGTCCAAAGGTCCGAGCGAGCATTGTTGATCGGCCGTTGCGGCAGCGGCAACTGCAAGGCATTGTCGCGCGAGCGAGGCGAGGCGAGGCGAGGCGAGGCGACACAATCCCCCCTGTATATTATTTTGCCACACTCACCACTCGCTTTATGAGAGTACAAGCTAGCTGATACATTATCTTACGTTTAGTAATTGTCATTTAAGTTAGCTAGAATGTATCATCTGCTAAAAATTGTTAGCTACAAAACGTCGAGTCTGCGCGGGACGTTTAAAGCGCGCTGGGGGTGGGGGGCGGGCGACAAGGGATGGCGACGATGACGGCGCAGACGAGGAGCAAGTCCGGCACGCCCGGCTCGGCCCGGCGGCAGGGCGCGCGGGGAGAAAAGTTACATCGTGAATAACGAAAGGAGGGCAACGGCCAGAGAAAGTTGTTTGGTTTAGCACCCGCCCCCGTTTTTCTTCAACATATATATTTTATGGGTTGTGCATATGGCTCTATGAATATAAACTTTATTTTTTTTCCGCTTCTTCCTCCTCTGTCTGTGGCCGGACTGTGTGGCCGTGTGGCTGTGTGTTCCCGATGCACTTTTGTCTGTATAAAACTTTTCTATAGGCGGGGCGACGGCCAGCGCGGCCGGGCCGGGCCGGGTCGGACAGGGGCGTCCACGTTTTTGGCACTGACCGCAATCCCGGATTGCTACTATGTGTTCAGTTGTCCGCCCATTCCGGGACCGCCCTCCTCTATTGCACCTCCCCCTGTCCCCCCCCCCCTTCCCCTTTCCTCCAGGCAATGTGCCTGTCCGACCGTATCCGAGCCAAAGAAAGGGAGGCGCGACGACCCTTCGCTGACACCAGAAAGAGGCAAGAGGGAAGAGACAAGCTAACGGCGCGGACCGGGCCGTGACAAGGTTGATCGGAGCGACACACACCCGCCCTGAGGAATGCGCCCGAGCTGCGCGCGTGTGTGTGTGTGTGTGCGCGCGCCCGCGCCTCCTCGTTGACTCGACGTGACGTGTGACGTGTGATCGTAAGTGACCAGCCACGAGTCTCAAATATGCAACGCCGTTAAATTTAGCGTGTAGAGGTTTATGTCAGTGTATACGATGGGGTGTCGTCGGTCAAGCATATACGTTTAGCGGCGACGAAGGAGAAAGTGAAAGAGGAGCCTACTAAAAGGTTTTTTGAGTGGTTGGCGCGGCAGAGGCAGCATCAGTTTCGTTTGAAACGCGCGTTATGAGAGCAATATTTCAATACATCCGAATTCCGAACTGTAATCCCCGCGCAATCAACACAATCAGTAGAATTAGAATGAAATGAACCGTCATGAAAATGAGACGGGCGGCAGGATTGTGCGGCGAGTTGAGAGGGACAGAGAGGGAGAGAGAGCGAAGGGCAGAGAGCAGAAAAATAAGAGGGGGGAAGGGTGGGAAGGGGTGGGGAGGGCTCCTCACTTGATACTGGTTGGATGCTGCAGCCATTAACAAATGGAGAGCAAAATCGGGAACGGCAAGTGGGAAAAAGAGGGCCAATTGATTGGGATGAAACGGGGCCCTGGAGAGTCGTTCGTCTGGAACACGAAAGCGAATGTGCGGTGGAAAGAGAACGAGAGAGGAAGAGAAAGTAAGAGATGAAAGAGCCTGGAGAATAAAAACCAGCTGGCTCAATTAAAATTTCTAAAAAAGAAAGAAAAAAGACTTTTTCATGAAGTTATCATCATCTAGAACCGAAGCACACCGATCCCTAATTATAATTTATGTCAATCAATTTGGTAGAGTACAACGTGAAAATAAATTGTAACGTGCCTCACGCTCCCCCGCTCCACTCCCATCCGCAAACACGCAAGCACATACGCTCAAGGATGTAATAATTATTCGCATGACGATCACTGCGGTGCGCCCCTATTCTGCAGCGTACCCGCTCCGGGCGAAAGCGCGAGATGAAAGGACCATAGCGCCAACACACGCGCACGCGCACACTTACACACGCGCGCACACACACACGCGCACACTTACACACGCGCCCGCCCCGCCTGTTCTCGAGGATCACCGTAATAGGATTGACGGATGTCACGTGACGCGCCGGAGTGCCGATTTCGCTCCTGTGAAACTAAAGCCATTCTCCTCTCCGCCCCGCCCCGCCCCGCCCCGCCCCTCGAGCGCCGCCGCGCTGTGTTGACACGGAGCCAAAACAGTGGTAAACAACCAGAGTTGACATCCACCCCCACCCCCTACCCCACACAGCTTAAGAATGTACAGGAAGAGAGGGGTGTGGGTTGAGAGGGGGTGGGGTGCGGGGCGGGGGGCCGCTGCGGCTTTAGGGCTGGAAGGAGGCGAAAACCAAGACGTGACACGATGTAATCATGGTGGGCGGCTGGCCGGCGGCGAGGGGGTATTCACTGCCGTAATACCCTGAATACCTGATCCATGCATTAGGCGGCAGCTAATACCCGTGATGCAATACCGAAGAGAAGAAAAAAAATATGCTCTAAATAACTGATCAAATCTGGTTTGTGTCATACCGGAGCAACACCGTGAAATACCGAGTAGTCTGTACAAGGAATTCCTGATGCGAATACCCCTTTGTCTGTCTGCTGAATTCAATTTACAGCTCACTATTGCAGCGTCCTCCGCCCCCGCCCCCCGCCCAGCACCCGGCACGCGCGTGGTGCCTTCAATCGGCGCTTCCATGAGGAATAAACAGAGAATGGGGCCGCGCAGGCCGGCCGGCGCTCCTGGCCGGTAATGAATAGGGGGTTTATTTCGGTTTATCTGCCTAGGCCGCCCGCCTCTTCCCTCTTCCCACGGCCGGCCCGGCCGGGTTACACAACACAGCCCCCCACGCAATTAGAGTTGAGCCCCGCGGCGCGAGCAGCGGCGCTGCGCTCGCTGTGGCCGCTGGGGGCGCCGGGCCCGGGTGCAGTGGCACGCACACCACTGTCTCCTGTCTCTCTCCCGCACGCACAACACCGAGAATCGGGAGGGAGAGAGTCAGTCGGGTGTCGGGCTAGCCAGGCTCACGCTCAACCCGACCGATCTTGAACACTCTCCGGCGCGCGCCCTGGCACGTAGCGCAGCGGGCCGCGGGTACTGGCTGGGGCCCGGCCCGGCCCCCCGGGGGGAGGCGCTGACGTGCGTAAGTATTTAATGAAGATTTAAGCGGCCGCCAGCTTTGACGCGATGAGGTGCTGTGGCAGCAGCGGCAGCAGGCCAGCAGGCCAGCGGCAGACACAGGGCAACGCCAACACAAAACCTTAATTAATTAGATTATTATACTGGGAAAGGAAAAAAAAAGGACCGTGCTGCGCGAAGTTGAAAAATTCTAACGCTAACGCGTTAAACGGCCCCCTAGGTTTTAACACTTATCATAAAATGAGAAAAAATTAAAAAATATCTAGTGTAAACTATTCATGAGAACCAAATCATGAATTTTATCCGCCACACGTCTGCTGCATAAAATGCCTAGCGGGCCAGCTATCAACAACGCCGGCTTGATGTCCACTCGACAAAAGAAGGCCAGTGGGTCGGCGGCTCACGCGTCCACCTCGCGACTTTAATTCTTTATATTAGAAGAACGAAATGTTCGACAGTCGAAATGAATGTGTAAATATCGGTTCTGGACCTGCGGAAATCGTTTTGCGAAGTTTCACGTAGGTTCGTTGAGAGAGAACAAAAGTGATTCGTAAAATAGTTTACGTAAAGATACACGTAAATGTACACCATTTCACGAATCAGTTTTGTTCCTTCTCGCCATATTGAAGTCAAACTTTGCAAAACAGTTTCCGCAGATATAAAACTAATTTTTACCCATTCAGTTCGCCTTGTCAACGTTTCGATAACTTTAAACAATGATTTAAAGTCGCGAGGTGGACGCGTCAGCCAGCGGCCGCGGCGGGGGGCGTGGCTGGGACTTCCACTCGACAAAAGAAATCCGGTGGCTCGGCGGCTCACGCGTCCACCCTACGACTTGATATACTTGAACAGTTTTAAATTAGGAAATAAAGTAAAAGGATGCTGCAGGCGTTTAGCATACAACTATGAAAGCATTCACGCACTAACATACGGACACATGGGCGAACTAATTTCAACCATGTACTGAAAACATGAACTTAGGAATAATTCTTAGGTTGGCGGTATTGTTAGAAGCCCCGCCCACTTTCAAACAAAATTATTGGAAGGCGGAATTACAGTCCCAGCCAACAATCAGGAGCCGCGGCTGGCAGCTAGTGGTCGCGTCTGAAACTATCCTGGTGGTGCATCCTTTTGCACGGCGCGAAACTGCTGCGATTCTGACGTGACCACTCCCGCCTAGAAACTTTTGGACATCGAGGTACAAAGCAACAAGTGATCTTTTTCATTGGTCGGGAAAACCCGCGAAATAATTTTATTGGTCAGAGCCTTCCCCGACCCGGCTCGGCCTTGCTGCTCCGCTCGTAATTACCATGGAAACAGCGAATGCAAACTAATTTTATGCAAAAACGTATAGACAGTTTGACATCACACCTATCTCCAAAATTTTCTAATTTTTCGTAGTATTTTTGATTGTAACTTTGTACGAATCGCTAGGGCACGATCGGCTGCGGCCATAAGGGGCCATCGTCAAGAGGAAAAATAAAAAATTCTAACGCTAACGCGTTAAACGGCCCCCTAGGTTTTAACACTTACCTTAAAATAAGATAGAATTTTAAAATATCATGTCAAAACTGTTTGTGAAAGTCAATAAAACATGATATTCGTGAGCCACAGATTTGCCACACAAAATGTCGCCCAGCGGGCCGGCTATCAACAACGCTTTCTGCTGGCCACTGAATCCAACGTACAATATTCTTTTAAAAAAAACTAAATTTGGAAAAGAAGTCAAAGGATGTTGCATGCGTTTAGCAAACATTTATGAAAGCCTTTACGCCCAAACATACGAACACATGGGCGAACTAATTTAAACCATTTACTGAAAACATGAACTTAGGTCTGAATCTTAGGTTGGCGGTATTGTTAGAAGCCCAGCCCACTTTCAAATAAAATTATTGGAAGGCGGAATTACAGTCCCTGCCAACAATCAGGAGCCGCGGCCGGCAGCTAGTGGTCGCGTTCAAAACTGTCCTGGTGGTGCATCCTTTTGCACGGAGCGAAACTGTAGCGATTCTGACGTGACCACTCCCGTGGAAAAACTTTTGGACATCGAGGTACAAAGCAACAAGTGATCTTTTTCATTGGTTGGGAAAAACCGCGAAATAGTTTTATTGGTCAAGCTTTCCCCGACCCGGCTCGGCCTGGCTGCTCCGCTCGTAATTACCATAGAAACAGAGGATGCAAACTAATTTTATGCAAAAACGTATAGACAGTTTGACATCACACCTATCTCAAAAATTTTCTAATTTTTCGTAGTATTTTTGATTGTAACTTTGTACGAATCGCTTGGGCACGATTGGTTGCGGCCATAAGGGGCCATCGTCAAGAGGAATAATAATAAAAAACTCACTGGCGTGAGCAATAGGCACCCCTAACGGGGGCCTAAAAAACTCACTGGCGTGAGCAATAGGCACCCCTAACGGGGGCCTAAAAAGAAACGGAGAACTTGATAAAACAAAAAGGCAAAAGAGGGCGCGGTAATTGTGTTCGGCCTTCTATTCTATTGGCAGACCGCTGACCGCGCCTCGCCCTCCGCACCTCCCGGCCGGGCCCGCCCCGGCCCCGCGCGGCAAAATATTACTTATTTATGCAATGATACGGTGTGATGCGCTCGTGACGGGCGGGGGAGGGCGATGCGCGGCAGAGCGGACGGGATAATTTACACGGCGGGGACAACAGGAGTTAGGTCCCGCAGCAGCCTAAGAGCGGGAAGGGATAATGCGCAAACCGGTTCGAAAAATAAAAAAAAGAAAGAAAGAAAAAGAACTTTGCGGATGAAACACTACATTACTGGTAGCTTATTCCCCCTACCGCGCATTAAACGTAAAAGCCCGTTAAAAGGCGCGGGTGTTTGAGTCCCGCCCCTGAGCCGCGCCACGCCGGGCCGCGCCGGGCCGAGCGCCTGCAGAGCGCAGGGCGGGCCGCCCGCTCCGGCCGCGCGCGCGGCGGGCCTGCCTACCCCCCGGGCGCCCCGCCCCGTCCCGTCCGGTCCCGTCCCGTACTCACAGCGGACGTCGAGCGAGGCCGTGCTGCTGGTGCCGTCGCCCTCCGAGTTGGTGGCCGTGCACACGTAGCTGCCGGCGCTGGACCGCCGCACCGACTGCAGCATGAGGGAGTGGTTGTTGAGCTGCACGCCGGCCCACGAGCCGTTCACCACGATGCCCTGCGGACACGGAGAAGAGGCGCAAAAAACTATAGAGAGCGGACACAAAACAGGTCACTGTTCATATTCATCATTATCTCAATCGTCTCAATTCTTTGTTTAGGGCGTCCCAAATCTTATACAATGGGGCGGCGCTGCGCGCAGCGCCTGAGGGCCCGGGGCGCGCCGGCTGCACCACCCACATCCACATCCCCTGGAGTATTTCTTACCGCGGAGGGAAAAATAATGAAGGGCGGGATGGGTAGGGGAAAAGAGTGTAGGAGTGGTCGGGGGGGGGGGGGGCACCCCGCGGCGGGCAGCAGCGGATACAGAGCTCCTAATGGCGCTCGCCAATAAGCCCAACAAATCATGGGGCGCGGGCGCGGGGTGGGGTGGGTTGAGGTGGGGCGGCATAGGGCCGCCTCGCCTCACTCCGGTCTGATCTCCACAGAGCACTACTGCCCCCTGCCCCTCTCTCTCTCGCTCGCCCTCCCTTTCCCATCCCTCTCGGAGCTCTTGCACGCACTGCTGGAAAACGGGGTTTAGATAATGCCAAATATAATATTTCTTCTGTTACAGGGAATGCTCCTCAGGCACGTACCCCGCACCGACCGTGTCGGCTGCAACAGTGTAGCAGTGTTGCTCCCGCCGTCCAGGGAATAGGACGAAATTCCCCACTCCCGATGGGGCGCGGAGAAGGCGGGGGTAAGAAGAAGGCCCTCCCCCCCCCCTCTCTCTCTCTCTCTCTCTCTCTCTCTCTCTCTCTCTCTCTCTCTCTCTCTCCTTCCGCCCTTTGCCTTGAGGCACTGCTCATAAAAATGGGGCTGCCCTGGCCGGTGGTCTCCGGGTGCTCTGTCTCTGTGTCGACGAGGAGGAAAAAGGCGAAGCGAACGGGGCATCATAGGGAGAACGGAGAGGAAAAGCAGGGGGAAGGGGGGCGTGGAATGTAAAGGTATACAGCAGCCTATAACGAGCGCCCCGGGCCCGTGCCGGTCCACCCCGACAGCGCCAGGACTCTGTTTGTCTCACGCTCATCCGGGATTAATTATTTATACCCCTAAACCCCACCCACGACCAAACCTCTGACGGGGGATCTGTGATGCGCGACATATACGTTTTTATTTACACATCTCGAAATTTAATAACATTTATACAGAAATTACGATGGAAATGGGGGCCCTTCGTTTGATCTGCCCGACAGGAAAACTTGCAAAGCAATAAAGCGAGAGAGAATATTCTCACCACAGTAGTCGTATGCGCAGAAAATATTTTTGTTGCCTTTTCTTTCGCGAAATTTTTCTTTGTTGCCGAGGGGTGATGCGGGTATCCAAACGACAGGCGGAAGACACGCCTCGATCCCTTCGCAATTCCTTCACGCTCCCCCCCCCCCCCCGTCTCTCTCTCTCTCTCTCTCTCTCTCTCTCTCTCTCTCTCTCTCTCTCTCTCTCTCTCTCTCTCTCTCTCTCTCTCTCTCTCTCTCTCTCTCTCTCTCTCAGCGACCTCGGCCCGCGCCACCTCGGACTCTAGCGCTGTGCTCCCCACGGGCCTGGATAAAATGCGTGGAATGTACCGAGGCACGCCGATAATCGGACGTCCCTGCACTGCAGAGGCCCCCTCCCCCCTCGCTTCCGGACGAACGCGATGCAAAGTGATTAATTAGCCAGATTATAGCAGCGAGAGGAAAGGCGGGGAAAGGGCGGCGGGGAGGACATCGAGGGGGGAGGGGAGGAAAGGGCTGAGCGGAACGAAAAACTAGGGAAAGCGAGTCAGCCTCATCCCGCGTCGAGTGGGTCTGAATATTTTTCCCTTCCCCTTCGCAGACCTCTGCTTTGCTACTTGCTGCTGGTTGGCCAAGAGGTTTGGCGAGGATGAAAAGGGGAAGGGGAGGGGGGTTGAGCACATGTTGCCTATGCATGTGTTTCCTCCCGGAAGAGGCATCAGTAGTGGTGCGCAGGATAGGGTCGGCGAGGAGGAGGGTTGGACGGGACGGGGAGGAGGACTCGAATCTCGGATATGTGCCATACGGCAGTCCATGTCAGGGCGTGGCGCGGCGTGGTGCGGCGTGGCGCGGCGCACATCACAACGGGCCCGACGTGCACGGGGCGGGGCCGGCGGGGCTGATAGACAAGGGAAGCGGCAGCTGGGGCCGGCGCCGTGCCGTGCGCGCGAGTGAGAGCGGGACCACCCCGCCCCGCCCCGCCCCGCCCCGCCCCGCCCCGCCCCTGCGTACGTCTTCCGCTGCAGCTGACATCGGGGGCAGCCTGCCTGCCTGCCTGCCTGGCCCTCGCTTCGGCCTACACAACAACTAGACACATTGACGACCACATGCGGCCATTGCATCGACCGGTAGTCACGACCATGTCCCCGCCGATTCACCTCCAGCCGTGCGAGCGGCAATGAAGAAAAAAAGAAAGAAAAAAGAATCGAAAGTTAAATTTAGAGGACCACGACCATCATGGTCGAGGGGGTTTCACTCGTGATTTCCGTGTGCATTGCATTCCGATAATATTCGGCACTGCGCCGAAAATACTACTGGTTTTTCGGTAGTACATTGCGGAAGTTAAAACCACCTCGATCACGGTGGCAAAAACCGAATGACACATTGAAATCGGTAAGAGGCATCCTACATGGCGAACCCTATTCATCAGCACGCGGTGTTTCGCTGTTCATCCCCTTTGTTGCACGCCGTGTGGCGGTGCGGGAGGGGAGGGGGTGGGGGAGTGGGACGAAGTGGGAGGAGTTGGGGTGGGGCGAGGCTGGTGCCTCACTTACCCCCACTCCCTGATCGCGCGCGGGGACGACCCACTCAGTCCAGCAGGTTAGCTGCAGCACGTGCACGACACGGGCGACCGGGGGCGACAGGGGAGAGCGAGAGCGAGGGTAGATTACAACTCACTTTTACCACACCACATTTTTAAAGAGGCACTTTATAGGTGAATTACTATGCTGTTTCTTATGTGATGCGTGACACATAACCACACGCGTTGTCAAAATGTGTATGCCTTACTTTATATATTTTCAAAGAAATAGCAAAAGGTCCCTGACGGCTGTCACCGTCCTAAAGTTTTGAGGAGAAAACAAGTATACATTTCAGCAGCTAGCAGCCCCCGGTGCAGAGGTGGCAGGAGAGAGAAAGATATATAGGACGGAATGTGAAACAACAATACAATATCGTATGCATGGGGCCGGGATCACGAACTCGCCAAACGGGGAATGCAGTGAGACCAGCTGTGCCACCGGTGCGGTGGTCCGGTCAGCGGTCGGCTCCGGCACCGCGCGCTGGCTCCGGCAGGATACCGGAGCCGCGACACGGGTCACATGCAGACGACGAGCAGCGCGTGCGACACGACCGGAAACACCGCACCTCCAGGACCTCTAGCCGCACCGAAACCAATAGCAATCCCGGAGCGCAGCAGGACCAAGCAGGACGGAGCGTCCTGCAGCGAGAGCTGGCCGCAGCAGGCCCGCGGGGCGGGGCGGGGAGGTGGTGAAGCACCGCGCGGACCAGACAACCCCACCCCGCCCCCCGCCCCGCCCCGCCCCGCCACGCCCGGAGGCGGCGGACCGAGGTGCCGCGCGGAGTGGCGCGGTGCGGTGTACCAGATGACTTTGACAGATTTACAAGTTCCTCTCTCCTCTCTCCGACAGGCGGGGCGCGGAGCGGGCGGGCAGGGCGGGTGCGGTGGGCTGGGCCGAGGCTGTCCTGATGGCAGCCACTCAGAGGACCCGCCCCACATCGCCCCGCGCCGCCCGCCCCTCCCCCGTTGCCCAGACACTGCTGGCTGCTGTCGCCTCCTCCGCGTCGGTCTTCAAACTTCCCGGGGCGGGGCGGGGCGGGGCGGGGCGGGGCGAGGGGGGACGCGGCGGGGCAGGGTGACCTGCTGTTTTGACACGCTTGTCCGCCCAGAAGGCGCGCGCCACGGACGTGTTGCTCGGATGCAGGGCGCGTTCTTTCACATGCTCCAGCCGCCCCGCGCCGCCCCACCGCGCCCCCTGACCCACTCCAGTCGTGCACCGCAGGCAGCCGTATGGCCTCATGGCCCAGTGGCCCGGCCCGGGTGGGCCCCACCGTGATGGCCTGATATGGCGAGATGAGCAGCAGCGGAGCCAACGACGCGTGAGGCCAACCCCACACAGGCAGGCAGGGGCGGAACCAGGCGGAACCAGCCGGGCCAGCCGGGCCGGGCCGGGCAGAGCCACTCACTGTGATAATTGGCACACTCTTTTCAGCGCCATCCAGGCGTGCGCTGGTGGGAGCGAAAGTGCGAGAGAGGAAGAGAGAGCGAGAAAGAGAGCGAGAGAGAGAGCGAGAGAGAGAGAGAGAGAGAGAGAGAGAGAGAGAGAGCGGAAGAGAACGAGAGAGCGAATGAGAGAGCGAGAGAGAATGAGAGAGAGAATGAGAAAGTGCGAGAGTTGGGGGAAGAGGACGCGTGTGAGGGCTGATGCGGTTTGCGTCGCTAGAAGTGAACACTGTAGGTGAACAGCACGCAAATCACTGGCATGACTGCTCCCGCCCCGCCCCGCCCCGCCCCGCCCCGCCCCGCCCCGCCCCGCCCCGCCGCCACGCGTCGCCGATGGAGAGGAGACCACACCACACCACACCGCCGACAAGGAGCCCGCGCGGATGACAGAACAGAGGGGTCGCGCTTCACTCTTGTCGCCCGCGTACAGTTTGTAGTGCCCCGCGGAACTTAATCGTCAGCTAATGAAACGGTTCCCGCAACTCGTCTCCCACTTCACCGCGGAGGCTCGAGATGAGTTATTGTTAACTCTCCCGACGAGAGCGTTATTGAAAACTTATTCCCATCATCGCAGCAGAGCGCTGGGAGAAAAAAAGTTTCCAGCGTCAACGCGTTCAAAGTCCCAGCACCACCGTCAAAGTTGGACAAGCCGGCGCGAATTCTTTCCCTGCTCCCTTTCTTTGAGAGCTCCTCGTGCATCACGTCTGAGGCCCGAGCGGAGCTGAGCCGGGGCGGGGCGTGGCGGGGCGTGGCGTGGCGTGGCGAGGTGGGCGCAGGCCGCCTGGCAGGCGCGCAAGGACAGGCACCGGGACAGGCGCTGCTGCATTTGCCTAACCCAATATTTGAAGGACCCGAAGGACCTGGGGTGGTCCGGGGACAGCAGGCTCGGCAAGTCATTAACGCCCTTGCCCCGGAGGACGTCGGTGGGGGGAGAAGAGGGGGAAGGAGGGAGGGGGGGGGGGAAGGAGGGAGGGGCGGGGGAAAGGAGACGGCCTCGAGACAAACGCCAGGCTGGCGAGAGCGATTTCCTACCCCTGCCGCCGGCCAGGCCCTTTTCGACATTCTTACTCGCACCAACTCAACCCCTGGGCGGCGCGGGGCGGCGCGGGGCGGCGCGGGGCGGCGGGCGGCGCGGGGCGGCGCGGGGCGGCGCGGGGCGGGGCGGGGCGGCCCTTCTCCCTTTTCTTGTGAAACTGGACAGAAAGCCTCGACCAGACCACCAGAGGTAGGTAATCCAGAGGCGGGCGGGACACACACACACACACACACACAGAGCGGGTCTCTTTCTATCGCCCTGCCCCTTCCCTCCACCCTCTCCCCCGCCGCGCGAACCCCTCTCGACCGCCTGCCGGCTTATTTCGCCACACCCTGTAGAGAATAGCCGCAATACAATTTGCGCACGGGGCGTGGCGGGGGCGTGGCGGGGGCGTGGCGGGGGCGGGGCGGGGGCGGGGTGGGGGCGCAAGGGCACAGGCAGACAGACCGGAACCGAGCGCGGCGTGGCGCGGCGTGGCACCCCTTTGCCCCCGCCTACCGAACCGCGTGAGAATGGGAAAAGAAACAAAGTTCGAAGCCAGAAAGAACACCAAGGGGGGCAACGTACGCGGGGAATTACCACCGCCGCACCATCGCATCGCCCGCGGCGGCACTCTCAGAGAGAAATTACTTGGTAACGTCGAATCATGATTCAAGACAAGAAACAAAAAACAAATGCTGGGCAAATTCCTCACTCAACGACTTTTTAAAAAACACGCATTAAAGTGAAGCGGCCTGCGCAGAGAACTCGCGCCCGTCGCGCCGCACCGTACGCCACAGCAAAAGAATATAATAAAAATAACAATAGTAATCATTGTGATGATAAAACTCACAAAACAAACTGGCGACAGCAATCACGACACCATAACCGCGCCGCGCCCCACCCCACCCCGCCCCGCCCGGCACACCTCGGCCCGCCGCGCCCCGCCCCAACCCGCCCCGCCTCACCGCACTGCGGTAAGGGCTGCTGATGATCAACGCGTTTTATTTTGTGCCGCGATGAGATTGCCAGATAATGTCCTCTCCACAGAGCAGCAGCAGACCATGCACGGGGGCGGCGCGGGCCGGCCGCACATTTGTTTCCCTGACCGGATATGACGCACATACAAATTAGGCGCTGCCGCCGCAGCAACAACAATAATAAAATGCCCCCGGTCCGGCCCGGCCCGACCCGGCCCGGAGCGCGGCGGCCGGAAAGCAGAAATTATACCGCGTGCTCCGCACCAGCGCAGCGGGAGCAGCAGCGGCAGCAGCAGCGGCAGCGCGACTGTGCCCGCCCGCTCCTTACTGAAAGTACCGCCCCGCCCCGCCCCGCCCCGCCCCGCCCCGGCCCACCGCAAACAGCGGTTTATACATTTCGCACCCTCCGGCCGGCCTGCGGCTGCTAGGTCCAGGCCAGGCGCCAGGCCGCCACCGCCGCCAGGAACGTCAAGACTCCCCTCCCTCCGCCTCCCGGCTGCTCCCGGCCCGGCCCCCGCGCCGCGCGGGCAGCCGGCCAGCGCCGCCCACCTACTCACGCTGTACGCTGTGGCTTATAACCACTAAGGAAATGCACTCACTCGCACGAACGTTATAGTGTTCTTGATGGCATAGTACACATTTCAACGACTGATGAACAATGCAATAATCCTTTAAAAATCTGAAAAAAGGAAACGACACACAGGTTCTGCGTGACTCTAGGCCGAGTAGGGGCCCCTCCTCATCCATCGCCGGGAGCCAGTACCCGCCCGACGAGCGACCCGCCCCCTCCTACAGCCACCCCCTCTCACCCTCACCCGCCCCGGAGCCCCGCCCCGCCCCGCCCCGCCCCGCCTCGCCGCACAGTTCGGCGGGTCGCATCCGTGCCATTTGCGATCGCGGAGGAGAATGGATAATTGCAGGATGGGGAGAGGCACGGCGGGAGGTTCGAGCCTGGCGTGGCGTGGCGTGGCGTGGCGTGGCGTGGCGTGGCGTGGCGTGGCGTGGCGTGGCGTGGCGTGGCGTGGCGTGGCGTGGCGTGGCGGGGTGTGGCGGGGCCACGCGGGGCATGGCGGCCGACAGGATGGCCACCCCATTACGCTGACCAGCCAATCAGAGCACGTAATTTATGCCCGACTGTACAAGTCCCTCGGCCCGACCGAACGGCTCACCGTGTGTCACCGTGCCGGCCGGCACAGACCGTCCGGGCCGGGCGCGGCGCGTTGGAGGATAGAAGTTCGCAGTTTGTAACATGTTATGGTTTTTATTTCTTTAATCATCTATTTATCTTGATTTTGTTACGAAGAGGGCCGAAAAGAAATATGTATCGTACCCGGCCCGAAAGAGAAATAATCCCACACCACTTTTACTACAGGACACTGTTTAATATGAGTCAGACGCAATGAATGTAATTGGGGGGGTCGCGGGGGTGTCAGGGTGTTGGTTCAGGGTGGGGCGCGGGGCGGGGCACGGGGCGGGGCTCGGGGCAGGCCACGGGGCGGGGCACGGGGCGGGGCACGGGGCGGGGCACGGGGCGGGGCACGGGGCGGGGCACGGGGCGGGGCGCGGCGCGGGGCGTCGCACTCACTACCCCACGGCCGCGGCGTACCCCCTGCCTTATACGCCCCCGCAGCAGCGCGGCGAGGCTGGGCGGGGGTGGGAGCATCCGGGCCGATAAGGTCCCTCCCCCTCCCCTCCCCTGTCCCGCCCCCTCCGCTCTGGCGATGGCATTGAACACAACAGCATCAGCCGGCATCAGCCCCACTCTGCGCTCTCATCAAGCCAGCTAGCGGAGTAAATTCTGCTCAATGCGCGGGGCGGGGCGACCGACCGTGCCTCGGCTCCACCACCACGGCGCCCCGCCCCGCCCGACCCCGCCTCGCCCCGCTACACTCCCCGCACGTCACAGCAGCCGCCGACCCGGGAGATCACAAGCCTGTTGTCTTGGCTCGAGAGGAGCGGGCCTCGAGAGCTCCAGGCGAGAGGAGTCAAGGAGCGGAGGTTGGGCGGGGCGGGGCGGGGCGGGGCGGGGCAGGGCGGGGCGGCGCAGGGCGGGGCGCCTGAGAGTACGTCGGGAGATAGCGAGCCGGGCGAAACCGAGCTTCAAGATATGCCAAACAGGGGTAGGGCCACGAGCAGGCGCGGCGGCGGGCGGGGCGGGGCGGGGCGGGACTTAGGGCAAAGGCAAAGCTGGTGGGCAGGAGCCTCCAGGAGCCTCCAGGAGCCGCCAGCAGCGGCCGCCCTTTGCGCACCGTCCCGCCCCGCCCGACAGGCCTCATGTTGATACAACGCTAACCTGGCTTGACTTCGTTACACCGGCCGGCGGACAACTGAAGGCCCCGTCCCGGCCCTGCCCGCTTCCTTCGCGTTATGAAGTCACCGGATGGTTCGAGACACGGCCAAAGGACGGGTCCTCACGGCCGCGCGCCCTGGACGGGTCAATAGCGTCTCACGAGCCTACACGTTTTTATTAATCCTCCTCTTTTTATTCTATTTAGAAGGCTGCGGCCCGCGCCACTTTTATTTCCGTTACAAGCCCAAGCGAGAGGGCGAGAAGGTGGCCGGTTTCCGACCCGGCCCGGCCCGCGGGCGGCCCAGCATCCCGTCCCGCGTCTGCGAGGGTAAGCCACGTCATTTTCTCCAAGGTCATAAGCAGCTCTGATTATCGATTCAGCGTGGCGCTCGGCCCGGCCCGGCGCGGCGCGGCACCTGTCTGCCTCTTCTTATTCTCTCCGGCCGCCGACAGAGGGTGAAGGGCGGCGCGTCTACACCTCAGGACAGGGCGGGGCGGGGCGGGGCAGGGGCACGCCCCCAGGGGGCGATGGCCTGCACATCACCACCACCACCGAGGCAGCTGATGTCGATCGCCTCGACAACTACTGTCCAGGAGGGAACGCCTTAATCTGACCCTATCCCTTGAGTCGCGCACTTGACAGGATGCGTGCGGAAACGTTGCGCTTATCTCTCTCTCTCTCTCTCTCTCTCTCTCTCTCTCTCTCTCTCTCTCTCTCTCTCTCTCTCTCTCTCTCTCTCCCTCCCTCACTCCGTCTCCCTCCTTTCCTCTCTGTCATGAGTGTGTGTGTGCGTTAGCCGCATGAACTTGACGGAGAGGTTGAGCGACCGGCCCTGCGCCTGCAGCAGCGAGAGACATATCGGCGTATGTGCGAGGGACAGAGAGAGAGACAGGGCCAAGAGCGAGAGATAGAGAGAGAGAGAGAGAGAGAGAGAGAGAGAGAGAGAGAGAGAGAGAGAGAGAGAGAGAGAGAGAGGGAGAGACAGAGAGAGAGACAGGGACAAGAGCGAGAGATAGAGAGAGAGCCAACGAGGGAAGGGCGCGAGAGTAAACAAAAGGGGGTGTAGGTGAGTAAGGACGGCGTGGTGTGGCGGGGCGGGGCGGGGTGCGGCGGGGGTGGAAAATGTGTTTACCACAGCGATATGCTGCCGCCGAGCCACCGGGCGGGCCGGGCCGGGCCGGAACGGAGCAAAGAACACACTGAGGAGTTATGCCCCCTTATCGCGCCGCAAGTGTGTGTGTGTGTGTGAGGGAGTGTCTGTGTGTGCCAACCTCCACTAGCACCCCAACCCCTTCCCACCTGTGCCGGGCCGGCGCCAGCCTGAACGTCCGCCAAGCCGTATAAAGAGGGGCGTCCGCTCTATTTTAATGCAAATAAAAATAAGAAAATAAAGGGCGGAGCGGCTGAGGGAAGAGGAGAAGAAGAAGAGCCGAATGAAAAATAGCCCATAAAGGAAGTGTATTTCCTTGTTAGGTGTAGCGAGCAGGGCGCCGCTCCGGCAGCCTGTGGCGGCGGGCCTGAGCCCCACGTGAGCCCCGCGCGAGCCCCGCGCGAGCCCCGCGCGAGCCCCCGTCAAGGCTGCCGCAGGTACTCACACACGGGGCTGATTAAAAACGGGATTCCAAACGACAAACTTACGTCTATTTATCTTCGCCGAGTTGACAGTGTCTAGGAGCGATATGATGAGCAGCACAGTATTCCGCTGCTGCCGCCCTTGCAGTGAGAGTGAGAGAGAGAGAGAGCGAGAGAGAAACAGCGAGCAGGGAAAGGGGAGTGGGTTATACTCGTCCCCACCATTGTACAGGGTTAGGGGCGGGGGCCCAGGGAAGTCCCAAGCAGGCGGCAAAGGCAGGCCGGGCCGGGCCAGGCGCGCAAACAAGTGTCTGCCATGTTTCTTCATTAAACGCACGGTTCGCTGCTAAATGCTTTCTCCTGGCGGCGCGCGCAATGTAAGAAAATAATATAAAAGGAGAGGGACCTCAGGCACTTTGTCTCCAGCCGGGATGATGTCATTTTGAAAGAAGCGAAATAAGAACAGGGGAGTACGAGCCGCCGGTACCGTTGAGAGACAACGAGAGAGAGAGAGAGAGAGAGAGAGAGAGAGAGAGAGAGACAGAGAGAGAGAGAGAGAGAGAGAGAGAGAGAGAGAGAGAGAGAGAGAGAGAGAGAGAGAGAGAGAGAGAGAGAGAGAGAGAGAGATGGGGGGGGGGGGCAGAGGCGGGGAAGGGTCTAAAAAAGACAGGAAGCGAAAATAAAAGACCGTAGAAAATGTTGCCTCATTGGAAGGAAGCGCTGCCGCATGGACCAACCTTTGCGACCTGCACTGCTCTGCTCGGCGCCCCTTCGAAATGAGCTCGCCACGACCTAGCTGGGGGAGAGGGGGTCACTAGGGGCTTAACGATACTTTAAACTCTGGAGCGCGGGACTGACTGGGAGTGTTTCGCCGCTTTGGTGTGCTGCGGCTGGGCGGGGCGGGGCGGGGCGGACCCGGACCGGCTGCCCTTCCATCTGAACTTCCGACTTTTGCCTGCTGCCTGACGCGCGTACTGGTCCCCTCGTTCTGTACTCACATTGTGCCTCCAGAGCACCTTGGTCGGCGGCGGGTTGGCCTTGACGTTGCACTCCAGGGCCACGCCGGCGCCCTCGTCCACCGACGGCGCCGATAGCGTCACCGTCACCACGGGGATATCTGCAACAAGGAAACGCCACAGCAATCGTTACAGAAGTCGTCCTCGGCAAAAGAATGAGACGGTAGCGCCGCTACTGAGTGGGGCAGCCACTGCGTCATCTTTGATTGGAGCAGTTGGCAACTCGTACGACGCACGCAGACGCACACGCACGGGGCGGGCCTGTCGGCAACCTCCGGGAAAAACAAGGCCCGAGGCCGTGTAGCCGAGCCCCGACGAGCCGGGGAGGGTGGGGCGGAGGGACGGAGCGGAGCCTGGCTCCCGCAAGCAGGCTTCAATCTACAACGAGCCATACTCTCATACAGCACTGCGGAAATCTCATTTCGCGGCAAGACAACATCTCCGCGAGTGGGAAGGGGAGAGGAGGGGAAGGGAGGAGCGGAGTGGCGGAGGAACACTGGGCGACATATCATGGTGCGCCCGCCTCCCTCCCCCTGCTCTAGTTTGGAGAAGAATTACCCGACCGACAAGCCTCGCCCGGCCCGCCCCACCCGGCGGGCCCCCGGCCGCCGCCCCCGGCCGCCCCCGGCCGCCCCCAGCCCCGCGCCAACGAGGTTTTGATCCCAGTGTACTTTGCATTGCGGTGCCGTCCTTTGCTTGATGAGATGCCCGCGGCGTGGCGGGGCGTGGCGTGGGCCGCTGCTGGCCCGGGACTGCTTGCCGGCACAACGCTAAAAGACCAAGACCCTTAGGAGCACGCTGATCGCCGCGCCGGGTGGTCCGGCGGCGGGGCGGGGCGGGGCGGGGCGGGGCGGGAGAGAGAGGAGTTGAGCTTGCGCCTACACCAATACAGACTTCACGACGACGCGGCGCGGGGCTGTCAGCCTACCCTCTCCTCGGCCGCACAACGCCAGACCGCCAGACCCTCGCGGTCCGCTGCTGCTGTTCTCCGCTTGCAATTAGCTGAGAAGTTAAGATGGCTGCCTAACTCTCGGGCGGGCGGCAGGGGCTGCAGCGCGGGCGCCCAATCTGCGGGAAAGTGAGGTAGGGAGAGGATGAACGTAGAGAGTAGAGGGAGGAGGCGAGACCAAGCAGAAAGTAAGAAAGAACGGAAGAGAAAAGAAAGAGGCGGGGATTGGGGGGGCGGGGAGGGGGTAAAATCGATCGACCGAACTCTGATGCACCTAAAGCAGTGCGCACCCATACCAAGCCGCTGGACTGGTTGTACCGCCCAATTATTGTTATCCTGCCTTTTTTCCTCAACAGCGAACAAAAAATAATGATAATGATGATAACAACAAATTGGCCTGCAGAGTAAAATCGACAGAGTACAGGAGGACGGAGTCGGAGAAACGACGCTAAACAAAGCCGAGCGAGCGGCGTCGAGCGCGGCGAGTACAAACGACAATCATCACGAGTACCGAACCAGGGCACTTGTCTCTGTCACGGGACTAGAGGCGGGGGCGGGTTTGGGGGCGGGCGGGCACCTGGAGCCACGTCCCAGACCTGGGCGCGGTTTGCAGCCGCCGCGCCGTCCCCCCCGGGGGCCTGACGCCACACCGCGACATGGCGGCGATACCAGAGCGAAAATTGCTTGCATCCCTCCCCGTCTGCGTCCCCCACCTCCCTCCCCGCCCAGCGAGAGGTGAGCTATGGCGGAGAGGCCAGCCCGCGCTCTGTCGGAAGGCCAAAACAACGGCGGAAACGATGGCGCCTCCGGCTTCCGACGGTGCGGCATTCCTATCCCCACGCCACGCCACGCCACGCCAACGCGCCGGGTGGCGCCAAGCACCGCGCCACCGCCTCGCGGAAGTACTCGCTCAAGACCCCGCCGAGCTCCAACGCTCTGCGGTTATCGGAGAGGGATTCCGCGCCCGGCACACGGAGGTTACACTCACTCAGCAAGGACAGAGCGTTAACCATCGCGCGTGCGCTTAGTCCTCAGCGGGTGGCAAAGGCTTTGTCATTTCCTGGTGACGGGCTCAGTCGGGCCGGGGCGGGTCACCCGGGTCAGTACAGGGTCAGGGGGGACGGCGGCCAGCGCGCTTCACGAAGACAGTTCAGCACGGTTCCGGAGGCGGTGCTGAGGGAGGCGGGGCGGGGGAACTTCAGCCTGGACAGCACGGCCCCGGGGGTGTGCACAGGCAGGCCCAGGCCCAGGCGCGCGGCGGGGACGCAGAGCTGCCGCTCCTCCAGGAAGCCGGATGCTACCCGCCCGCGCCCGCCCCGCCCCGCCCCGCCCAGCCCCTGTCCGCCGCGTTGACCCTCCTGACCATCCCGGGCCGCCCCGCCCCCACCGGCGGTCAGCGCGCCGCCCACGACTCTGTGTTTGACTTTGCTGCTGCTGCCCGCCTCTCTCCTCCCCGTGTCCAAAGTCACTCTGGCCGGCCCGGCCCGGCGGCCCGGCCCGGCCGCCATCGCCGCTGTCCTCGGAGGGCGCCGTCACGCCCGTCACGCCCCACCCGCTCCCCACAATTTGGAAAGAAAAAGGGGAGGGGGAGACAAGCGGTTCCAGGGGAGCGAGTTGGACGAGTACTCGAGCTTCAAGCGCGTCGCGTCGCAGCTGCGACTAGTCGCGCCCAGAGCGTTAAGGCCGTGTCCTGCGGTTCGAGCCCCTCATCGGGACCTCTGGACCTGTAGGCCTGAGAGGCCGAGGCCAGTGCGCGGCGGGGCTGTAGAGCTACAATTACTTACGCGTCACGTTGAGCTTCACGGAGGCCTCCTTAGCCGAGCCCGTGAGGTCGGGCGTCTCGCCGCGGCAGTACAGCGACTTGCCGGCGTCGTCCTTGGAGGGGATGAACGTCAGGTAGCTGATGACGCTCTGGTTGTCGGCCGAGAGCTGCAACAAACATCATGCGACGGCCTCGTCAACTTATGTTCACATGGAAAATTATTAGGATTCCCCATCTGCAAAGGGGCTGTAGAAAAGGGGCTTCCAGCTTTTATGGTGGAGAGCAGTGGGGAGAACATGCCAGAATGTCAGAGCTTCAGGTGTTTCGCTGACTACGTGTTTTAGAAGCAACAATCCGCAACGGTTCTCGCTACCGTATGTTCCGACTAAACAGGAAACCACGTCAGTCGAAAGAGGAAAAAACAACTTCAGAACTGCAAAATCGCTACAAAGCTACGGTAGAAAAATCTGGAAAGACTGACGGGAGCCAACGCATATTGCATATATCGAATCATTGTCCTCCTGACAGCCGACGAGAGAAGAGCTCTGCACACGGAGGATTCCCGGGAAGTCACGTGGCGGGGCGGGAAGGGAAGGGAAAAAGAGGGGGGGGGGACCGGACCTGAACCGCGAGGGCAAACAAACGACACCGCACCGCGCGCGATCCAAACTGGAACTGGAGGATAATTGAGTTGGGCGAGATTAATTCAAGTGGGGCAACACCACACGCTAAGCTCTGGCCAGCCCAGGGCCGGGCCAGGTCGGGCCGGCGGCAAAAGTATAGGGCCGCGGGCCGGGATGGACGCGGGAGAGGTAACGCGGGACAACGAGGCACAAGCGGGGTGGAACAGTCAGAGAAAACGAGAGAGAATTACGACGAGTAGAGAGGGGGGCAAGGGGGCAGGGGGCAGGGTCTAGATAGAAAAAGGAGGTCGAAAAATGTCACGGCCCCTCATATTTATTTGGTAGCCCCCGGCCGGCCCCAGCAGGCGGGCAGGCAGGCAGGCCACCCGGCCTGCCCTCCCTCCCACCTCGTGCCGCTGGCCGGCCCTGCCCTGCCACGCCACACACTGCCACGCCACGCTTCTTCATTCTCGCCAGAAAGCGCTCAAGGCCTTTCGTTTGCACGGCCCGCATTGGCAGTGCTAATCTCGTCCCAGCCCGGGCGCCCCGCCCCGCCCCGCCCCGCCCCGCCCCGCCGCCTGTCGCGCAGCACGCGGCCCGCCCCGCCCGCCCCGCCCCGGCCCGCCTCAGAGGAGTGTGTCAAAATTAGCCCCCCCGAGAAACTAATGAGGAGGCCACATCGTTTGAGGCACAAAAGAACAAACGGAGAATAAGTCGTCATTCCGGGCAGCGAGAAGGGCGGCTCCGACTGTGACGGCATGGGGCCGCGGACGGAGATAAAAGAGAAACAGAAACAGGGAGCTACGAGAGTGCGCGGAGGGGAGGGAGGGCGGCACAGGGATTTAATGAGCGAACGATTTTAATGACTGTCAGCCGATTTCGACCAGCTAACCCACTGACATGCCGTGGGAAACTCGTTTCATAAAGAGAAAAGAAACCTCTACCCGAAATGCTAGAATAATCATGATTAAATCGACCTACTCTTTTTAATCAACAGGTGCCCTATTGGGAACATTAGTGCTCGGTGGGCTCCGGCTGGTAATGAACCTCGTTAACCAACGCGACCGCATTCATGCATCGGGTGAACACTACCGTGCGTGCGACGTGCGGGCTGGCGCATTCCGTTCCCAGCGCACAGTACGTACCACGGTCCTGGTCTTGGTGAGCTCCTGGCTGCCCTTCCACCAGGTGATGCTGGGGGCGGGCCTGGAGCCCGTCACCTCGCAGGCCAGCTGCTGCTGGCGGTCCGCGCTCAGCGGCCTGGACGCGTTGCGGAGCCGGACGGACAGCGGCCGCACTGCAACAGGAACAAAACAACACACAAGGTTAGGTTTAGGTTAGTCGCGCCAGCAGCGTCCTGTTCAGCTCCCTCAGCCGGGGGGGGGGGGGGCGCAGCCTCACTGCCGCAGCAGCTTAGTTTGACAAACCCGCGGCGGGGCGGGGCGGGGCGGGGCGGGGCGGGGCGGGGCGGGGCGGCCTTCGCGGTGAACCAGCTTCATCACACTCAGCCATTACGCGTCGCGCCCGCCCCGCCCCGCACATGTGTGTGTGTGTGTGTGTGTATGGAAATGTATGCGGCGTGTGTGAGCGCGCACGCGTGAGCGTTTCGCCTTAAATTTTCAGTCGCAAGCAGCGCGCGCAGGCCACCGCGGGACGGGCGCGCCGCGTCAGGTGAGTTACGCCCGCAATCTAGCGCGCCCCGCCCCGCCCCGCCCCGCCCCGCCCCGCCCCGCCCCGCCAGGCGCCTGGGAGGTGGGCCTGGCCAGGCCCGGCGCACGGGCCTGTTGAGCGGGTCTGCCTACCTCACGGCGCCTCCGCCGCGACGATACGGCTCTCGGGGAGAGGAGGAGAGAGAGGGAGAGAGGAGTGAGAGAGGGAGAGAGAGAGAGAGAGAGGGGGGGGAGAATCAGAGAGAGAATTGGAGAGAAGGGGGTGGGGATGGGGAGAATAATAGCAGGCCTCGTCTAGCCGTGCCTCGTCGTCGAAGAAGAAGGAGCACCTTCACTCTGAATCGCTGAATCACAGACATCACTTCACCTCGCTCCAAGCAAGCTTGCAGCCAGCCAGGGCCTCGGCGTGGCTCAGCGCGTGCCGGGCCCATGTGTCAGTGCACGCCCCGCCCCAGCCCCCACCCCCTACCCCTACCCTCGGTAACAGATGTCTGAAAAATGTTTGCGTCTCGGAATTAGGGCTCGCGAGGTCGTTCCGGAGCTCAGGCTGGCTCCGGCCGGCCGGCCGGCCAGACGGACGGGACGTGAAGGGCTCAGCTGCGGGGAGGGGCAGCTGCGCGCAGCGCAGACACGGGCGGAGGCAAAAACTTGGACGACAAAGCACGTGGGCGGGGGAGGCAGAATGCAAAGGTAAGGGATAGAACGGTGACAGGAGGGCCACAGGAAGAGGAGAGAGAGAGAGGGAAGAGAGGGGTGCGGATAGGGAGGCAAAAGAAACAAGCGGCAAGAGCCAAGCATCAGCAGAAAAACACGCGCCTACACACCAACGCCTACACACCCACGCTCGCAATACCCGCGCCCCATCCCCTTGGGTAGGCAAACCCGCAATACTGTTACATGTTCTCTTAAACACCCGGGAAGATCTGCATTGATCGAGTAAAATTTTGCACCTCAGAGCTCCCCATAACAGTTTTTTTGTAAAATTAAAATAAACATTTCAGAATCGTTTCTCTTAAAAATTTTGTCCGCGATAGCAATAATTCTTTTCTTTTCCCGCGGGTACTAAAACAGTGTCCCTACAGCTACAGCTCCGCCAATGACGAAATTCCAAAAGGAGAAAGATAAAAGTGCGACGAGGAGTTGACGGATCGTCCTGAAAATGAAATTAGCAATATTGTGCCCTCATGTCGAAGTGGGTGGGGAGGAGAGGGGCCGCGGCGGTCGCTGTGCCTCGGGGTCGAATTTTAGGCTTGTCGATACGAGGGATAGAGGAGGGCGGCAGTGGCACGAGATGGGAAAAAATATAAAAGGAGTAAAGCAGATTCCAAGGTCATGCTGCTGCGGGCCGGGCCGCGCCGCTTAACCCTCTTACAGCAATAAGGCTATCATATCGCCGCATGCAATCTCCACCACACCGCCCCTTTAGCGGCTGCACCGCACCGCGCCACCTGCATTTAATTCCGCCCGCCAACTGCCTCATTAACCATCATAATTTAACGGCTTCAATAAAGCCATCGAATATTTTTTTCCTAATTCGAGACTATAATAGCGTGTAATGGTGAGAAGGAAAGAGGGCAGGGAGGGAGAAATGGGAAGAGTGAGCGAGCTAGAGAGAGGAAACAAACGGGGTTGGTGTGACGGCGGGGAGTTGGAACAGAGGGGGCGGAGGGGGCTCTTGTTTTGCCGGGCCAAGAGGGAAAGGTGTTCTCTCTATTCGGGCCCGACGTGACGGGCATCCATAACCCCTGATTGAAAAGCTGGCGAGGCGAACTGCGACGAGCTGCTCTCTCTCTCTCTCTCTCTCTCTCTCTCTCTCTCTCTCTCTCTCTCTCTCTCTCTCTCTCTCTCTCTCTCGCGCGCGCGCCCCTTTCCTCTCTATCTTTCTCTCCCCGACAGGATCCCACATAGCGCCACCGTCCGCCCGCCCGCCCGGCTCTGATCCGTCCCGCGCACTCACCCGGCGTGGCCAGTAGCTCACACGGACTACCGAAAACCACTTTTTGGAGCAAAACGGTGGGGAGTGAGGCACAGCTGGGGGGGGGGGGGAGGGGGCGCGAGCTCTAGTCAGTTTTCCTTTGTGCGCCCGTCCATCAACACTTGACGTCCGCTGCCACCTCCTCCTCCCCCCTACCCCCTTCCGCTGCCCTGCCTCAGTTTATAACCCTATAAGTCGCAGAGGTAAACTATTCCGCGCCCTCGCCTCGCCTCGCCTCGCCTCGCCACGCCACCCGCCTCCCCCAGCCAGCCACCACTCCCACCTTAATGAGAAGGGAAAAGGGAAGCAGAAAGGCGGCCGCCATTTGACGTTAGCGGATATTGCCTTTTCATTGTTTTGCTGTACGAGGGGCTAGGGGCGGGGGGAGGCTGTAGGGGCGGATGTGTGTGCTACATAGGGAGGGGGCAGAAAGACTACGAGCAGAAGATATAGCGGGGAAGGCAAAGAAAAGCGGCAGGGTGGGGGGCGGGGCGCGGCGCGGTGGGAGGAGGGGGCAAGTGACAGGGAAGGCCGATGCGTTGCCTGCTACTGGAGTTGATTAAGGAAGCCTGCCTTCGCTTTGCGAATATGACGCGCGAGGCGCTCGAGAGGGGCGGGGCGGGGCGGGGCGGGGCCGCGGGTGACGTGCGGAAGCGCGCAAAGACACAGTGTCGCTGGAGATTATTTGCATTTAGATGGCGTTAACGCCCCGCAGCCAATCACCTCATGCAAAACATCTTTGCGCCTCTTTGTAAGGCGTGCTGCCGGCACGCGAGGCGTTCCCCGCGGGGCGGGGCGGGGCGCGGCGGGGCGCGGCGCGGCGGGGCGGGGCGGGGCGCGGCGGGGGGGCGGGGCGGGGCGCGGCGGGGCAGGACGGGACCGGCGGGATGGCCGTGGGGAAAGTCTAGCCCCAGGCCACTACTGGAGCCCCGCCCCGCCCCGCCCCGCCCCGCCCCGCCCCGCCCCGCCCACACACACCACGTGCACCCCTACGCCCGCGATACAGACGAGTCTCTTGCCCGAGCTTCTTTAACGCAATGACAATCATCAGCGACATGGTCGTTGTGCCGCCTGGGACGCACAGCGGGGGGCGGGGCGGGGCGGGGCGGGGTGGCCTCACCTGGGCCGGGGCCACCCGGCCGCCCTGCCCCTCACGCGCGGCTGAGCTGGACCCCCACCCCCACCCTAAAGCCCCACTCAGGGCGCCAGAGATTTGCGCGGAATGTCGCGTCACACACGACACAAAACGTTGGCAACGCCCACCGGCAGTGCTGCTTATTTATTTTCACGAGAGGGAAAAAAAAGAAATACATAAAAATAAGAAAAAAAATGTGTCCCGCTGTAAGTCCTTACATCTCTCATGAGGACATTCTACATGCGACCTTGACTCGGTTGAGCGCCTGGGCCACGCCCGGCCGGCCGGCCAGCCTGGAGGCCTGGGGCTGGAGCAGCCGAGCGGAGAGACAATAAACACCCGAGATAGCGTCCGCCGAACGAACAGCCTAAGTGAACAACGTATTGATCGTCCTTGGCGTGCGCGAGAAGCAACTATCAACTTTAATCAACCACGTCAAGTTCCCTTAAAAAAAAATTAGAATTTTAAACTTGCACTGCTTCATTTGTAAATCGGGACCACTCGAGGACTTGTGGCGCTGAACGACGGGCTTGGACGGGCTACGGCCGGAGCCCCCTCCCCGGGGTGGCAACCTTGTAGGCCGGCCCCGGCCGCAACTCTTTTCCTCCGCGACCAAGTTTATATGGACTGAGTTACCAACTCGTTTATTGCACGTCGGTGGGCCACAAGTGTGCCGCCGCGCCGAGCCGCACCGCGCATCCGAAATGGCGGACGCGACGGGACGAGACGGCTCACAAGAAGAGCGCGTTTTGTTTTTGGAGAGCGCGGAGGATTTATAAAACGGGAAAGAGGACAGAGAGAGAGAGAGAGAGAGAGAGAGAGAGAGAGAGAGAGAGAGAGAGAGAGAGAGAGAGAGAGAGAGAGAGAGAGAGCAGGAATAAAGTATTGACGAAAACTAAACTAACAGAAACAGGTATAATCCCGAAACAAGAGAATAAACGTACACATTTTTTTTTTTAAATGTATCGCGACGCACAAAGTTACACCTTGCTTATGACGAACCTCAACTCCGCACAAAGAGAAGCTGTTGCTCCTGCTGTAAGCGTACATAGCGATACACAAGGAGGCCACAGAGCGAGAGAGGGAGAGGAGCGCAAGGGGCGGCGAGCAGAAAGAGAGAGAGAGAGAGAGAGGAGGTAGCAGAGGGTTTTTAGAGAGGGGGGAGAAAAGTAAAACAGTAAAACATACGGGATGAAGAGTGGCGGGTACTAGCGAGGGCGGGCTAGGGTGGTGCTGGTAACTTCGAGTGCAGCACCAGCTCGCGGCGTCCAAAATCCCACGCAATGGCAGTCAGGGAACCCCGCGCGGGCAAAGGGTAAGTGGATTGCGGCGAACGACCGTTATGCAATTCTCTCTCTCTCTCTCTCTCTCTCTCTCTCTCTCTCTCTCTCTCTCTCTCTCTCTCTCTCTCTCTCTCTCTCCCGCGCCGACACTCTCCGACTTCATCGCAGTAGTCTTCTTCACATACCCAGCTCTCTCTCTCTCTCTCTCTTTCCCCCACAGTGTGATGGCGAATGCCCTCGCCTCCCCCACACGCCCGGCAGCACCCCGCAACTAACCTCCACCCCCTACCCGGCCCGAGCCGGCACTTATGTCCAGCCGTTGTGCTCGGCACGGCCCGGCCGCACAGCCGTACGTTAGTCGGCGCCCCTGTCAACCCCCAGCTAGGCAACTCATCGCACACGAGAGCTTCTCTCCTCTCCGCCCAGCGTGCGCGCGCATACGTGCGGATAACCTACTCACGGCCCCAGACACGACGATAAGTAAATGAAATCAGTCCCCTTATGCGCGCCGGAGAATGTGGGGAGAGATGGAGACAGGGGCCGCGACAATGCACCGCCGAGCCGATGGGGAGTGTCTAATCTCAGCGCCAATTGACACATGGGGTGCGGCGGGGCGGGGCGGGGCGGGGCGGGGCGGGGTGGGGTGGGGCGGGGCATGTGTAATCCGCGCGGGGAGGGGAGGGGGGGCGCCGCACTGCCGGCGGGAGAGCTGAGGGCCCTGGTCTGTCTGGCGACGCTTATCACACGGGCTTGTTTTGGCCGCGCGTCAAATGGGAGACCGAAAAGGAAGGAAAGAAAAAGGGGAGAAGATCGGGGGCGAGGGGGGTAAGTTATGGAAGGGCAGGGGGCTGGCCGCCCGGGCTGGGCCGGGCTGCAGCACAAGCTTACGCACAAGCCGGCGGGGGATACTGAAAAATATGGCACATGCACGTGATTTACTGTGGCGCAGAGAGGACTACTGGGGAGAGGGGAGGCGAGGCGAGGGCGTCAGGAGTGCACGAGCTCCCGTAGGGCTGCTCGAAGAATTTCTGTTCTCTATCTCTCTCTTCCTCTCCCTCCCACGGCTCTCATGTCATCTGACCACATGTCGACAGGGTCTAGTAATGACAAGTGGGGGTAATTCTACTACTCTCTGGAGAGTAGGAATTTTTTCCTAGCTCTATTTGAAAAAGAATTTTGTGATCTCGCCTGAATAAAGTGAGGATTCTTGCTGGGATAAAGTAATGCTAAGAAATCCTTACTCTTAGAGCGAGGCTAAAACATATCTAGCTGAAAGAGAGTAAGGTCTAAAATTCTCACTCTCAATACGCAAAGAAAAGTGTCCCTTTCCTTTTCGGGCGAGAATCTGGATTCGAGATTTTGCAGTGAAGTCATCTATAGCTGAAGGAAAATCCAGGGCAGGAACGTACACTCCATTAGGCCGTGACGACGCGGTCACATTGATTAAACCAAACGGTACGGTAGTTACCAGCCCCACAATTGAGAGCGCGCTCCACGGGAAGCACGATAACTAGCATCGTCGGACCTAACTAGGCCGCATTCACTGATGTAATGAAAGTCGCAGACAGACTCCCCGCTGGATAGATAGGGCCGCTCCGAGCAGAAGGGAGACGAGGAGAGCGGAGAGGGGGGGGGGGTAAGGGGGATTCTTCCAAGAGCGTAGCAGCAAGAGATGCTTACGCTGCAGCGCAAAAGTGTCAAACAAAGTTTGTAAGCGCCATCGGACTTCAAAACGTAATTAACTAAACATACCTCCAAAAATAAGCAAGCAAGCTTGGCGGTAAAATCAATAATGCCGTCTAGAAAATTATCTCGCAGTTCTCACACACATTCGCTACACCCCGCTAGCAGAGACTCGCCCCAGCGAGGGCCCGCGGTACTGCAGTCCCAGGGGACGGCGGGGAAGGGGGTGGGGAGATAAATCTCTACCGCTACGCAGCGACGCGGTGGCGGCGTAGAGATAGATGATAAAAAAAACGCGTGGAAGATGAACACCAAAAAAAAAAAAATGATGAAGAAAGAAAACGAAGTCAAGAAAAAAACAGAGGGACGACGCATTCGTCATAGAACGCTGCAGGAACGCGCGCGATATTGGGAGTAATAACGCTGAGTGTTTTGTTCTCCACGAGAGCGAGACGGTCGTCCCGTGCCAGGCCGAGCCGTGCGGAGCCGTATCCTTGACGCCGGGCCGGGCGGGGCGGGGCGGGGCGGGGTGGCCCTTCGGCCCAGCGGCAGCCCCGCTGCATGGCGGCAGAGGCGCCCGGCGACGCCAAGCCCCAGTGGCGCTCGAGCCGGAAAAGCCCCGAGGAAAGTCCCCGGCGCTGTAAGTGATGCCGGCGTCGGCCTCCCCCCCCTCCCCCCGGGCGTCCTGCTGCTGCTGCTGCTGGTCCAGGCCGCACCGACGCTTAGGATTTAGCGAACGCTGTATACATCCGCGACGCAGACCAGAGGAATAAGGGGCGGGGCGACAAGAAGGAGGAACAAGCCGGAAAGACAAAATTACAAGTTGTAAGACATCTCATCGCAGCCAGGCGCAGCCCCGCATTTAGATATAGCGCCGGAAAGTTAATTAAACGCGTTTCTTCGAGTTCGGACGGAAGGCAATATGTTCGGGCGGGGTTGGGCCGGGGGGACTGGCGACGGCGGCCGTCGCGGCGCGGCGCAGAGGGGGCGTCCGAGAGGCCAGTTTGGCGCCTCTCTCCTTCCTCTACCCTACCCGCCGCGGGCCGCCCTGAGTCGGTGAAGGTGGGATTAGAGAACCATCGAGGGCTCAGGAGAGTGAGGTGGTTTTTGTTGAAGGATAGTCGCACCTGTTCACAGCCCCCTCCCTCCATCTGGCCGCTGCTAGTTTTGAGCCGCGGCCTACCGCAAAGCGCCACAAGCGCGCTGCGGCTGCGGCACGACCGAGCCGAGCCGAGCCGAGAACGGGATAACTGAATTTGGCGTAATTTTCGCGTGCGCCGCCGGTAGCTAGGAGCCGCGCCCGACCCTCCTCCGTCTCTCCCCTACCTCCTCTCTCTCTCTCTCTTTCCCTCTCTCTATCTCTTTCCCTCTCTCTCTCTCTCTCTCTCTCTCTCTCTCTCTCTCTCTTCCCCAGGCGCCGCGATCAAAACTTTCTTGCATTAAAACAGGTGGTGAACTGATAAGGGGCCGCGTGCCTCAGAAAATAATGCTTTCCAAACCGGCCCGACCCGACCCGGCCGGCCGGGGGCAGCTCAGCTCCACCCACCACACCCTGCCCGTCACGCGCCAGGGGGCCGGCGGCCGATCCCCCGAACGAGCACGCACAATAGCCATGAACGGAAAAACTGCTATGAAATGTACTTGGGAATACTTCACCCTGCAGCAAGATGACTGGCGACACACCGAACACTATATAAGGACGCTAGCGCGGCGATTCGAGGAAAGTAAAAAGAAGACGACTCCTAGAGGAGAACGAGGCTAATCAGGGCCGGGCATGGTGACCCCCGCCCCGCGTCGCGCCGCGTCCCCGGCGTTTCATGTTGATTCGGATCGACTCTTTTGCCTGGTCTGCCGGCCCTGCCCTCCCAGCGCTTCTCTGCCCTGCACGGCCGCCCCGCCCCGCCCCGCCCCGCCCCGCCCCGCCCCGCCCCGCCCCGCCCCGACTCGTCCGCGATTTGTAAACATGGAGTAACGAGGCTCGATGAGGAATTTATACCGGCAAACAGAACGCCGGCCTAACCGGGCCGGGCCGCCTCGTATACAAATGAGAGGTGGCGGTGGTCCCTGCGGGGTAAGGGCGGGGGGCACGGGGCACATCAGAGTGGATGATGTGTGTTTGTGGGGGGTGGGGGCGGCCATCAGTGCAATGCAAGCCCAACGACGCCTGCCGCGTTCCCCCCCGGAGGACGACCAGCCACGCGTCAGGACGTCGCCGCTATGGTGAGTTCCAGCCAAATCATATTCACCTTCGGTTTTCAAAGCTTCCGCGTTTGAAAAGAAAACACATCGTTTTGGCGTGGATTTACTTTTCGCGGTCTTGTTGCCAAGCCGGACGGTGCCCCAGGTGGAGCCCGGAGCTCGCTCGGGTCCGCTCCGCTCGCACGCACACCAGGGGCTCGGGACTTTACTGCATCGCCAGGACTAGACAACAAATCCGCTGGCCCGGCCCGGCCCGGCCCGGCTGGCCCAGCAGCGCTCCACCACGCCACCCTCGAGAACCTGCCCGACGCACCCAACTTGCTCTCCGCCGCCCGGCACAAGCTCGCCATCGTTATCTGTGTTCATCACGGCCCCGCACTACCGCTCAGCACCTCTGAGGCCTGCGGCCAACACAGCGCGAGCCAAGAGGTTTATGAACGACAAAAAAGAGGAAGAAAACGAAGAAAAAACGATAGGTTCGCTGATTCTGGCAGGAATTTAAGCACATGAAATACTCAGATAGTGGTGGACAGAAACTTTCACCCCGTTGCCAGTGGTCACAAAATACTGTAAACTGCAAAAATATATTAAAGGTGCGGCCATGACATCCCCATGGCGATAGTCGCAAAAGCCTTCCGCCTCCCCTTCACCTCCCTTTTCCCTTTACCCAGGTCCTTCCCTCCCCCCGTACGTTCCCTAGCCTCCGCCTCCTCCTCCACCTCTCTTCATATGTATGAGTGGATAGAGTCATATGGGGAAAAGCGCAGAGCAGAGTAGTATGAAGAGGGCAAAAAGTGAGGGGGCGGGCGGGGGAGGGAGTGGGGGGCAACATAATATAAGAGTTGGGTGGGGGGAGCGCAGGAGGGTGGAGGGAGGGGGAAAGGGAGCGGCTGAAATAAATAATACCTAAGTCCTTCTAATGCTGTCGCCCAATCGAGCAGCGCGGTAATGACCGGACCAGGCCGCCCCGACGCAAAAAGACTGACACGGTCGCGCGGCAACAGTCCTCCCGGCGAAAGCGTGCACATCGCATCCGCAATCGCAATTTGCATTTCCCACCAACGTGTGCGGAAAGGGATGGCAACACGCTCCACACAGCTTAGCTCACTGTAAAATAAAATATCTCCGCACAGATTTGCTGTTTGTAACAGTTTTCCGACGGTACAACTCGACGTGCTTCTGTTGGAAAACTAATGGAAACACTGCAGTCAGATGTCTCATCTATAACAATAAGAGCGAGAGCTCTTAGTGATAAAGAATCTAAAATATCAGTCAAATTAAGTAAGATTAAGGATGTAAATCCTCACTCGAAAAAGGCGAGGTTTCCCAGTCACCACTCAAATACAGAGAAAGTTTAAAAACTATTGCTCTCATCGAGCGAGAAAATTTACACCACATTTCTCGCTCGGATGTTTACAGTGAATTTAAGTCCAGGCTTTGTATGTATCATCAGCTAAAAAGGGGAGTGAAAGCTATGGCGCCAATGATAAACGTATACGTCCGAGCGAGGGTGAAACGCGATTTTTCGCGCGAGGGGCGATGGCTATCTTGGTGCTGCTCCAGTTTCGGGCCGAGCCGGGCGGGTCGGCCGGCCGCCTCCAGCAGCGGCACTGCGACACGCCGCGTGACGGGACTGGAAGCCGCAGGACGCACCCTCTCCCCCCACCCCGGCCGCGCCGCCAAGACAGTAACTTCCAACTTTCTAAGTACATGATTTACGAGGCTTACGCCACAAACGTGCTATTAGGGGCAGAAAGTGTCGGAAGTGTTCGGACTGGAGGGCGCGGCGGGGCAGGGCGCGGGGATGCAAAGCACACGGTCCAGGCGCGTCGGGCGCGCGCAGAGAGAAGCGCTCCTGGAATTGCAATTGGCACGAATTGCAGCGATAATTCCACGTTATCCTGGTCGCGGATTTTGCAGACAAGAGGAATAAGGGGACGACGGCGACGGAGGGAGGGGTCGGCCGGACATAAAAGAAATTTGAAAGTATAGAGGAGCTGCTGCTCCGGGCCGGTCTACGGGTCGACACACTGCAGGGCCAGGCCAGGCCAGGCCAAGCTAGGCCAGGCAGGCCCGGGGCAGCAGGGGACGAGCGAGAGCCCTAAAAACTAATGTGCAGAATAAAGGGCCGTGGGAGGACGAAGGGGTTGGGTGGAGGAGCGGAGGGCATCGTGAGACAAAAGGGAAAGGGGTTGAAAAAGAGAGCAGCAGGGGGCGCCGGCGGGGGGAGGCGAGCAGCGGACAACGGTCACTTCGATAGAGGCGTTGTGTCCGTCTTGAGGGATTCTTCCGGGCGAGCGGGCCCCAACCACAACCCAATGGGACGGTAGTGGGCTCCGGTGGGGCGGGCCGGGGTGGAGCGGGGCGGGGTGGGGAGGGGCGAGGGTCAGGCAAGTGGCCTGTTGGGCCGGGCACTGCCCATGCCCATTCTATCCCTCCAGGCCTCCAGGAGGTGGAGGGGGCGGGGCGGGTGCGGCGCAGGCACGCGGGCCGCGCGCAGGACCCGGGAACTTTTTGAGGCGGCCGCCCGTTCAGGGGTATGGCGCCGGGGCAAATCAAACACATTTAATCCACACACTTACACGTTCTGAGTTTTCTCTTTACTTGCAATAAATTTTAGGAAAAATCTGGAGACAAAAATTAGCATTTAGGCCGTATTTTCAGACACGCACGACTCGACTTGAGGGGAAGTATGGACGGGACGGGACGATCACAGCAGCAGCGTCAGAGGCAGGAGAGGACAGCGGCACACCTGCCCGCACCTGCCCGCACCTGCCCTCCCGGCCCGCTGCAGCGGGAGGGAACAACTTTGGTATGGCTATGCAAGCCGCGCTCGGGCGGGGCGCGGGGCAGGGCGGGACTTGGCAGGCCTGTGCAGGGGGCCGGGGCCGGATACACCACACGACTAGGGCAGCCCTGCCCTGCCCTGCCCCGCCGCGCCCCGCCACGCCCCACCCTTCCCAGTCCTGCGCCACGACGCACAACGTCGTCCCATCAGGAGCTCCTGAGTTTACCCAAAGTTTCCGGCGTGCGGACCCGGGCCGGCGGTGCCAACACAACCAGCAGCGTGGCCGTGCATGGGCCAGGGCTGGTGGCGGCGCTCCCCGCCGGCCCAGGGAAGGCGCTCAGCCGGGGAGGAAAAACCTAATGAAACAGAGTGGCACGCCACTGAAAGTATGATTGGGGCCACCCCGCCACGCCCCGACCCGCCCTGGAGTCCTGAGCGCGAGAGGAGCCCTGGACAGAAGCTGTCACTTCCATCCCCCTTCTTCCCCCATTCCCTTCTCCTTCTCCACCCCTTAGATATATAAGTGAGTTCAGCGGGGATAAGAAAGCACCGGCCGATTGGCAAGAGCGGCAGACTAAAAACGGACTCGAGCGAACTCATACACTTTCTTCAATTAATTTTTTTTTCGACCCCGTTCTTCCTCTTTCCTCGGTATTTCCGCCGTCCGCGCGGACCGCTTGCGGGGTGCGGCGGGGTGCGGCGGGGTGCGGTTAGGTGCGGCGCTGCAAACCAGGCCCGGCCCGGGCGCCTAGCAATTACATTAAGGGCCGCCCGATCCGCCCGATCCATAACCATGAGGAGCAGTCGACGGGATCTGGCGCGGAGCGGGGCGGAGCAGGGCGAGGCGGCCGCGTCAACCACGACACACGAGACGAGTTTCTGCCACCTCACCTGGACGACTTGAGCGACCAATAAAAATCACGGTCTTCAAAAACTCTGCTTGCGTCTGGTCGGTGCCGCCCTATCAAAAAATTCCCGCGTTTTTCCACCGACAGCAGTATACCCCTCCCCCCCACCTCTCCTCGCGGCGGGTGGCGAGCGGCGGCGGGTTTCTTGCTGCGCCGGCGAATCAAGGGGACACGATAAAAACAAGCCGAGTGCTAGATTGCGCCGTTCGTCTTCGGAGGGTCCGGGCCGGGCCGGGCCGGCGGTGCTGCCGTCGCGTTCTGCGTCCTCCTCCCATTTCCGGTTCCTTCCGTTTGTTCGCCCACCCCGCCCCGCCCCGCCCCGCCCCGCCCGGCCCCGCCTGGCGCTCCGTCTGAGCTTTGCCAGTCCCCGTGCTCACCTGCTCGCCAAACGCACCTGCTCACCGCAGCGGCCCGCGAGAGAGCTGCCGACCCGCGCCCCTGCAGGGGCTCACCAAGGCTGAGCGACCGACGTGCGCGTCACGGGAGCGGTCGGCTGCAGCAGGGTGTCCTACTCCCGCCCCGCGCCCCAAAAACTGGCACTCCGCCTACCGAGGGAAGAAAGGACGCATTTTGGCTCGATCCTCGCGTTAGATGTGACTTTTCAAAAATTAATGATAATCCAAAAGAAACGAAAAATAGAGAGAGCAGGGTAGGGAGCTCTCACCACGACAAAGACGTGAAAGGAAACCCCCGGGCACCACTCGGGCTGCTGGGCGCCCCGCCCGTGGGCTTGAGAGGGTTGTCTCGCTGCCAGGTACGTACTCAGGGCCTTTCTCCCGCGTTTCCGGGGATTAATGGACTCTGACGCTCGGCGGGCGCACAGGTAGGTGCTTCTTCTCCCAAGGCGGAGGGGGGACAATGCGAAAGTGGCAAGGGGTGGGGGTGGGGGTGGGGGTGGGGGAGGGAGGCGGTATATAAGACGAGGAGAAAGTAGGAGTCTTTTGAAGAAAGATGGTTTCGCGCGCACACACGTGTTGCGCAAGGGGTCGCGGGGGAAGGGGGAGGGGGGGGGGTGAGTAGAGGGTGGAGGGGGTCAGGGATCGACACACCGACAAGGTTGGGGGAGCGCGGGTTATATGATGGAGGTTCAATAAACTCTGTTGCTCGGTTAAAAAGCGATGAAAGCGATGAAAACGGACGAAACCTCGCATAGACAGCATTTATTGCAAGGGAAAAGAGTATATTTCGCCCGGGGGGAAAGTGTGCGGTATTTACGGTGTTGAACAAAATTTGAAGGTAGTCACATGCGAGCACCACGAAAGGAAATCGGTGAGAGCGGAAAGTTGGAAAAAGTAAACGGACATGAAGAAAAAGAAAGTGATAGGAAGAAACGAAAGAGATGAGTCGGAGAGCGGAGGGCGGACGTCGCATTAGCTGGACGAGTGCGTTGCTGATGAGTCAGCTGGCTGACCAGGCCAGGCGCCCTGGCCCGGGGGGAGCATGGCACGCCACGCTGGTCAGACTGCCATCGCAGCTATGACAGGTACTTTTCCACTCGCAGCAATTCTAAAATCTCCCACGGAAGAGCTATCATCAGCGTGTCCATTTAAACAGCTTTTTTTTTGCCCCTTGTGAGTAAGCCTACAATGTCGACGGAAGATATTGGTTCCAGGGAAGTACTATGCATTGATCTGAAACACGGTGCCTTGCCGTCAGCAAGACGTATGTAAGCTTTATCTTTTGGCAGAGCAGGGGACGGGGACGGGGCTAGGGCGAGGAAGCCCACACCACGCCCGGACTCCAGACCAGACCACCGCTGGACGCTCCAGTCGGCGTCGAGCCGGGCCGGGCTGACGAGGGTTATGGACTCATTAACGGGCGCTGGAGTCATTCCAAGACTGGCTGGAGAGAGCCACAGGGGACCGCCCCGCCTCGCCCCGCCCCGCCCCGCCGCAACGAGGGGTCTTCCGCCCTCCGCGCGCGAGGCAAAGGGAAACAAGCAGCGACGCACGGCGGGTGGGGGGCACGGGGCCCCCTGGAGCCACGCTGGAACCGCGCTGGAGCTCGGGGACAGCGGCCACACCACGCGGTTAGCAGCGTCAGCAGCGATGGCAAACTTTTCGACGCCAGCGAGTGAAAGAATTCCTGGCGGGTAACGCACCGCCAAAGCGGCGGAGTAGGCTGCGGCCAAGTCGGGCCATAGCGGCGCGAGTGGCTAGCGCCGGCCCGGCGCGGCCCGGCCCGCCCGCCGAGTTGGACACAATGCCGATTAAAGAAAGTACCTTGAGCGGTCCGCTACTTTGTCGGCTCTTCTCGGCGCCGCACCGCGCCGCGCCGCGCCCGCCCTGCAAGGCACAAACTTCCACCTGCGAGCTTGACGCCTGCGCCTGCCTGCCGGCGCCTGTTGGGCCGGCGCCTCCTGCTGCCGCCCGCTGCTGGTGTCCGCTTGCCGACGCCCGCTGCCGCCACGGCCGCTGTCGCAAAGTTCCGGCTACGCCCGGGTATTTAATTAAGGCGAGTGTATGAGAATGAGCGAGCGAGGTCAGGGGAGGCCGGGGCGCGCGGCGGCGCTCATCAGAAGCTCATCTCGTCGCGGCTCCCATCTCTCCCTCTCCCTCACTCTGTCTCCCTCTCTGTCTCTCCCTCCCTCCCTCCCGCTATCTTTTTTTTTGCGCTCAGAGGCAGCAGCAGCGCGACGTCTGCTCACGGCGGCCATGGCACCGCAGGGGCAGTGGAGCGTTCATGTCGCAGACAGAGCCTTTGATGCAGTAGGACGCGACGACCTCCTCGCCAGAGCTCCCACGGTGTCGGTACTCACGCTTGAGGTCCAGGCTGACGGCGGTGGACACGGGCGCGGCCAGCTGGTTGTTGGCCGCCTGGCAGGTGTACACCGAGTGGAGCTGCTTCCGCTCCAGCCGCTCCAGCCGCAGCACGTTCTGCACCTTGCCGTCGGTCACGTGCTCGCTCGCGTCGTCCACCAGAGCGTTCTCCAGCCACCACGTGACACGTGGCGCGGGCCAGCCTGGAACGCACACACACACACACGAACGTGTTTCTTTACTCCGTAAAAGTTTTACGCGCAAGGGGAAGAGAGAGAAAAAAAGAAAACAGGCCGGCGGGCCTCTTCCCTGGCGGCGGCAGACGTTTTCTGAGGCTATGATACTGTGGGGCGCGTGTGGCGTAAGCGGGCCCGGCGGGGCGGGGCGGGTCTAGCCCCCACACACAACTCCTCCGGAGTTTCACGCAGCCTGCCACCGCACTGCCGCCGCCGCCACAGCGACTGCCGCGAGCACAAGTTTGATTCCTCCGACTTACCTCCGACAGCGATGCAGGTGACGTTGATGGTCTCGCCCTCGTTGAACGGGCCCAGGACGCCGTCCTTCATCTCCGCGCCGCTCTGGTCCACGATCTGCAGCTTCTTGGGCGGCACTGCGAGCACCGCGCGGGAGAAAAGAGGAGAAGGAATCGTTAAAACTTGCCGCTGGGTTACTGGAAAAGCGAAGCCAAGGCGCGCGCAGCCGGCACAGTCCCTCCTCCCTACAGGGACACGCTCCCCTCCGCAAGTACACCTCTACCGAGATGAACGTCACGGCAAAAGGGGGAAGTTATCTTTTTTTTCCCCGTCAGAAATGGCAGCAGGTCTGATGTGGCGGCGCGGGGTGGAGGAGCGGGGCCGGGCCCGGGCGCCGCGCCGCGCCGCGACTAGGAGAAGCACGCACACAGGAAGCGTGTGGGCGACAACGGAAAGGGATCCGAGCCTCGCCGGGCCGGGCCCAGGCGGAGAGTGAACAACAACACAGCGTGGCGCCACGGGCCGCGGCGCGGCGCGCTGTGGCGAGGGTCGTAAAGAAGCGTGACAAGTGCGGACACCATCCCCCGCCCCCACCCGCTCAGCTCCCTCCAAGATGTGTACGGAAAGTCTCGACATCCACTGTACTCGGACGCGCGTCTGATCTACAAGGATTTCACCGTCACCGGTTCAAATAAGATTATTGGAAAGCGCGCAAAAATACAGCGAACCTAAAGGTCAGAGCCTACGAGGTCTCCACACCAGCCTGCATCTTGCACGGCCGAGTCTTCCGACTGGCGACGCGTGCAGAACGCGAGAGAACGAAAACGCACTGCTGCGCGAGAAAAAAATAAGTGTATTTTTCTTTTGCTCCGCAACCGGTCCTTTCTTTTTTTCCCCTCCGTCTTTCTTTCTCTTTCCGCAACTTCAGAAGCGTCCGGAGCACTCCTTAATTAAAAATTCGTCATTGGCAGGGCCCGGAACAGGAGGGGGGCGGTCCCGGCCGGCGAAAAAGGCGTCGCTAGAGAAACTCAAGGAGCAGTACCTTTCCCTGGCCGCCCTCCGTAAGGGCCGGGCGCAGCGCACTATACTCGCCACGCCAGCCGGTGGAACCCGGTCGTGAAAGTGAAATAAAATGACTCGTGTGACTCTATGCCTCGCGCCATCTGCATTTCCTGAAAGATTCATGGTGGAGGATTCATAAGAATCCGCAATCATGAGAATTCTGGTTTGCATTTCCATAGCCCCTAGCCACCCATTCCATAATCAAGCTCTCTCTCTCTTTCTCTCTTTGAGGCTGAGGAGGGCTCGGCCGCCACCAGGCGCCTAGGCGTACATTTTTTTTACCCACAGAAATTAAAAGGAAAAAAATTAAACTAAATATTCAAGAAATAACCCGCCTACTATCATTGCCGCCAACAACAAATTCCTTACTTTCCATTTTACTCCAACTCGCTCGTACTTTGGTCCAACTAAGCGAAACCGGCACAAATTAAGAGTGAAGGCAACAGCCGGATAAGGGGCACTAAGAGGGAGCGTGCCCCGCCGCACCCCGGCAGCGGGGGGCGGAGGACCTGGGCCCGGCCGGGGCGGCGCGTCATGCTAAAGTGCGTAATCCTGAGCGACTACTTTGAAATCATAAGCTTGTCGCGTCTGTCTGTGACGAAAACTCTCCCTTCCCATCCTATCCCACACCTCCATCTTCCTAGCTGCCTTACTGGCCTACTCGAAGCTTCCCCTTCTCTATCTTAAACGTCACCCGAAACTCGAACTCACCCCTCCCCTCCGCCCCACTCTTCTTTTTATACAAACACGTCTAACTCTTTTTTTCTCCTTACCCCGCCCATCCCTTCATACTTCTCTTTGCACCGCCACCCTCCTCGTGAAGGCAGCCTTACTTAGGCATGTGATATCAGCCAATTTCGTCTGATGCGCCTAGACTCGCCCCCCCCCCTCCTTCTACCCCCACCCGATGGACTAGATGGCGCTGTCGCAGCGCCTCTCACAGGCAAGAACTGAAGATGCGGTGCGGAGAGAGGGGAGTGGGGACGGTAGGGGCGGGGCGGGCGGCAACTTGCGAGACGCAGCTGCATGCCGGGCCTGCAGGGGCCTATTGCACTGCAATGGAACACCCCCCCCCCCCTCTCCCCTCCTCGGCCGGGCGAGCACACCGACTTAATGACATGCGCGACGGCCTTACGTGACTGACTGATGGGTTAGCCCCCCCGCTCACCACTCCCCACCCCCTCCCCGCACCCTCCGACGCCCAAGGAGACCCCGATATGGAAGAAGGGCGCGCGACAGGCTTTAAGGGCGAGGTGCGCGGGCCGGGAGGGGCGAACAGGGCTCCGCCATTAGCTGTTAGCAGCGAGCGCAGCCCCCGCCCCCCCCCTCCCCGCCCCCTCTTGCCCACGCCACTTTTCTGCTAGGAGCCGACGCCCCGTCTGATTTTCACCCGCCCGCCCCGTACCGCCCGCCGCCCGCCGCCCAGGCAGAGCCGCTGCGCGCCCGTGCGCGATGGGTTGCCTACCCTTGGTAGCGCGGGCGCTCCCCGCCGACACGCCTGTGGCGGGGCGGGGCGGGGCGGGGCGGCAGCTTGTCACTCGGCCTGAGCGAAGACCCAACCCACCCTACCCTACCCTGCACTACCCGAGAGAGAAAGGGGCAGGGCAGCTGCGGGGCTGACTGGCACTCAACAAGTTCCACTGAGAAAGCTACTCCGCGCACAACAGATCGCCTCGCCTGCCACCTCGAGAGGCTAGGCGGTGCGGCATGACGCGGGCGGGCACGGTAGCCTCTGTCGGGGTGCGCGCCTGGGGCGGCCACGTCCTGTATCGTCATTACGCCTCGAGATGGGGGGTCTCCGTCCTTGTCGCACTCACAGAGGTACCGCCATGCCCTACGTGGGGCACCACCGTGAGTGCGACAAGGACAGAGAGGTACACGAGAGCGATCCCCTGAATCAGCTTCTCTTCTCAGTCGTGCCCGCACGCCCGTCCCGTCACCACGATGCTCGTGACGCCATACTCCGTACTCACCGATGACGGTGAGGTTGACCCGCGCGTTGCGCGTCTGCGAGCGGGCGAAGTCGACGCGGCAGCGGTAGGCGCCCGCGTCGCTCTCGCGCACGTTCTCGATCGTGAGGTGGGCCGGGTTCTCGTTCTCGCGGAACGTCACCTGGCCGCCGAACGCCTTCTCGTCGCTCCAGTGCGTGCCCGCCTTGCTCTCCGTGCGCGCGCGCGCGTCGTAGCTGTCACCGTGCGTAAAGAAATATTGAACATTGGTAAACAAATTCTGCTTGAGGCATGAAAGCATTATCACCAGACGAATCTATCGACGCTCAACTGCCTTACCTGTAGCACGGCTTGGAGATCCCCTCGCGGTACCAGATGACGGCCCACACCTGGTCCCCGGACAGCGGCGGCGTGAGGTCGCAGGGCAGCCTGGCCACGCCGCCCACCACGGCCTCGGTGCCGGACACGAGCACTGCAACACGCAGAAGCACAGGGCGGAGGTTAGACGGGCAGACAAGTCAGCAGGGCGCAGCAGCGCTGAGCACCGCGGGGGTGGGGTAGGGGTGGGGGGGAATCGGGAGTCCCCGCGTTTTCGAAACACGATTGCTTTGGCCGGGTCCCAAGACAGGCGGGGCGGGGCGCAGAGTGGGACCGCCACGACCCCGCCCCGCCCCGCCCCACCCCGCCCCCAGCACAATGCACCGCTGGCGGTCATTATTCGGGACGAGTGCCGGCCAGACGCCCTTTGTTGCGGTCGCAGGGGGGAGTACGGCGGGACGCAACTTCTTTAACACTCAATTAAGATCGGTCAGGCGATATAGCGACAAAATGGCAAAACACCGTTTCAATGTTATGGAGAGGCAGCGCCGATCAATGGGGTGCTCTTGCGCGGCCAGGCCAGCAGAGCGAGGGGACGGGGGGGGGGGGGGGAGTGCGGTCTGATGAGAGTTTCATCTCCGGACTGATCTGAATGTTAATGTGCGCTTGAGTGGGGGCCGGGGGAAGGGCGGTAGATTACAAGAGAGAGGGGCAGGGCAGGGCAGGCCTCGGCCACCTCCCCGGCCCGGCCTGCTGACGCGCGTGACCGTATGAAAGACCGCTAGAGTCGGCTAGACAGACGGGCTCCTCTCCTAGGCCCGGCAGAGGCCTGGCAGAGGCCCGGCAGAGGCCCGCGGGGAGGTGGAGGTGCCGTGTCGTGTCGGGTGTCGGGCCGCCCGCATGCCGATCCGGTCGGCACACGGAGAGGCGAGGCGAGGAGGGCGAGGCATTCCAATTAGGCGGGGAGGGGATGACAAATTCACGCACCAACGCGCGGCGGCAGAGGCGGCAGCGGGCGATGCGGAAACAGAAAACGACACGGGGGCCGGCGGCGAGGAGCAAACGAGACTCCGAAATATGAACACACGCCGCCCACCTCGCCAATGTTCTTACCAAGACGAATTAAAATCCGCTATACACGTCATTTGTGCGCCAAAATTGAGACTAGTTCCCCGCCCCTCGCCGGAAACACAAGCGTAACAGGCTCATACCCTGTACTCGTCGCAGTCGCGTGCCGCCGCCATGCTGTGCACCAGGCATCAGGCACCACCATGAGTGCGACGAGGAGGGAGGCGAACCCCCGAATCAGTCCGCTGCGGGGTCGCCGCGCGGTACCGTGCATTCTACTCCGTTCGGTACAGCGGCACGCAAGCGATGCGGTCGTGCACAACGGCCGTGCAGCGCAGCGCGCGTCCATAGCGCGCGTGAGAGAGAGAGAGACAGCCTCTCAGCCGAGCATTCCAACTCGCCATTTGCCGATCTCCCTTCCCCCGAACTTTTCGTTCAAACGTTTCCGTCGAGACAACCCCTTTCGAAAGGCGTCGTGGATCGGGTACCGTCGGGTGCCATTCAGACCATTGCGTATGCGCAGTGCCTTCCGAGCGTCGGCGGAGCAGCGGCGCGCGGGCCAGAGGACCACAGCTGCAGAGTCTCTCTTCTCTCTCTCTCTCTCTCTCTCTCTCTCTCTCTCTCTCTCTCTCTCTCTCTCTCTCTCTCTCTCTCTCTCTCTCTCTCTCTCTCCCAGAGAAATCGTTTCTTGAATAAAGTACAATGTGGCCCAAGAACAAATTTGCTCTTGAAACAAAGCAGGATTGCTATTATTTGAGAAGAAAATTTATTGATCTGAGTAAAATATTATCTTGCAATTGAGAGTAAAATTCATCTAGGATCAAGAAACGATTGTTCTGGGTGGCGTTCTCCTTTGGAAACGTGACAGGGAGCAGAGGGCCGAAATACTGGTTGAGTTCGCAGCCAGCAGCTTTCCATAGTACCCAGCAGTACACCTTGCTGTCAGTAGTTGGTGTGAAGCCTGTTCTTTGCGCGCCGCGCCTGGCTGCCCCGGCACCGGCCTGGCCTGCAGCACAGTGGGAGTGGCGGCCAGGCCCGGCCCGCTGCAGGAGACTGTCGGCAGGACCTCCGGGTCGCCCAAGCGGCGCTAATGAGAAAATTTAGCAAGTAAAGGGGGCGAGCCAGCGCGGAGAGCAGGACCGTGCCGAGGGCGCGGCGCAGACGACGACTCCTTGAGGACGCTGCCTCGCAAGGTACGGCACGGTTGTCCGAAACGTAACCAACAGTTTGTCAAGTATTTTTCCCCGGCTTGCAGCAGGCTAAGTGCGCCGCAGGCCGGGCGGGCGGGCCGGGGGCCGGGGAGGGGAGGGGCACATGCGCGGGAACACGCAGTGCGCGGCCGTGCTCCGCGCGCGCTCCCCTTGAATGCAGAGCGCACAGCGAGTCGGATGGTCCACAAAGGGAAAAACGGAATGAAGAGGGAGTATAAAACGGCGACTTGTTCAAAAATAAATTCTTATAGCGCAAGATCACGGGGTCTCACCAGGACAACTGGAAAAAGTAGCGCAAAAAATAACAACCACATTTTTTAGCAGGCGCTAAAAATTATTTTGTGACAACATTGCATTGTAGTCCTTAGTTTCCAGCGAGGTTTCCAGTGTACTTAATAAGTTCCCACAGTACAATCATCCTTGAAAGCCAGAGCGAAGATGTTCTGAAAACTTCAGATACACTGTAAATCAAAAGGTCAGACATCTTGCCCTATAAGGGGTGAGACAGTACTGTCTGGCCGAAAAAGGGTGATACTCCAATGTATGACTGAAAAAGGGTAATATTCGAATGCACGACCGAAAAAAGGCGATACTTTCGATGGACGACCGATAAAAGGGTGATACATTTATGTATCACCGGTAAAGGATGATCCTTTTTTTAGGAAAACAAGGGCCATCCCCACTGATTTCTGACCTTTTTTCGGTCATACATTGGAGTATCACTTTTTTTTGGTCATACATTTGTGTATGACTTTTTTTCGGTGAGACTTTATGTATCACAGAAATTTGGTCAGATGTCTCACCACTTGATTTGTAGTGTATACCTTAAGATCGTCACTCGTTACGATGGGTTAGGACCGCACAACAGTGGGCCACCTTCCACCTTCTTTCCACTGGAGCGCGCGCTCCGCCGCGGCGCCGCGCCGCGCCGGTCGAGAGAGTTAAGCCAAACGGTCCCTCTACAGGCCGATCCCCCCGCCCCGAACTCCCAATGTGTCTCGAGGGCGCGGCAGCGGTGCGGAGCCGAGAGTAAACACGAAATAGTAACGCCGGTAAGAGGGTTAGACTCCTTTGAAACGATAAGGCACGGAGCAGAGCTTCGAGCACCCTCCTTGCAACCTCTCTTGCTCGCCTCTCCAACGTGTCTCTATTCTCTCTCCACGTGTCCTCACTGGCATCCCGCGCTCTCGCTCTCGCTCTCGCTCCCCGCCCCCTCCCCCCTCCCCCGGGGGAGAGCAGCGCCGCTGCGCGCAGGGCGGCTTCAAACAGCATATGAAATGGTGATGGCCCTCGAGCTGCGCACGGTACACGCGTCCAGCGGCACGCCCCCGGCCCGGCCCGGCCCACGCCCCCTGCGCCCCGGGCCCCGCCCCGGGCCCCGCCCCGGCCCGGCCCAGCGCCGCAGGCAGGCAGGCGGGCGGGCGGGCGGGCGGGCGTCCTCGCGAGCTCACAGTCCCGCGCTGGAATTGAAAAACGCGACGCGGAAATTCGACTCATGCGTCACGTCGAGGCGCAGCGCAGCAGCCCTCCGCGCCCTCCGCTCGCTCCTCCCTCCCCCTGTTCACTTTTTTCCTTCCGGCTTCGCTCGCGAATTTAATTGCGGGGCCAGAGAGAAGAGAAGGGGAGGGGGGAGGCGGGTGGGAGGGTGGGGGTTGGGGAGCAGTAAAGAGAGAGAGAGGCCGGGGAGAGACAAACCCACGCTGCACAGCAGCACACAAACAGCGGCCCGGCCCGGCGCGCTGCCCCAAAAGTCGCAATGGTGCCCGACCATAAAATTTGGAAGTTCCCTAATAAATCCACTTCCGTGCGGGCGGTGGGGCGTGGGGGTGCAGGGGGCGGAGAGGGGGTAGGGTAGGGGGGGGGGGTCTAAACCAGAGGACCGCGGCGGCGCGGCGCAACGCTATGGAGGACAGCTATGGCACCGCTTTTATGAGCGCGTCTTCGGGGCGCAAAGCGCGCGTGCTCCATGTGAGTGTGCGTGCGTGCGCGCGCGCGTTACACACACAGACCGCCCCGGCTCGGCGCGGTGCAAGGAGGCGGAAAGGAAAGGGCGAGGCCTGCCTGATAACGCTCCTCTAAGATAAGCTTATGGCGGGCCGGGCCGGGCCGGGACGGGACGGGCCAGAAGAACAACTCCAGTGACGGCAACAAGATATGCGCCGCCGTGTGCGGCCCGGCCCCCGGCCCGGTGCACGGCGGGAGGTGCTCCATCATGAAAAGGGTGTGAGGAACCACTGTCTACGACGGCTATGGTGAAGCCCGGCGCACATCAGATTACACAGCTATATACACGGTTAGAAAAACCCATACGGTCCGTTCCGAAAATTCGTTGCCTTGTCCCCGATGCCGTGATATTTAACTACAGTCTGTACCTCACTGCAGGAGGATACATTGTAATTTTGAAAACATGTTGGGGAGGCGCAATCCGGCAATACTCCTCCTGCATCCCCATTCATTCATCATATCATCGCCCGCAGGGCCAGCCTAATCCCCCCTGACTGCGGCTCTACCCCGGCAGCGCCTTGCCTTGGTGCTTCATCACGCCTCGCCGCAATTTCGGGGATTGAATTTACCCCAGCCAAAAGAGAAATGACACCGAATCTGTTTTTCTGCGCGCGCTAAGTTGGTTGGCGCCGGCGGCGCGAGGGATGCGTATACTTTTACCCTGCCGCCCGGCCCGCCCGCCCGCTCCCCGCCCGCGCCATCCTGAGCTTCTTCCTTGTCCGGTCATACTTTGCACCCCGAGGGGCATAACTCAAGATTTATCCTAGCACGCCGAAGTAGAAAATAAAGAAGAAAAACACAACACGTCCGTTCTATTTTTTTTTCCTTTTTTCTCGTATCGATTTCCTTTGACAGCGCGGAACAGAGCGGCGGCCCGCCTGATCGAGGCCGACAAAAACATCATGGGATCACGGCCATGTTTGATACATGAAATTGGTGGGTGTGCGTGCGAGCGAGAGAAAGAGCGAGACAAGGAGCGAGAGAGCGAGCGAGAGAAAGAGTAGGAGAGCGAGCGATGGCAGAGCGGAGCACAGCGGCAGCCAAAACGCTGCCGGGCTGAGAAAGCAGAAGCGGCGGTGGCGGCGGCGCGGCGCTCGGATGTGCGTTGCCCCCGGGGCATCCCCGGCCGGGCCGGGCCGGGCCGGGCACAGGGATGTTCGCCTCCGTGCGCCCATACCGCCGCTCCCCGCCCCGCTCCAAGCCGCTCCCCGCCCCGCCCCTGTCGAAGCGAGCCGAAGCCGTGCGTAAGAAGAACAGGTTGATGATGATGTGGCTGGCTGCCCTGCGGCGGGCCGGGCAGGGCGGGGCGGGGCGGGATGCCGTGAGGGTGCCTCCTCCCCCTCCCCTCCCCTTCTTTCGCGAGCCGCCAAAGTTTATGTGGAAAAGTCGTTACGCGGTTCACAATTACGAAATAAAAGACAAACAGCAGCGAGCTGCCGCGGAGCCAACCCGCTGCCCCCCGCCTGCAGGTCGCCCCCGCCCCAGCCCGCCCCACCCCGCCCCGCCCCGCCGCTGCCAGTTCCAATTTATTATACCGATGTGCTGCTGCACACGCTACAAAGTCCCGCCGTCACTCCACTACACACCGTGACCCCGATCCTGGCGCTGCGAAAAACAACAACTTGGAGTGTGCGGAAACGAACAGTGAGGGCGGGGCGGCCACCCATCCCAGGCCAGGAGTAGCAGTAGCGGGGACGGGGAGTCGCCTGCGCGGTAGGCAGGCCCGCCGGGCAAGGACGTCAGGCGGGCTGGCCTACCCACCCCGGCGCTCCGCCCGCCCAGGCCGCCCGGCGCCATTCACAGCACAGGAAGGAGATGGTCGCGCTTTTCGATATCCTGCATGTACCGTGGGCTCTAGCAAAAGCATGCCGAGGGGACGGCGTCAGCCTCAAGGAAGGTGAAGTCAAATCGAGTAATGAAATCTCTCAGGCACAAGCACGTGCCTCCTGTGATGTGGGGCGGGTGAACTTTGTCTAGGCAGGAAACCGCCTTCCTCGATGATATACCTCGCTCGTGAAGACACCGACCTTCCTCTCGCCCAGCCCTCCGGCGAGATAAAGTACGGGTGGGGCGTGCAGGTCAGGGCGGAGGGGGGGGGGACGCGGGCGGGGCGGCGGCCTGCGCACCCCTCGAGCTGAGGGCGCGCGCGGCATCGGCGATACAGCGGGTGTGGCGGGGCAGCAATCCTCGCATGCAAAGTTGTGCCGGCGCGCCACCACGCCCCGCCCCGCCCCGCCCCGGACCTGTAACAGGTGGCGAGGGCCGGCCCGGCCCAGCGCAGCCTCGGCGATTCACGGGGAAAGCCGATGCGGCGTGGCGTGGCGTGGCTGAGCCAAGTTCTCCGAAGACAGTGAAGGGGAGGGAGGGAAAGGGATGGAAAGGGAAGGGAAATGGAAGGGAAAGGGAAGGGAAGGGGCGGGGAGGCACGTGCGCCGCCGGGGGATATCACTCATTTTTCCATTTTTATTCTCAGAATAAGGCCGTGTTTTCCTCCAGCAAAATACATTGTTTCGAAACATAATGTGCGTTTCCCTTCGTGTTGAAATCTCCCGGTCTGTCGGTCGGTGCGGAGCGAGGCAGCACCCGCACGGGCTCCTGGCGAAACCGAACCGTCAGATAGAAAGGGGAAGGTGGCAACACTGGCCCTTGGGCTCTTGGGTTCAGCCGGAGGGTCGCGGTAGGGTGCGGTGGGGTGAGGTGCGGCGGGGCGGGGCGGGGCGAGGCGAGGCGAGCGCCGCCCGGAATGAGATGGGAAAAACTTTTGCAGACGCGGTGGGGTCGTTCTTTCGCAGGCAGCAGCGTAAAACCATTTAACCGAAAATGTAATAAGGTCATCGCAAACCTCTGTAGCACGAGTTTAATGCTTCGGAATGAGAAATACTCTTCACACCCTGGACTGGCAACTATAACGCCCTCGCAGCGCGGCGCGGCGCGGGGTGATATTACAGCCCCGCGGACGGCCGCCCCGCCACGCCCGTCCCGCTCGGCACAGTCTCCTCGGTGAATGTCGAAACTGCAATAAAACCCAGGGAAGGGGATAAGAGTTTCGTTACTGAGTTGCCGCAACATGTTAAGTGCTTTCGGTCCATTTCTGACGTATTCTTTAAAGTACACATAAAGACATGAGTTGCTGAAAGACAGCACTATCTTTTTGAAAACCACACAACAATCTGTCCACAATGCCTTTCGATATACATTTTACTCAGTAAGTTTCACAGTGGGGACGTCCCTCAAAGTCCCTCTAGGTCTACGCACACACTCTCCACTGAGTTTGTAGCAGTGCAGGCCAGGCCTGTGCAGGGCGGAGGCCAGTCAGCAGGCCGTCCTATGAATATGCATGTGTCCGTCTTGGACTTACCTGTGACGCAGGCCAGGCGGCCGGGCGCACCCCCTCGCTGGGGCCCGGCCGGGCACGCGCAAACTACACTGCCAAGTCAAGTTGGAGCTTCACCCGCGAAAACCATACCATGTCACAGTGTTTCCGAGGCAAAAGTGAATTCACTCGAAGAGTCAGGCGAGTCGCTCTCCCCTGACATACGGGCACACGGCTAGACGTGTGCGCCGCGGGGCTTGCGAATGGCTGCTGGGACCCAAGCTCAAGCCAGGGCAGCGCCCCGCCCCACCCCGCCCCACCCTGCCCAACCCCTTTCCCACCCGTGATCCTGGCCAGGCAGGCGCGCTAGTCAGCACTGGGCCCCTTTTTGTTTTCGCCGTCCCCCTGACTGATGCGTTCTCATGAATTCTCTTGAGCGCCCCCCGTGGCCTGTCCTGACGCCGCCCCGCCCCGCCCCGCCCCGCGCAGCTCCACCCCCGGCCCGGCCAGGCCGCCAGGCTGTCGTCGTGCGCCCCGCTCGGCCCGGCCATCGCCCTGGGGCCGCCGCGCCGACGGCGGGGCGTGGCGGGGCGTGGCGCAGTCACCAGTGCGCAGCGCGCCATGATGCATTATGCAGAATCGCTTATTTTTCATACGAGGGGACACTATTCTTGCTTGAGACACGCCGCGCCTCGCCGCGCCCCGCCCCGCCCCGCCCCGCCAGGCCCCCACGCCGGCGCGGCGATGTCGACAGGCTCGCGCTCCCCCGGTCGGGTCAGGCTGGGCCAGCCTCGCCCGTCTGCCTTTTGAATTGCCTCGCGCGCGCGCACGAGAGAAAGAGAGAAAGAGAGAGAGAGAGAGAGAGAGAGAGAGAGAGAAAGAGAGAGAGAGGGAGAGAGAGAGAGAGAGAGAGAGAGAGAGAGAAAAATCCACAATCCCTGACGTGCGTGTCGCTTGTCCGAGTGTATTCCGCGCCCCACTCCGCGTGCCTCGCGTTCAAACTGGAGAAATGTAGTCCGTACCTGAATTCGTGCCGAGAGACCAATGTGAAGTATGCAGCAGGGAGATATGTTTCGTGGAAATCAACATATATTCTACGCGACATGTCAGAGGGCCACGACTCGGCTTTGAGCATGCTGTTACGGCTCCTTTTAGAATAGTGGTGTTGGTTTACAAATCAAGGTTGGAAGCAAGGACCTAAGAATCGCGACGGGGAGCTTTCCTAGACACGTGTTTGACGGGAATATTTTAAAAATTAACCTAGTCATCAATGAACATTAGTGGGACAGTCTCGCTCTCACTTTACGCTAGATTCCACACAAAATGAATGCTTCCATTTATTGTAATTTACTGGCACGCTGCATCTATCCACCGCGCCGCGGCACACGCAAAAAAGGGGTAAGCTAGTCAAGCAAACACTTTTGTTACTATGGTAACAACAAAATAATTTTCCTACATTTTTGCCACTCCTCCAAAACATTTTGAACGAATGGCAAAAAAGTTGTCAATGGTAGCAAAAATTCTATGGCTGTTACCATATTAGCAAACACTTTTTTTTTTTTTTGCGTGCAGAGCAGAGCACAGCAGCGAGCAGCGGGCTGGGCTGGCGCACGCAACGAGAATCAAGCGGTACGCACGTTATACGTTCTGGACAATTACACGCGACGACGAATGAATGAGTGCAGGCCAGGCGCTGCGCGACTCCTGCCGGGCGTGTGCGTGTGTTTGCAAGCGCGAGGCGGAAACAAGGCAGTAGCGCTCCAGCAGCGGCGGCATACGCAGACGACGTAGGAATGTTCCTCAAGAAAATGACTTCCGATGAAGTCCCTTGTGAGAGAGGCAGTGCGGGGGATGCGCGGAGGGAAAGAGATATGAGAGCGGGGTAGCGGAGGTGGGAGAGAGAGAGGAGGAGAGGGGGGCACGTAGCCGCGCAGCAGCGAGCGAGGGAGTCGGGCGGGGCGGGGCGGGGCGGGGGCGCGATCCTTTGTCTCCGCGCGCTCGCGCAGAAGTCGGTCGAGGCGCGGGCGGGGCGGGGCGGGGCGGGGCGGGCCCAGCAGGCTGCGGGGTTGCAGCTATCTATAGGAGTGTACTGTGTGCTGGTGACATGAGTCATTAGAGGGCGTGAGCGGATTGCTTGCAGAGCGGCGCTTTGTCCGCCACCCCGCGACCTCATCTGCTCCGCCCCAGGCCCGGCCTATGCCCCTCCGCCCACTCTCATCCTTTCACTCACACACACACGCACCTTCTATTCCTTGATCTCTCGCCCTGCCGCCGCCTTCCTCCTGCCCGGCCGGCCCGGCCCGCAGCGCGGCCAGGCCTCCTTCCTGTGGTCACTCTCCCGCCCCGCCCCGCCCCACCCCACCTAGAGAGCCTGGAGATACCCTTGCCCCTTCCCCCCCCCCCCAGCCCGCAGACATGGTCCGTCGGACTGCGGGCGCTGCCGTGCCGCCGCCGCCGTCACACCACCAGGTCTCGCAGCAGCGCGCCGAGGAATTTCAGAAAAACAGAGAAAAGAACCGCGCGGGGTAGGGCGGGCCTCGAACCCGGGTCCTCTGTGTCGGGTCGGGCCGGGCAGCGCACGTGCCTCCAATTAGACCAGCTCTCCTCTCGTCTCTACTCGTCTCGGGCGGGGACCGGCGCGCGGCGCGGCGGTCATATAATGCGGGAGGGAGCCCCCGGGGGGAGGGGGGGAGAGGGGGAGGGAGAGGGAGAGAGAGAGAGAGAGAGAGAGAGAGAGAGAGAGGGAGAGAGAGAGAGAGAGAGAGAGAGAGAGAGAGAGAGGTATTACTGTAATTGCTCATGTACACAATGTGGGCGGGGCGGGGCGGGGCGCGGGCAGGAGTGTTCCCGCCGCAAAGGTCGGCCCTGCCCTTCTGCCGCGAGCACGACGGGAGCGACGGCGCGGAGGACATAAGGACAACGGGAATCCAAAGACGTTCGCCGCGGCGTGGCGCCTCCCCCCGCTGAGTCAGGAATGTGCCATACCGGCGCGAGGCTGGGAGGGAAAGGAGCAGAGCAGGCGGCGGATGCAAGCAGTGTATGGCATAGCAGAGCGGGACAGATGTCCCTTTGACACGGGGCACATGAGGGCGGCACGGCACTAGAGAGCCCCGGACCCGTCATCCCGTCCCGTCCCGTCCCCCGTGCGTACCGGCACCGGGACCCCATGTGCACGCGCGCACAGCCGCCTGGAGAGCGCTCTCGTGCCTCCATCCTTGTCGCACCAATGGCTGTGTCCTATGTCAGGCATGGCAGGGTATCCTGCGGGTGCGACAAGGACAGATGTACGAGAGCGATCATCTGAATCAGTCGGCAGGGCGAGGCGTACCGGCCGGCAACCCCCCTTGCCCGCCCTATGGCCACTGTCAGCGCGCAAAAGCGGAGAGTAAAGAGAGAGAGAGAAAAAAAAGGAGGACTTAAGTGACCAAGTGCTGTGCTTATTGCTGCTAATAATGTTGCCTCCCTTCGCGTCAGCCCATTCCAGAAGAAGGAAGGAGGGAGGGAGGGAAAAAAATCTTGGCTGACCTACGAGGCAGACCGCGCGCGAGGCGAGGGGGGCCGGGAGATGGAAGAGGCAAAAACCTCTTTAGGGGGCCGGGCCGCCTGGGAGCCAAGCGCCGCAGGGCAGGCGTGGCGCGCGGCTGCGGCTGCCAGCAGCGGCGATGGCGCGACACGGTCTGAGTAGCAAAGTGCCGAATATCGGACCTGCCCCGCCCCGCCCGCGCCCACCGCGGCAGGACTGCAGACGGTCCTGCCTGCAGGAGTACCTGTCGATAAGCCTGCGGCCTGCTGCGCGGGTCAAAGCGGCACGCAGTGCGTCGCAATCCGACAGAGTCCCGCAGCGTTACAGATGGAAAGACGCCAAATAAGCTTTTTCTGTTCGACTCGACCCGGGGCCGGGTCGGGCGGGGCGGGGCTGGCTCTATGCGGCCCGGCCATCGCGATGAAGGGCGGCTGATCGGCCGCCGCGATGTCCGACCGGCCCCCGACCCCCGGTCCGGCGTGCATGGCTGACTGACTCGTCTGTCTACATGGAAAAAAATAGATAAGATATTATGGCAACCTGATGTAAGCTACATTTAGCTTACACGTCGGCTGATACCATGATAAGCAGCTTTTTAAGCTACTGTAGCGAAGTTGACATAATCTATCACAACAAACGCCTTTCATGAATCCAGCTGGGCATTGTTAGTAGTCATAGCTAAGATTTGACTACCATAACTTTTTGTAATGGTAGCTTAAGATATATTTTTTCCGTGTGCGGCAACATACCTGTAGGGTAAGGGGCAGCGGGGCGCAGAAGAGTTTCGCGCATTAAAGCACAGCCGAGGTGCGTCGGAATGGGACCGGCGACAAACTTCTGTCAGCGCGTCAGCGAGCGAAATCGTTACCGTGGTAGTTACGCCGGGGCAGGACGCAGATGTATGGATCCTCACGACTCTGCTAAAGTCAAACCAGTCCGAGACGGCGACGGGCCACCCGGCCACCCCCAACCCTGTCACACACTGCTGTGCCGAGCGCGGCTGACCGCAGGGCGAGCTGGCGGGACGGGGCGGGGCGGGCACGGCTGGCCGGCTAGGGCTGAGCGTTGCCAAGATAATGGCGGGAAGGCACTTTGGCGCTTTCCCCTCTCGCCCCGCCCCGCCCCGCCCCGCCCCGCCGACAGGTCCATGGCCCGGGACCTGGTCGCCATCCAGCAGCGCGCGCCCGCAGAGGGTTTCGGAGGGCGTCCGGACGCCAAATACAGCCGTCGCGACGCTCGGGCCGGCAGCGGGCGGCGGCGGCAGGGCGACGTCCGCCTCGCGCCCCGCCCCGCCTCACCCCACCCAAGCCGCCGGAGCAAGCGCCTCCCTGCGACCTCGCCAAGTGCTGCGATTAATTCTGTGTCGGCGGCACCGTAAAAGTGAGGAGGTTAGTGGTGTTTTCGTGCCGTCCCTCTCCTCCGTGCCAAGCGCCCACCGCACCCCGCCCCGCCCCGCCCCGCCCCGCCCCGGCGGCGCCCCTGCGTTGAACGGAAGGCAGGGGTGGCAGGGCGTTCGGGGCGACCATGGGGCCGTAGGGGGACCGCCGCCGGGGCGGGGTAGCGTGGCGGGGCGTGGCGGCGCGGACATAAACAACCGGTCGACTGTCCCCGGCAAAGAAAGTCGCTCTCCGCAAAAGGATGAACCATCCCCAAATAAAATCACGCCATCACACACGCATCGCCCACGACTACTTTCTGAATAGAATAAGTAAAACTACAGACACAGTGAAACACGTTTTCTAGCTACAAGGAGGCCCCCTTTTCCTGCCCCGCCACATGCAATACAAACTGCGACGCGGCCAGGCGGGCGCTCCGCGCCTCACAGACCCGCGGCACAGCCCGGCCGCGCAGTGCTACACGCCGCGTAATCTAATGGCGCGTTCACGAGATAAAACCGACACGCGTGCATGCCGGGCCGCGGGGTTGAGCGCAAAGGGGGTGAGTGAGTGAGGTGGGGAGGGGGGTGACACTAAAACGGCCAGCCCAAGCAAAACACAGCGGGCCAACGAAACTAGAATAGGCCACGCAGTTAGAGCCGCCAACCAACTAGCTCCAGCACTCCGCGGCGCGACGATCTTGTCGACTCGGGGCGAGACGGTGAAAATGTTGAACAACGATAGATTCAACGTAGAAATATGAAAGTAAACGCCGAAAACACCGGAACGAAAACGAGCCTGGGCCGGAGAGTCCTGGTCGGACCAGTCCGCTGCGCCCCACCCTCTCACACACACACACAAAGCACGCGCTAATTTGAGGACGACACTCAGCCATAACACACGCTCGATTGTGCCGTCAAATGGGGAGGTGACGGCAAGTACAGGCCCGGGCCGGGCCCGGTGGAGCGGCATGCGCGGTATTGAATATGTGTATCGTGCGTACACTGCAAAGAACTGGCCGCCAGCGCGCAGGGGGTGAGCGCAGAGGGAAGTACGTTTCGACGTAAGAGGATGTATGGTAGTACAGGATGGGCTCTACCATCATGATTTGCGAGTGTGCACAGAGGAACAGGGAGGGGTGTGGGGAGCGATATCAAGGCTAGATGATCCGCAGCAAACCCGGCAGTGCGCAGGGGGTGCAGGGGGGTTGTAGGGGGGGAGGAAGGGTGGACTTCTCTCGTACCCCCACTGCCACGGACGGCCGTGCCAACCCCTCCTTATAGCGCGCCGTCTGTCGTCATGTTGTGGCCGCACAAAAGAGACCCTTCTCCACAAAAGCCGGGCGTCGTGTTTTGATGTTTACCACGATTGTCCGACAGAGCGCGTCAGCAGAGCGCGTCAGGCTTACCCCCCCCCCCCCCTGCCCGCCCCCCGCGGGGACCCCGCTTACGCCTGCCGAGCCCCAGAATCGACCCCCCGCCAGGAACCACAATTAGACGCGCCCCTCGCTGACCCCCACGGGGGCTCCACTGGCCCCTCGGGCGTCCACACGACGCCACCTGGACGCCAGCCCCCCCGCGCGTCGGGACGTCTTTGTCCGTCACTTTTCTTGGTTATTCACCGAAGAGCAGAGGAGATTGCCCGGCAGCGAGCCCCTCCCGCCTCGTTCTCCATTTCCTTCACCCCCCCCCCAACCCCCACCCCTTTCCGTGCAGCCCCTGTTGAGCCCATCTCCGCGCCTGTCTCCTACTGTCGCATATCGCCATTTCACAAACGGGGGCGGAAAGGCGCGGCAGAGAGGCGGGGCGGGGCGGCGTGCAAGCCCATCACCGCCGTCTCTACTCCCTGTGTGTGAAAGAAGCATTGGGGAGCCGGCGGGGCTGCGTGGGGCTGCGCAGGGCTGCGCGGGGCTGCGCGGGGTTGCGCGGGGCTACGCTGGGCGGGCCGGCGGGGTACCGGATGCGACGTGACGCAAAGCACGGCGTAACGCGGGCCGACTATGTACGCCGCGCCCTTCCTCCCCCCCTCCCCCATTTCCCGCGACCCCGCATTGCACTCTACGACATCACGGGCTTACTTTGCATTTCATATGTCAAATGCCGGGTTTTCTTTCTTAACATGCAAGCCTAACATACTAGCCTGATCATAGAAATAACAACACACACAAACGCAATGGAAGACGATTGCTTTATTAGCATCGAACTGCGCCCTACAGAACAGCGGAGAGAAGGGACAGAGACAAGAGAACACAAGGGAGTGGAGACACTGAGAGGGGTATAAGTCGCGCGCAATAGAGGCAAAGAGAGGCGAGGTGCGGGGGAGGGAGGAGAGCGGCAGGAGATGGGGTTTTGTTTGGTGGCCGTCGGATCCCCCTGATTGGGGTGGACGGCCCGTCACAGATATCCCCCCCCCTCCCTCCTCCCCTCGCAAGGCGTACGTGTTTGCCCTGGGAGGTGGCCCCGGCAGCACCGCAGCGCTGTACACAGAGCCCCCGGGGCCCCGCCCGCGGCCCCGCCCGCGGCCCCGACCCCAAACCCGCTGCGGTCTACCTCGAGCCCGCTCTGCGCCGCGCCTCTACCCGCGGCTGCTGGCGCAGGAACTCTTTCCGCTCGTCCTTTTTATTACATTATTCCAAATAGAAAGCAGCAGGGGGAGACGGTTTCAAGGGAAAGGTTGCGGACAAGGACGCCGCAATGGCGCGGTACTTTACCACTTGATCTGCGCTCGAGGGGCACAATCCTTTACGAGCACCGCGGAGGAGGGTTCATTCGCCCCGCCTTAACTCCTCCACATTTCCCCGCCTAATGCAAAGAGCAGGCGCCGTTTGTTGTGCTGCAGGCGCATGTACGCTGGCTACGCTCGCGAGCGTGTGCGAGCGTGTGTGTGTGTGTGTGAGCGTACCATGAGTAAGTTAATTGTGTGCGGCTCAAGTCACTCTGCGTCGAGCTATGCCGTCGAGCCACTCCCGGGGCCGGCCGGGGCCGGGGCCGGGGCCGGGCCGCGCCGTGCCGTGCCGCCAGCGCTCCCCCTACACGAGACGCGCTCTCACACAGACACACTTGGTCTCTTGCTTTGTTGCGTGTCGCCCCAAACTTTTGCAGGATTAACTCTCGGGCGGGACGCGCCGGGTTGTTTCTTCCGCGCGCTCACATGCTCCTGCGGCCGGGCCGGGCCGGGCCGGCGGCAGAGTCAAATGGAGCCGCTGCCGCCGCCGCCGGCCGCGTCACGACCTGTCCGCCGTGCAGACTAGAGAGCACTTTGCAGATGACTGCAAACGAAAAAGAAAAAAAAAAAGAAAAAAAAATTGGCCCTTTTGAAAATGTGCAAGTATTGGAGGTAGTTTGTGTTTTACACGGCAAACCACTTTGGGGTTAATGGGGCTGTACGCGAGTTATCCGCGAAAGCCCGCAGGGCCGCGCCGCGCCCAAGCAAATAGTGCGGGCTCGGCTCAGGCTGGCCTCCAGCACTTCGTTCTTCCTCGTTATTATCCGGCCGGATATGGACCGGGCGTGAGGACGGGCGCAGGCCAGCCCAGCCCAGCCCCTCCCTCCCCTTTCACCTGGGGAGTGCTCGGTAGAACAATCAAGTTCAATGGATTAAGGTCATGCAGACAGGGCGCGACGGGGAGGGGGTGTGTGGCTCGAGTATAACCACGAGTGTATTCCCTGTGTGCCGCTGCAGAGGGAAAAGATACAAAGGACGGGAAAAGGAGGGCGGGTCGGGGGGGGGGGGCGGAGGGAACCCGCGGGATTACCATCATGCGCCGGCCCGCTGCGCCGTATTTCACGCTCGTGTGTGAACAAGTTGGCGCCGTGCAGCAGCAAGGCCACCCGGCCGACAGCGCAATGAATGAAAAGAGGTCCCGGCCCCGGTGGCTAGGCCGCAGGTCACTGCTGTTTCTTCAACAACAATAATAACAGCGACATAAAAAAAGCAACACGACAAACGTACAGTACGAACAGCGCTGTCAAACGGACCCGCTGTACTCGCAGATCCGCTCCTGGCGCACCTCCCTCCACAGGGGGACGGGGGTGAGGAGAGGCTTCCAGGACCTGCGCGCGCGCCTGCCTGGCCTGTGGCGCCGGCCAGCCGCCGGCCGGAGGCCAAGGAAATGTACCGACTAGCTAGTGGCAGCGACATAGTTTCCAGAGGCTTTGGCACCGCTGCCACGGGCCCACGCACCTGCATCCCCCGGCGGAATACTAACTATTTCGTGAATCACGCAACCGAAAAAGGTAACAAGTCGGGCGATTGGGATGTCAGAGAGAAAGAGAGGCGTAAATGGAAAGAAAGCATGGGGGTACGGAGAGAGGAGAGCGGAGAGAAAGGTAGAAGAAAGGGAGTATGAAGAGGAGAGCGAGGCTTGGGAGGGGCGACCCTCCCCCCAATCCTCACCTCAGAGTCATTCCAAACCGCCTCTCACATCAAACGTCCCATCTCACCCCCCCCCCCCCTATCCGCAAACGTTGAGCCGACAAATGCCGCTGCAGAACTTGCGTCACCACACCACACGCCGCGACCCGCCCGCCATGTGCAGCATAGGCAACCTATCCAGCTCGCGCGCGGCGGGGCGGCCTACCTCGCAGGCTGAACCATACGCGCTCCAGGCTCCGCCCCGCCCGGGCCCAGCCGCCACGTATACATGTACCCTTTTCCTATCCGCTCAACAACTCAAAGTTTGCGCGTTTACCCGCTTCAGTAAAACTTTGACGGTTAAACAACAGCACATTCGGGGACGGGGAAGACCAGCCCCCCCCCTCCCGCCCGGCCACACAAATCCAGCACCCCTCCCCCCCTCCACCGCCAGGGGTGGGGCGAGAGTCCCCTCGCATTAAATGCAGAAGTGTGAGACGTTGGCAGAGGCGGCCAAGCCACAGCGACACCTCGTGCGCTCGTGAAACACTTTCTCTCTCCTCCTTCCCTCTCGCTCTCACTTAGTCTGTTACAGACACACACACACACACACACACACACACAGAACCAGTCCCGCACATGAGGGATGCGCAGTGCTGTGAAACCGCATCGACGGAAGGGAAATGGCTGTCCAGACCCGGGGTGGGGCCCGCCCGGGGGCGGCGCGGGGGCGGCGCGGGGTGGCGGTGGGCCGGGGCGGCTCGGGCGGATTGGTTTATGTAGACTATGCCAAACTCGCGACCGCAGACCGCCGCAGCGCTACGCCCCTCCCCGCCGCGCCCACACCAACGAGCCCTTGGCGCCGGGGCGCCGCAGGCAGGACGTGTCGGCGGGGACGAGCGTAACTCAGCGGGCGGCGGCGTCGCGACGCGACATGAGCGTCGCGCCCATTATTGTGTTTGTCCGCGGCGCCGCGTCGTAAATTTAGAAATTGAGGAAAAAGATCTGGCGCGTCCGGGCGGGTCCGGTCTGTTTCCGAGCGGCGCGCCGCGCCCCGGCTGCAGCGGCCTGGCCGGCCGGGGCGCCCCCGCCCCCGCCCCGCCCACCCCCGGGAGTGTGGGCCCGGGACAATAAACCGAACGACTGCGCGAAAATAAATCAAGTCAAGTGCACTCCCAGATTAGTGCGCACTTACGTATCCCGCTCCAGATCGGATTTCCGCAAGGATCCCAATGCCGCCTCCCCTCCTCTCCCCTCCGCCCCTGGCGCGGCGCGGCGGGCGGTGTCGTCTTCGCCTCGGCCACCCATTTCAGTTTCACTCTTGAGGCCAAACAAAGCCCGACTAGCCCGGCGCTGCTGGCGCAGGGGCCGGCCGACAAGAGCTAATTTTTGTCATTTCACACCACCGACATCATACCGGAAAAAAATTCCCAATTCTACAGGCAAGTCGTGTAGTTTAGGGTAGGAGCGGTTCGCCCCGCCCTGCCATGGCTGGGTGCGCTCCGGCCCATCAAGCCGCTCGCGTTCTCCGAGAGGAGCGGAAGTGCGCGACATGTTCGCTGGCAGCTCCTCCCCGCAGTGGCGTGGCCCGCAGGCGAAGGCGAGCCGTCCATCAGCAGCTCCAGGGCTGTCGATTGGACGAGAGGGGAGCATCCACCTCCTCCAGCAGTGTGCTGGGGCCGCTGGGGCCGGGCCGGGCCGGGCCGGCGAGCAGAGCACGTTAGATTGAGTTGTTTCGATTCTTATTGGCGGTAATGGCGGTCCGGGTGGAGCGCGCGGACGCTGGAGGGGCGTGGCGGGGCAGACGGGGGAGGAGGCGCCGGCGGGGGCGGGCCTGTCGCCTGGCTCGGGCGGGCGGGTTACCGCCAAGAATCGCTCGAGGGGACACCAGACTACAGCACTACTAGGACGGGACGGGACGGGAGTGGCGAGATTCGAGTGGAGGACGCGTTAACCTCGTGAGCGGTGGTCTGAGCCGGGATAGGGGGAGGGGGGAAGTCGCTCCTACTGCTGTCGCCGCGGGGCTGCGCCGTGCGTGGCGCGCGGGACGGGACGGGACGGGACGGACACCGCGGACAGAACTCCTGCTCGTCGAGCTCGGCTCGGCGCGCCAATGTAATCTCCGGGCTCCTCCGCCCCTGCCCGCCCCGCCCACTAGTTTAGGCCCCGTGTCCTCGGGCCGGCCCGCGGGGCCAGGCCGCCATGCAGGGCCGGGGCCCTGGGCTGGGCCGGGCATGCTCCCGGCAGATGTAATTTCAAGTTGTGTGAGCGAGAGGCTTAGGGCGAGGCTGGCCCGGTCCCGCCCCGCCCCGCCCGGCCCCGAGAACAGGGGAAGTGGTTCCGGTGCCGTGGGGCCGTGGGCCGTCCAACAACCTTGTCGCCACCGCCGCCGGCCCCGGCCGGGCCGGGCCGCGCACGCGGAGTGCCTCCTCAGTCTCTCCGCTCTTTCACCAGCTCCAGCAACAAAATTTTATTCCCACGCACGCGGACCTATTGCACAGCGATAAGGCTTTCATTGAAAATAAGAGGGATACCACCCCCTACGCCTAAAAAAGTGAAAGAGCACACCCACCCACACATGTATCCGTGTGATTGAAACATCCCAATCATTGCGGAGCGATTTCACTTTCAAAGCGTACAGGGCCGAGGCCTGTGGGCCGCGCAGGTGAGAAAACACAGGTGATCACTGAGGGACCGGAGCCAGAGGGTGCCGGGGGGCCGAGCCGGACCCGGGCGGAGGGAGGGGGGCCGGGGTAGGGGCCTGGTATGCCTTCCATTCTAATTCGACATCGCTGGGCGCGCCTACCGCCCCAATGCGTCCACGTAATGAGACCGGCGTGTCCAGGGTGGCGGGCCGGGCCCGGGCGCAGGAGGAGGAGGAGGGCGTGCGGCTGCAGGGAGAGAGGAGGGAGACAGCCCTGGCCAATTCGGCTCTGGGGCTCTGAGTGGCTTGTTTAATTTGGTCCACCCTTTGAGGTCGTGCGACGGGGAGGCGACGCCGGGCGGGGCGGGGCGGGTCCGAGTCCAGCGGCGCGGCGGTGCAGCTGGCGCTAGTGGAGGGGGGGGGGGGGGTCAGCCCGCAGGTCCCGCTGGGGCGGGGTTCCCCCCCGGTGCACCGGCCGTGTGTTTGGGGTTGCCCGCAAGTGCAGCGGGCGTGTTGTTAGGCCGACCGCCCCTCCCTCCCTCCTTCCCGCCAGCACGTTTCCGCGCGTGACGCGAAAAGAAACCCAAGTGTCAACGCAAACCCTACAGGTCTCAGCAAAATCGACGCTGACAATCATAAAAAAATACCCTGGCTCATCGTATGGGATGCCGCACTCGGATTGAAGTGCGCACCCAATTTATTAAGCGCCCCCTCCTACCCTACCCCGGCTTATTCTTGCAGCTCGCGTGCACGACAGTCACCATCAGTCACGTTCCGCGATAAAGCCCCGACTGCAGCGGGAGGCGAGTGCAGCGCACGCGTACGCCACGTCACGCACCCTGCCGGCCCGGCCGGGCCCCCTCCGCCACACCCTAAATTACACGTGTGGTTTTGTACCCGGTCCCTCTAACGACGCATCGCCGGCGCAGTCTCGTGCCGCGCAGCCCCGCCCCGCCCCGCCCCGCCGTGGCGCGCTGTAAAGGGGGAAAAGGGGTGTAAGCCGTGCTCGCCGGTCAGCAGGGCATGAATTAGGAAGCACGGTGTATTTACACGCGATGAATCAACCACCACCCGTCCCGGCCCGAGTCGTTCATATGACGTTCGTAGTGACCCTGCTCATTCAGCCCCACCCCCACCCCCACCCACCCCTTTCTCTTGCCCGGCCCCTCAACCCCACCCCGACTCCCTTCCGCGCTGCGGGCTCCTGTAGTGGAAAAGTAGCGGAAGAGAGTTCCATAAAATGGAAAGAACACGGAAAATACACGAACACAAAGAACGAAAAGGACGAAAGGGGGCGAGGCGAGTGGGGAAAAAATACACACCCTGCTGGAAATGAGACATGCCTTCGTTGGATGGGGTTGACACGACGGGCGGCGTTAAATTCACTGCCGGCAAAAAGGTGGCGGCGTCCTGTGCAACCCCACCGGCACCGGAGCGGCGGGCAAAAACGAGGGGTGGGAGGGGAGGGAAGGACGGCAGGGCAGGGCAGGGCAGGGCAGGGGGTGACGTGCTGGCGGGGCTATGGGACGGGACGGGACGGGGTAGATGCACGACGCGCACAAAATTGGAGTCGGCCTTTCCGATAATGTCGCTATACAAGGCGAGATGGACGTGAGATAAGGAGGCACTCGACGAGAAGGGAAGGCCCAGCCCGGCCCAGCCCGGCGCAGCCCTGCCTGCCCGCCTCGGCTAGCGAGTATCAGCATTGGCAGATTACGCCGCGCACGCCAATCGCGCTGGGAGATTGAGGGAGAGGGGGGGGGGGGGGTGCTGCTGAAGCTGAAGGGACCACGAGGCGGTGGAGGGGAGGGGGGGGCACGGAGAGAGAGATACGTGGTACAGCCCGGCGAGGCGGGGCGGGCGGAGGTTCAGAAGGGTCCGCCACTTGAGATGCGATCAGCGATGGCCGGCAAGTCTGCTGCAGCTTAGTTCAGCCCAATGTACAGCAGTCTGCCGCCCGGAGCGGGAGCCCGGAGCGGGAGCCCGGAGCCCTGGGCCGGAGCCAGAGACCGCGAGGTGAATCAAACTCTGTCGCGCTGCGCCGGAAACAGCAGCGTACACTCGTAGTTGTGGCCACCCCGCGGCACGCTGCGGCGCTGGACGGGCAGGGTCCTGGCTGCCGGGAGTGTACATAGCGGCTGGGCCGGGCCGGGCGGGCAGGGCCAGGGGGCATTATGGGCTAAATTACAATCGCTCATGTCCCCCTACCCCAACTTAATTACGTCTACTGCGGCGAGCCGGACTGTGCCGGGGGTGGGGTGAAGGGGGGGGGGCCCTCGCGGCACGGCCGGACACATCCACGCCCCGGCCCGCCCCCAGCCCGCCCCCGGCCCGGACAGACAAAATGCTGTTACTCCGACCCGACCCTTCCCGACCCAGCCCGACGCGGTGCGACCCCCCCCCCCCCTCCACCCGTCAGCAGCGCTCAGCCCAAAGATGTGGAAGTGCATTATACTTGATGTCGGCTCGGGGGTCGGGGCGAGGGGTAAGCGACGCGCGCTCGCTCGCTCACGCACGGGTGCAGCACATGCACGCATACGCCGCTCGCACGCACTGGGACGGCGCGGCACGCAGACGCCCTTGGGGGAAGGGAGGAGGAGGGAGCGCCCGACAGCAGCCAGCCAGCCAGCACCCCTGTGCTGAGTGCATGAGGGAAAAGTACACCTACACCGCCTGCGGTATACTGTAGTCATGTACATTCATTTCGTATTTAAACAAGTGATCAAACAGCGCAGGAAACGTCGCACTGAGCGTGTTGTGCGCGACTGCACTGGGGGAGAAGCAGAATTTCGAGCAAGGATCGCTCTGAAACTGCATACACAACAATTTTGCATTACTTGCACTTTCAAAAAGTTCTGAAGTTTAAGACATTCGACAAGAAGAGTATACTCCTATACGACTAAATTATGAGAAGCGAACATCAAATATCGAAGCAGCGCGCTGACGGTGTCTGGCCCTGGCCGCCCGGCCCGGCCAGGTCGTTGCCTTCGGTGCGGCGCCCCTCCCAAACTCCGACCAGCCAGCCAGGGCGTCAATACACCACCAATTAATTGAGAACGCCCTCAATTCATTAGCGATCAAAATACTACGACGCCGTCCTTGGCTCCCTGCCCACATGTGGTGTCCGTGGGCTCCGGGGCGGGGAGGGCGGGGCGGGGGTCAGAGGAGGGTCGGCCGGGATGAGGGGGCCTGGCAGCGGGGGCGCGGGCGGGGGCGGGGCGGGGGCGGCACCGCGGGGCTTACACTAACTTTGGCGTCGCCCGCCCCGCTCCGTGTCGGGCCGTCCCGGCCGACGCCCCGCTCCGCCGCTGATCGGCCGACAGTGATTGGTTGGCCGGCGGCGCCGCGGTCGACGCTCCTGGATGCCTCATGGGCGTCGGACGCAAGCCCCCCGCCCCCCTTTCGCTCCCCCGCTCCACGCGAAAACAACCTCACGCCCCGGCCCCGTGTGACCAGCGCATCGCTCCGCGTAAGGACCCCCCTACTTAGCCCCCTCCCCCGCCCCTGCTGCTCTGACGACCGCGGGCCGGGCGACTTCCCTCACCCGACGCCCATTTGTTTTCCCTAGAAATGGCGGCGGCGGGCCGGAGGATCGAATGGTCGTGCCTGGCGGGGCGGGGCGGGGCGGGGAGGGGCGGGAGGGGCGGGAGGGGCGGGAGGGGCGGGAGGGGCGGGAGGGGCGGGAGGGGCGTGCCCGCGCTGGCGATGAGGAGGCCGAGGCCAGGCCATCATGTGCCAGGAGGGACTTGTCACCAGGCGGCTTAAGTCGACTTAGGCCCTTCAGCGCCCCCGCCCAGTCCATGCCTCCCGGTGGCTGGCCGAGGCATACAAAGGCACGCCGATGCTCTGCGCCCCACGGAGAGTATTCCAGCCTCGCGCCACGCCGCCCAGCCCGGAGGGAGCGAGAGCTCCAGTGCCCAGCCTACGAGCACATCGCTGCTAGGACAATTTACTCTCGGAATACGGTTTCACGTAAATAAAATTTCAGAACTACTCAACCAAATATGAAAATGATTTCTCGTTCGCTACCGACACGTGACAATTCCTGCCGATTTCATTATTGATTGACTGACACGCACGCAGACAAACCTTATTGGGAAAAAAAAGCATACGATGACATGCCACGTGCCATGCAAAAGTAAAAAGCACTTGACACGAAACTCTTCTATCCCCTTCCCCATTCTGTCCCTTTGTTGCCCCCCCCCTCCCCACCCCCCTTTTTGCTCCAGGCTGGTCCCCTTGGTCACGTGATATTGGACGGGGTGTGGACAGCGGTGCCGGTAGCAGCGGGGCGGGGCGGGCCGCCCGGGCCGCGCGGACAAAGTGCGGGATCAAAGCGGCCCTAAAAATAAGAACACGACGAAATAAAATGATAAAGGACCGGGCGGGAGGTCAAGAAGGACGGGAGGCGGCGCGGCGCTGCGCAGCGTAGCGCGGAGGACGGAGACGGAAGGAATGTCTGTGATTAAAAGATTCCCGTCCGGACGGACACGTTGGCGTTGGCGCGGCTCCTGGCCAAACGGCAGCATTTTAACGCATGAAGAATTTGTACCAATAGAAAGAAAAAGGCGCAATATTAAATTGTCTGTCTTCGCTTTCGTTGTGCGCGCGGCGCTCCGCGACCTTTTCCTTAATAGCAAAGCGACTGTAAAAAGTACAAAGTATATCATGTCGATAATTATTCACGTCACACCCTAAATTGATGGCTCTGGGGTAATTTCAGTAAAACAAAAAAAGGTGATGAATTTTCTTTTGTTTTAGTTCGTATTGGACCGCTAGATTTGGGACTCGACTGGGAACGCGATGGGGAACCTTCACCTGCAGCCGAACTCCCGCCCGAAGGACCCCCTCGGCGACGCCGATCCCGTCCGGATGGACATCCTCGGGCTGCCGAGCCGAGCTGCGCCCGAGGCAAACCCGAGACCTGCCGCCGCCGGGCCGGGCCGGGCCGGGCCGGGCCCCCCAGGCCCAGGCACGCGTCTCCTCCAGTCAGTTTCAGTGTGCGTTAACTGGCCACGGCGAGTACAGTTGACTCTATTTCTGACGAATCTTGCGAGTCCTACCACCAACCACCATGGTTTTCGCGAAGAAGGGAACCATCGCGAGGCGCGAGAAACTCATCGCCCGCAACATACAGAGGGGCGCTGAGAGCAGGGCTCGCGCAGCAGCAGAAAAAGAAGAGGCGCAGCGTGAACAACAGCAGCAAGCCCCTGGCGCCGCCGCCGCCGCCGCAAGCCCAGGACGGCGCCCGGCTTGCAGTGGCCGGCGCATAGTGACTTTGCAGCACCTTGCCGACAGTCTGTGGTGTGATTTTTGCAACGACGCGCTGAGCCTGAGGTTTGTTGAAAGTGAGGACCGGCACGGCCTCGCCTCCGTCTTCCACGTGAGATGTCACCGCTGCATGACGGTGTTCAAGATCCACTCCGAGGACAAGGGCCTTCTACAGGAAGATGGAAAGCAGCCCCTGTACCCCATAAATCTACAGACCGCAAAGGGTAAGCGTAGTAAGCAGTGTTCAGTGATCTGTTGTCGTTTACACACTTGGCACACCCTAACCCCACTGTTTTCTTAAAGGCGACAAATTCATGACCTTTTGTGGCGACACATTTTGAAAAGGCGACTCCTCTTTTTTGTCGCCTTAAAAGGCAACAAATTTGTTGCCACTACAAATCCAGCATTTATTACATTTAAATTCATATGAACCATTCATAGTAGGCCCAAATAAAAAGTAACTGTTTACTTCTAACAAATAAAAAAGGCTACACAATGAAATACATACATCAGTTTTTCGTTGACTTCAGTGAAGTAACATATTTATTGACTAAATAAACTTGTCGCCTCGAAAGGTAACACATGTCACCTTATCCAATGTGTCGCCCTAAACAATGAAGCGACTTAACTTCAAGTAAGTCAACGGAAGTATTGGGTATACATAAAATGCTAAAGGTATATTTTTTATCAATAAGGAAACAGCCATTGCTTTTTGTAGATGATTCCAATCACATAAAGTAAAACAATTAATATAATAATTGTAATAATAATATTTAATATAATAATATTAATGATTTTACTTTATGTGATTGAAATCATCTATAAAAAGCAATGGCTGTTTCCTTATTGATAAAAAATATACCTATAGCATTTTATGTATACCCAATACTTCCGTTGACTTACTTGAAGTTAAGTCGCTTCATTGTTTAGGGCGACACATTGGATAAGGGGACATGTGTTACCTTTTGAGGCGACAAGTTTATTTGTCGCCTTTAAAAGGTCACATGCATTGCCTATATTGGAAACAAATTTGAGTGTCACCGAAAAGGGTATCATGTGTCACCATTTCTGGCAATAGATTTATGTGATGCCAAAATAAGGTGACATGTGTCGCCTTTAAATTTACAATGCCTTGCACGTGTTTTGTCACAGGCTGCATGGATGCCGGTGTGTCTCACGGACAACTCAACAAGATCTTCTCCCCCATGGACGTGCCTTCTCTTCATCGCAATACCTTTGTGAGAGCCCAAGAACGAGTTAGTGTTAGTTCATCTGGCGCTGCAGAAGCAAAAACTGAATTCCTTACTTGAGGCTGTGTTTAACACTAAGCGAAAACGGCGCAAACCGTAAACAAGACGCGGGGATTTTTGCGGGGTTTCTCCTTGTTTACCCTGGATTTCCCCGGGTTTTACCAGTGTGACCTTAACGGTATTTTTACCCTCCCCGGTGCCCCACTGACGACGTCCATCAAAGCTATGTGTAAAATGTGTGCTGTTCGACCTACAGCAACTTGTTATTTTACGTTTTCCTTCTGTGCTCATTTATTTGTGTTAACACTACTTGCAATAAAGCAGTATCTTATCTCTACAACTCGTTTGTTTTTTCTAAAACAAAACAATCAAGCAGACGCGCTCTGTCAAAACAACGGGTACGCGGCGCAGAGAGGAAAAAATACTCGCAGACTAGTACAACTACAAGATATAAAAATAATAATATGACCCAGAGATAAGCGGGGCCGCCACGCCCCGTGCGCCAATATCCATGGAAATTAACAAATTACAGGAACCCAAATAATGAGAGCCGGCATCAGTCGATGGGCGCCGCGCAGAGCCGTGGGGGATGAAAAAGGGTGGGAGAGATCCGCAGGACGATGAAAATGCAGAAAACAGAAACACGGAGAGAGGAGAGCAGTCGGTGGAAGTTCCATTAGCGGCCGGCCGGGGCCCCGCCCCGCCGCGCCCCGCCGCGCCCCGCCCCGCCCCGCCTCTACGGCCAGACTGGCCAGTTGGGCCGGGCCCGCCTCGTGGACCGGGCCGGGCCGGGCTGGCCTGTCCCGACCCACCCTGCCTGTGAGCCGCGGCCCATATCACAGCACATAACCCAATTTAAGTTGGCCGAGCCGGAGCGGGGCGCAGGGAAGAGCTCGCGGGCGGGGCGGGGCGGGGCGGGGCGGGGTGTTCGCAGGACCCCCCCTCGCCCCGCCGGCGGTGTCCTCGCCGCATGCCCTGCCTGGTGCCTGTAGGCGCGCAGCCGGTCGGCCCCGCTGCTTTGCATCACTACGGCGCGATGATATGGACTGGGAGGGACAGGACGGGAGAGGAGAGTCAGAGTCGGCCGGCCGACGGAGCTTCGCATTCGTACCGGGCGGGGCGGGGCGGGGCGGCACTGCCGAGCTGAGCCCAGCCGACCTGGCGCCGAAGCTGCGCTGCGCTCGGCCGCTGCCAATTACTTGGCCACCGGGTTTATCACTGACCAAATCCACTCCCCCGCCCACCACCCCGCCCCGCCCCGCCCCGCCTTGCGAGATGAGCTGAGCTAGCTGAGCACTGTCCGGCCGAATTGGCCGAGGTCCGTGCGCGGCGGGGCGGGGGGCACAACGGTGGCCGAGGTCTGTCCGTCCCCCACCCCCTCTACAACGCAGAGCAGCAGGTTAAGGCCGCAGTCAAAGGAGTGAGTGCGAGAGCGGAGTTGATGACGGAGGGAGGGAGAGACAAAAAGAGAGTGGGGAGGGAGGGGGCCATGCGACACGATGGAGAGACCTCTGCTCTGACGCTCGGCTCGGCCCGGCCTGTGGGGCTTGCGTTGGCCAGGGCGCGCTCGTCACCAAAATGATGAGCGAGGAAAGACAGAGGGAGTGGCTCCAGCCGGGGGACTCTCCCTGAGAGAGATAAATAGAGGAATGCCTCTCCGGGCAGAGCGCGGGGGCGGGGCGGGGCGGGGCGGGGCGGGAGCCGCAAACACAGATAGGTCCCTCACTGGATTACACCCCCCGGGGGGAGGGGGAGGGGGCGCTCTCTGGGGGTTCCTTCCGCCCCACTCCCTTCTCCCTTGCCCAGCCTGGCCGCGCCCAGCCGCTCGCTTTCTTCCATCCGTAAAACTTGCAGTAGTTTATTTGACCGTCTCTGGGCGCGGCGGCGGGGCCGGGTCCGGGGCAGCACTGCCGAGGCGGGCCGGGGTCGCGTGGGACAGCGCGATGATAGCAGTGATAAGCCTGATGAGGATGATGACCATATCGCCATCTTTCTGGCCCTCTCACTTTATTTCTCTCCTCCCACGACCAGCCGCCTCCCCCCTCTCTCTTTACCAGGCTGCCCCCTCCCTACGGCCAGCTCCCCATTTTTCTTTCTCTCCCATATTATCTCATTCGTACTGCCCTTTTCATCATCTCTCTTCCCTACTCCACCCGTTTCCTCATCTTCCGCATTATCTTTTATTTCGGCCCCTCCTCCTCCGTCTTTATGCTTTGTCCAGCGTTTTCGTCTCGCCCCCTTCCGATATTCGCTTTTCAGCGACGAAAGAGAGTGTAGCAGTACATCCGACAAGAAAGAAGAGGACAGGAAAACACCCCAAAACGAGAGAGGAAAAAAAAAAGAATTAGTGGGGTAACTCGCCTGCTGAGAGCTCATTTACAGACATTTGTCGTTTGCGAGGAAAAGTAAGAGCGCGAATCTCCGAGGGCCTGGCTGTGCCGGGCTGTGCACGTAAACCCTAAGGCGGGCTGGAGCTGGGGTTCGGGCGGCCCGGCCCGGCCCACTCAGGACTACTAAGGACGGGGTATTAGCGGCAAATGCATCGGACCAGCTCCGCCCCCGGCCGGCCCCGTTCTCCCGCACCTCCCTCCACCCCGCGGCCGCCGTGGCCCGGCCTACTGTCTCCCTCCCTCTCCCCGAATTACTTTGTTTAATTGGGACGGATTTTTACGACGGCGCACAACTTATCCGACGTCAGCACCTGGAAGGGGAGTGGCTTACTACGCACCCGCCCGCCCCCTCCCCACATCAACCCTCCCTCGGTGCCGCCCCACCCTCCCACGCCCTCCACATGCACCCGCCGAGCGAACTTTTTAACACGCAAGATTCCATGAAACCTGGAGTCTTAGAAAGAAGCTCTGCCTTTCGAAAGGCACTTGCAAAATTATCCCGGATCCAACAGAAACCTACATTACATTTAACCACTAGAAGTGGAAAAAATTGTTCTTGAATCAACACCAGAAAATAATTTATTGAATCTTTTTCAAGAACCAAGATACCTAAGGGAGCAAGAACGAATCTAACTTATTTCGAGAGTAACTATCTAGGCTAGGGATGGAGATTTTTTTTTTTTTAAATAAATTTTGCGAAGTTGCGAGGGCACCGCAGACCACCCCGTTTGTTCTCTCGCGAGGATAAGTGCCACGTATAAGTTCGTTGACGATACAGACTCAGGCTACACAACAAAAGGGATGCCATGTCGCGGTCCCGCTCGCATGCGAATCAACGAAAATTTAACAGAGTTCAGTTTTACACGGGACTGGAGCGCTCGCATTGTTTACGAGAAGCGTGCTTATATGTCCGTGACGACGTTTCGGGGTAACATACTCTCCACGAAATTAGTTTCGGCGGGTGTTTTAAGAGAAAAAAATGACAGCATGCGGGTTTGCCTACCCGCTGATGGCGTCGTTTAGCCCCTTGGGAAGGCAGACCCGCAACACTTGCGTGTTCTCTTAAACAACCGGTACGACGCACCCCACTCCGCCCTGTACCGCGTGATAATTTTCGCGTATCAGAAACGTTCAATGCGTTTGAGCCGCCCAATAATGCCGAGTACGGTTTGTCCCGGGCGCGCGGCCGGCAGGGAGGGAGGGAGGGATACGACACCGCAGGCTTGAGCAGAGAAGAGGGCCGTGGGAAGCGCGTGTGGCGCACGGCGGGGCGGGGCGGGGCGGGCGGGGCGGGGCGGGGCGGGGCGGGGCGGGGCGGGCCTGCTCAAGCGTGCCCCCACCGCGCCGATAATCAGAAGGGGTTGCGCAGCCGAGCCGAGCCCGCCCCAGCCCTCCTCAGCCTCACGCCTCGCTTCATGATTGATTGGTGTCTTCATAGCTGACAAATGCCGTCTATCCGCGGGGGCGGGCCTCGAGGGCGGGGCGGGGCGGGGCGGGGCGGGGCGGGCCGGGACGAGGGCGAAGCCAATTGTCGGTGGCGGTGGAGAGACGGGGTCGTGGGGACGCGGGAGAGCGGCGAGAGATGGAGCGAGGCGACTCGCGCGGAGGAGATGGGGAGTCGAGTGGGTGAGTGGGTCACGGCGCGGCGGGCCGGGGCGGGGCGGGGCGGGGTGGGGTGGGGATGCTGCTCGCGGTGAAAAAGTGGCATAAGACGGGGACGGCGCGGCGGCCGGGTGCGAGAGGAAGAGCAAACGATAGTAGTAAGGGAGAGGGGACGGGGAGAGACAGAGAGAGGGAGAGTGAGAGGCCGCCGGGGACGGGACGTGGCGACCTAATGGCTGCGCCGGGCTGCGGGACCATCAGCGCCGCGGAGAAGAGACCCTCGAACCATCGCGGTGGTGAGTAGGGCCTTGGAATGATCCGCGCGCTGATGTGTCATCCGCCCGCGGACTGCGCGCGTCCTGCCGGCGCCCCGTGCCTGTCCTGGTAGGCTGGGGTGGGGTGGACTCCCTCCCCTCCCCGCCGGGCGGTGCCGGGCCGGGCGCCGTCCCCTACGACCAGCTCTAACGCTCCAAGCGCAGTCAGTCGTGCCTCCTAAAATCATCGAGGCGCGGATTTGTCCGATTGGCACCCCTGGGGCCCTGGCCTCGGCCCCGGCCCCGGCCCTGGCCGACGGTGACGGCTAGGCCTCGCCCGGCCCGAGCCCGACCGAATGGCCCACTGGTCATTAAACAGGTCCCGGCGTCTCGGCCTCGGCGCGGCGTCGGGGGAGGCCTGCCCGACCCCGCCCGGCCCCGCCCCGCCCCGCCCGGCCCGCGTGAGGCCCGACAGGGGCGGCCCCGGCCCCGCCACCCCGCCGCCGCCAGACCGATCGAATCGAACGTCTATGACTGCCTTTGTGCCCCAGGCCAGTGCTGAGCCCGGCGCTGGGCGGGGCGGGGCTGGGCGGGGCGGGGCGCGCCCAGGGTGTTCGGTTCGGCAGCCCCGCTGAGCGCGATGAGAGGCAGAGAGAGAGCGAGAGCGAGCGAGAGTGAGCAAGCGAGTGGTGGGGTCGCCTAGCTGGCACAGCATGGCGACGTCTTCCCCCGTCAGACTTTTTCATTTACGACTTCGGCTGAGAGAGAAATGGAGTGGTTTGAAGGAAAGGCAAAGAGGAGGAGGGAGACCCACCGCGCCGCCACGCCCCGCCACGCCCCGCCACGCCCCGGGATGGTGATGGAGGACTTGGCGCGGACCGGCGATGAAGACGCGGCGGCGAGAAACAGAGACAGCGGCGCACCGAAGGGGGTGGGGGCGGGGGAGGTCGGCAAGAAAAATAAAAGAGGAGATGGAGTAGAGAGGGAGGGAGGCCGGAGGCGCGGGAATCGGGTAGGGGAGGGGAGGGGAGGGCAGAAAAAGAAAGGTTCATATACGGTTCACGCCCGGAAACGTCGTCGTGGGATACAATGCGGGTACTTCCGGCTCCTGTCTGGTCCGGTCCGGTGCGGTCCAAGCGGTGCCAGGCGCCCGCACTCGGACGCGCGCGCCCGTCTACAGTCCTGCAGTCCTGCGACCTGCAACGCCTGCCCGCAGCGCCCCGGGCCGCAGCAGGGCGCGTCCAGCAGGGCCCGCAGGTCGCGAGCAGAGGAGCCGCGGGCCGCAGGTGAGACCGCGGACCTGCTGGAGAGCAAATCCGGGATTTTCCTCGCTCGCTCCACGCATTTCTCACACACGGGGAGCGTTTTTGCCTGGCAAAGAAGGGGGTGTTCGCATAAACCAGCGCGGCGTAAAGTCGCGGCCGCACGCCGTGCTCGCCTCGCCTCGCCCCGCCCCCACCTAGGCCCTCCTACCCCAGCCACACCGCCAGGGGCAGGCCCCGCCCCGCCCCGCCCCGCCCCACCCCGCCCCGCCCCGCCCCCACCTAGGCCCTCCTACCCCAGCCACACCGCCAGGGGCAGGCCCCGCCCCGCCCCGCCCCGCCCCGCCCCGCCCCGCCGCCCCGTGCTTGGAGCCGCCAGCTCCTCATTACTCAAGCCGCGCGAGGAGACAGGTGAGCCGGGGCGTGCGTGCAGCCTTCACCCAATCAATTACATCTCCTATCAGAATCGACATAGTCAGCGCGTCTTGTTGCTAATAAAAAGAAAAACTGAGCGAGATATGTTTCGTTTACTTAACTTAGAATAGCAAATAGGAGCAGACATCGAAACGCTGCCTGAGGAAAAACTAAGAAAGAAAGACGCAAGGAATGGAATGGGAGAAGAGAGAGAGAGAACGAGAGAGGGGGTAGCAAGGGCAGGGCAGGGGCAGGGCAGGGGCAGGGGGCGAGGTCTGGGTGTGTAGCCAGCCTGGGGCTGGGGCTGGCTGAACACACACTCAGCCCGGCTGCTCGCAGCACGGCGGCTGCTCCGCCAGCGAGCCTTGGCGAGAAGAAAGAAATTGCACAAGGAGATCAGACGGGAGTGAGGCGGGTGAGTGGCAGCAGCGGCGGGATCCACATTCACATCCCCTATTCATATTGCAATTCCAGCCGACACCGAACAGAGCACACCCAGCAGGGCGCTGCGCTGCGCTGCCCGGCGCGGCCCCGGCGGAGGTGGTTTTACGCTATTATTGCACTCGAGACGAGACTGCGCGGCAGGGGCCGCAGGGGCCCGCCCAGGCCCAGCCCGGCATTCACTCTCAATGGCAAACGTTGGATCAGAGCGAGCTTCTGATTTAGCAGCACTAGAGCGCAGAGCGGGGCAGGGGAGGGCTGCCGCTGGGCCGGCCGGGTCGGCACTGCGCGCGCTAAGGACCTGCAAACGATGTGGTCGGGTTGGGCCCAATGAAGAGCTATTGCCAGGGCGAGAGAGAGAGGGGGAGGGGGGGGGGAGAGAGTTTGCAGAAATAGGAGATGGCAAGAAGAAAAGGGGTTAGCGATGCGCCGCGCTCTGTGTTCTGGCGGGTGGTGGGTAATGCCGTCAAGGGGCTGTGGAACAGCGCTAGATATGATCGAGAGCCCCTTCGCCCTTGAGCCTTTACAATCTGAACCTGGACAAGTGGCTCTCGGCCTAGGACGGGTCGACCAAAGTGGTGGTGCTAGGCCAGGTGAAGCTCCCCGCCCCGCTCTGCTCGAATAGGGCTCCAGCAACCCCGTCCCCTTGCCCTTCAATGGGAGCCCCGGCCCGGGCCCCTCTACCCCCCCCCTCCCCTCGGCGGCGAGGCCAAGCAAAGCCCGGATAATGAAGCAAGCGTCCAGAGCGGTGTACTGCCGGCACAATGGCGGCCCGTGCCATCGTGTCACCCGCCGGCCGGCCAGCCAGCCGCGGCCCGCGCGGCGCGTAGCCGACACTCACTGCCCTGCTGCAAACTCAAAGTTGAGTTCCAAATAACCCATTTACCTCGCCTGCTTTTTCGTAAATTTGAAAGCGCGTCGAAAACGCACGTCGGAACCGGAACTTTCCCGGGCAAAGACGCCGTCGTCGACGCCTACCCTCGGAACATCCCCTTCCGAACCCTGGGCCAGCCCGGCCCTGGCCGTCGAGGGCGCGGCACGGAGCAGGCACGCGCGGCCTCGTTAATTTAGACCCCAGGGACCCCAGGGAGGGGGCAGCTCCTGACCCCTGACGCTCTCCACCCCTTCAACTCTTTCTTTTTTTTTTACCTACCCAGCAAAACGACCGCACCTGCTTTCAAGAGCGCCCCGCCCCGGCCCAACCCTCCCTCCACTCAGTAGTGGGCCGATCCATGCCGGACCATGGCATCATCCATTCTTTTTATTTAGAGTGGTGGGATTTGGGCGCCAATTAGAGATGTAGCGCCAACAACCCCCATAGCCGCGCGCGCGCGCGCACGCGCTAACAATCGCGAGCTAGAACAACCTCTCTCGCGCCCGCGGAATGGACAGAACGCGGCGGCATCCAGCGCTTTGTTCCAACCAAAAACTTACACAGGCCTTCCCCCAGTCTTGTGTACCTTCCCTCCATTCCCAACTCCAACACGCGTTTCGCTTGTTCGGTACAAGCGCTACGACTTTAATAAAAACTCGAGAAAACGATTTGCACGGAGTGAAAACGAGTTAAGAGCTGTTCCGGTGGGCTGCGTCCGCGAGGAGGGGAAAGCGCCTGGTCCGTCATCAGGTAGGCCACCCGCCGCGCACGCACGCGCGCCCGCTGCGCGCATTGCCTACCCGCACGGCGCCGTGCGCGCGAGCAAAGCCGACGCATCGCTCGGCGATCTGAAACAACATCAGTGGGACCACGGGAACTCGCAGTACGTGATCATGTGCCGTGCCGTCGGGTCGTTCCCCGCCCCGGCCGGGGCACGGCGGGCGCACGCCCTGACTCAAACATCATGCAGACAGCGGCGGCCAGCCCAGGCCGGGCTGGGCTGTGTTTTCATGCTCTACAAGATTCTCATTTCTCGTCCACCCGCCTGCGAGCCCTGTCCTGGCGCAGCCCAGGCGCAGCCCTGCGCAAAGCCGCTGTGCCGCCGAGACGGAACGCGGCTCGTGTTGCCTGGCGCGCCAAAGGCTTTGTGCGGGGCGGGCCAACGGCACCCGGCGGCAGCCAACGGCAGTCACAAGGGGGGCCCCCGCGCCACGCCGCGCGCCCGATTAGCGAAATTGAAAAACAGAATGTCTGTCGCTATACACACCCCTAAAGTGTTATTTTTGGCTAGAGTAATGAAATAAGAAAGGGAAAAAGACTGGTGCGCAAATTTCCGGAAGAAGTATTCGTAGCCAAGGGGGTAAAATGCTCAAGCAGGGACGTGGATTACTTCTCCGGCTACACCAGGAGAGCCCTGTGGGTCCAGAAGGGGGGAAGCCTGCGTGGCGCTGCCGCATTACCGGAGGGCTGGCGCAGTGCAATAGGGGCGGGGCGGGGCGGGGCGGGGCGGGGCGGGGCGGGGCGGGGCGGGGCGGGGCGGGGCGGGGCGCGCTGCACTTACTGTAGACAGACACCAGCAGCAGCGCCAGCGCACCTGCCGGACCCTGCGGGTGAAGCGGCACTCACCTGAAACCAAAAGAGGTAAAGGAGGTCAGCGAGAGACACCGAAAGGAGAGGAGAGAAGAAGAGGAGGGGGAGGAGAGCAGCTCTCCCACCGCACCCAACAGCGCCCACCCCCCGCCCCGCCCCGCCAACCCCTCCACTAACGCCGCTCTACTCTAAGTTGTAACTAATTACTCGTTTGAGCGATGTGGCAAAGGGGCGAGGGGTGCGCGGGCAGAGGGGGCAAAGAGGGTGCGGAAAGGCAGAAAATAGGGACAGCAGCATGTTGCGTATACTTGTTGGCCTTACAGGCGCGGCCCCGGCGCGGCCCCCGACCCGGCCGACGGGCTTAATGTTATGTGCAGTGGCGTCGTTAGGGAAACTCTGCCTGAATGTTGTCGGGCTGCGGTGTGCGGGGGCGGGGGCGGGGCGGGGGGAGGGGGGGCTGAGCCGACCAGCAGGAGAGCAGTGGATCATCGCCTGCGCTGCGCGCTGCGCGCTGCGCCCACAGTCCCTGGGCCGGACCGGACGCTCCGGCCTGCCCTACCTAGCCCATAGGCCCCATGCGGAGTTAGTTTGCTCTGGCCCGAGGAGCGGGCGCGGCGCGGCGCGCATGCATGCCTGACCGATAACGCCCCGCCCGCCCGCCTGTCTTCACACTTACACCAGCTTACCACTTCCGCCTGTCCCCGCCCCGCCCCGCACTGTTATAACCTTGCGAAGCATCGTTACAAAGGAATCGGATGCTTCGCAATTGCGAAGGATTTGTTTGTATTACAAACAAAATAGTTTGTAAGCATAGGAACCGCCCACCCTTTCTTCGCGAGCTGCGAAGCAAATGCTTTGTATTACAAAGCATCCAAAAGCTTCGCAATTGCAATAAGCATTGCTTCGCAAGGTTTTAACAGTCGAGGGGGCCACTTCTGTAATCCTGTGTACAGGTTACCCTGTAATCCACGTGTAATCCCACTGTAATCCCTCGTCAAAAAGCACAAAATATGGAAAATATCCTAAAATTTTACGATTCATTGCCTAAAATCAGGTATGTCATCACGTGTAATCCGTGTAATCTTGTAATCCTGTGTACGTCCGTGAACAGAGTGGTGGCCCCCTCGTTAACAGTGCGCCCCGCCCGCCGCGCCCACACCTCGGCCACAGTGCGCGGACGGAACCCGGGACCCGCCTCGCCCCGAGCGGCCCAAGCAGCGTCGCGGCGGATCGGCGTCGGCACTGGCGCCACGCAGGTGGCCTGCACGGGCGGGGGCGACGGCCCTGTGGGCACAGCTGGCCTGCACGGGCGCGCGAGAGAGCGAGCAGCAGGAGAGAGAGAGACTAATGCGCGGGCGGCACGCCTCGTTTGCCGTATACAGGCGTGCACTGCACAGCGCGGTAAGGAAGGCCTATCGGTGTCGCCGTTCTCAGAACCCATATGATGCGCGTCGCTGGTCGGGCGCACACGGCGAGGCTCGCATTTTCCCCATGGCGGGATTGTGAAAACCGCAACAATTCTTTTAAAAAACCGAAATAAAAAACAGCGCCAATTGACCCGGTGACAGTGTTTCATGCAGCGCCGCTGCTGCGGGCACATGTGCGGGCGAGGCGGGGCAGAGCAGAGGCGGGGTGAGGGGGGCGGACGGTACATAAGGACACAGCGGCGGCACGCAAACAACAATACCAATGCATACCGGAGCGCCGCGCCGCGCCCCGCCCCGCCCCGCCGCGCCCCACCACGCCACGCCACGTCCATCGGAGTCGACAACCCTTTGCATATCGCGATGAGAACCACATCCCTCAGCGGGGACAGAGCAGGCCAGGGCCAGCAGGGCCCCGACCCCAATCGTAAATTTTCTCCATTCCGTCCCCTCCTACCCGTTTGGGTAATATTTACATTTTATCTCGCGCGGTATGTGGCGCCCGGCCTCGGCCCCGGCCCCGGCCCGCGCGCGGTACGCTTGTTCAATAAGTGTCGCAACGGCGGCGTGGCGGGGCGTGGCGGGCCACGCGTTGGACAGGCCCTAGATCATGCGTGTCGTGTCGTGGCGGGAGCACTTTTGCTTTGCTCGACGACTTTTATATGTGCGCATGACCTTGGGGTTGGGCTCGGGCGGGCCGCGCGCGCAGCGGGCCAGCAGACCATGTCCTTGCGAAGTCGCGCCCTTCTTTTCCTCCGCGGTGCGCCCGGGGCAGGATGGGGCGGGGTGGGTCTAGGCGGGGTGGTTTGGGGAGGGGTGGGGCGGGGTGGGGTCGGGTGGGGCGAGGCTGCCGCCACCACGTTCGCTCTCTGGCACTAAACGTTTAATCTTGAGGACATGACGTTCGGCCGCGCGCGGCGTTGCGTGAGGCCGTTTGTTTCGATGTACACTGTTCCTTATTGCGGCCTGAAACTCGGGGCACGATTGCACGATGGCGGCGCATCGAGTGGCGAGTTCTACCACCACCGGCCCCGCTTCAGAAGTGAGAGAGTGCATCAGAGCAATAGGATCGGGTGGCTTCCTTATCTCACGCGGTACGTCCCATGCCACACAAGGCGCGCCCCGGGTCTGCTCTGGTGTGAGTATACTCTGGTATGGGGCTTGGCTTACCGTCGCTTACGTTTCACTGATAAGCGATGAACCAAAGTCGCTGTCCTTTATCAATACCCTGGTATCACTGACTTGAGCTCTCGGAGTCTTACTCGGGGCTTGACCACCTCCCCGCGCCCGCGCGCACGGCGGATCAAGGGGGCGAATTAGAAAGAGACATTTTATCGTCATGATGGCCGTTTTCTACTATCTTACGTGACGGTGAGGCCGAGGGGGTTTTCACTCGCGTAATATCGTGTGCGCGGTGTACCGTTACACCGGCGTAATACCGCCGAAACCTCACCGTCATACCACTCTAATACTGCGTAATACACAGTTATACCGTATGTAATACCACGCTATGGTGCAATACCGTGCACGCGAAGATAACGCGAGTAGTAAACGCCTGGGTTGAGGCTGTTGGCTCTGGATGTAGAGGAGTGTACACGGCTGGCTGGAGTCTCAACGAGGTCTAATCTCAACAACAAGGACTGACGCTGCACAGCTGAGTCAGCCCGTCACATCACTGGTCGTTGATGTAGTTGCTGTAGTAGTTTCGAGTGCTCTGCGCGAAGCAGCTGCAGCGGCGCTGTTCCACCTGATCTGACACGATACTGCCTTAGGCAGGTCAGAGACAAAATTATCGCTTGTTCAGATTTTACGTACCTTCCCAAAAGCAATAAACTGTCCAGATTACATATTCTATTCATAATCCATCGAATATTATAAATTCTTTTGGTTTAGAAAAATAATTGATAATTTTTAGACAAGGTGATATCCCGTTCGTAATTGGTAACAGGGTTTTTTGAACGATCTGATTTGGAGAAACCCATTCTGTAAAATACCCAATCTTAGTGGAAAGTTTTGGAGCGGCGCGAAGATGCCGCAGCTTCCGACATTAAAAGAAAAAAAAACACGACGGAATTCAGCATTTCTCAGCCGGCCTGCTGGACGGCGCGCGCTCACTCGATCCGCGAGGCGAAAACTCACCCAGAAATACTTAAGTGACAATCATGATCGCCAATTTAAAGTTTCCTCCCTGAGATGGATGTCGCCCTCGACTGCTGTGGCGTGGCGCGCGCGCGCAAGTTTTCAATTGGTACATGATGAGGACCTGCCAGAGGCTCAAGGGAGGTGAGGGGTGGGGGGATGGGGCCCGTCTGCCGGGCGGTGCGCTGGGGTGGGGTGGGGTAGGGTGGGGTAGACCTTTGCTCCGGGTCTCTCGGGTCGGCGCGGGGCCTCTGCCCTGGCGGGCGGGGGCGGGGGGCCCTGGCGGGGGCGTGGGGCCCGGGCAGAGGCCCGCCTAACTCCACTGGAGTCGGATTAATGACGAATCGTCTTATCACCGCCTCTGTCAATAAGTTTTAGCGTCGGGCCGAGCGGCGCGCGGCGCGGTGGTGAGGGGCCCAGCCCGTCTAATGAATGCCGCCGTTCACAACGCTTAAAAGTGATTACTTCGCTGCCAGAACGTTCGCGGACCGAGAGAAAAGGCATGTCGCACACCTAAAAGTGACCCGGGCGAGGTTGGCTTTACGCGCATTAATCCCGGGCGTCTTCAAAAGCGGCGGGTTTCAGGGGGGGGGGGGGGATGAACCTAGGGTAAAAACATGATTTTACTTTACCCGACAAACTGTATTTTTAATTTTATGAATTAATTCAAAATTGCACGACTAGTAAATTTATCAAATATTTTCGAAAATCTTTCAAACCACCGCCGGTCCCGAGTTATTTGTTTGACGCGAACCCGAGGTCCAGGACAGCCTTCCCCACTCGCCCGCACCCCTTTCCCCTATAATATATGGACGGGTCTCAGGTTGCCCCTCGGCATTCCCCGAGTCGAGTCCCTGGCCCGGCCCGGCCATGCAGACCCGCCCCGCGCTCGCCTTCCCGTTTAATAATAAGCGCCTTCTCTTTGAACAAAACGCCTCCTGATTCTCTCCGCCTTGCTCAGCAATAAGGAACGGGTGGACGAGCGGGGGCGGGCCGCCCCCTGAAAGGAGAGAGGGTTCCGTGCGCCCCCGCCTTACCCGACCTGGAATGCGCGTGTTCAACGCACTCTAGCCGCCCTGCCCTGCCCGGCCCGGCCCGGCCAGGCCCGCTCCGTGTCATGTACAGCCCGCCCTGCACATAATATGAAAGTTCCCTCCCACGCCGCGCTCACTACTTCATGAAAACGCGCGCTGGCTGCTGCGGCGACAGAATGGACCTGCCGGGGACCTGCCGGGGACCTGCCGGGGGCGCCGCGCTGGAAGCAGAGAGACTCTCACTCGGAACAGCGTTCCACGTCTAATCGCCGCTCTTTACCATAATCTCGAGATATTTATTGCTTCCCAAATGCGCGTCGCGCGCCGCGCTGGCAAACGTCCATAGGGAAATCCATCGGCGGGGGGCAAGCAGCGCTCTGCAGCGGCGGGGCAGGGGATCGCTAGCATTGAAAATTCCACTCAATAAAGATGTTGTTGGAGCACAGCGGGGCGGCGCGGGGCGGAGAGGGCGGCGCGAGAGAATAAGACAGAGGGGTTCGATATCACCCCGCAGGCCGCGGGGCGAGGGTGAGAGCCCACAGGATCATATACACTTCCTCCCGAGTTCGACAACCCAAGCCAAATGGGAAAGGAAGAAAGATATACGACTTTGTAGTAAGCACGGTGAAAATACATTTGCTATGCACTTATTGAAATTCCAATAGTTTTAAGTGCTTCCCCTCAACACTTTAATTTCCTACACAATGTATACGCACAATTTTGATTTTATCGATAGTCTGCTAAAATTTCGATACTATGGCAATAGTCGCCAGAGAGTTAGCCCAAAAGGAATCCGCGTGAGACCTGACCTGCTCCGCGAGCCAACGGATCGAGGAGCGCGGAGATGGCCACAAGAGATGGCTAGAAGACGGCTGAACGAGGCCAGACCTCCACTTTCTATCTCTCTCTGGTTAAAAGAAAGCCAAGCTTCGGCTGCGACCGGCCGCGCCGGCCGCCCCGCCCGGGCCCGGGGATCTGAACCAAATCCCCTGCGCATAGGGATGAGATGAAGCGTCGCCACCGGGAGGGCGCGCCCCCGCCCCGCCCCGCCCCGCCCCGGCCGCGGCGGGGTGCGCAGCAGCTCGGCACAGCTCGCCGTCTCAACGCCGGTGAAAAGGAACGCGCAAACCACTCGCACACTTCAACAAGGAGTTTAATTAAGGACGAGTTTCGAGATTTATTCGCAAGCACCACCTACCTCCTTTGCTTCTCCTCTCCCGCCCCTATTTCCTGCCTCCTTCACCGAATTTTTTTTTATTCGCTTTACATTTTGCTTCGACGCGCGAACAAGCCAGGGAGAAACCTCCCTTCACTCCATCGCGACTTTACGGGAAGAGAAAAAAATCTCTCTCTCCGACTGTCGGTTTCGCACCGGCATTATGTGGGACTCTTTTCACATCTACATTCAGTCGTGTGCTTTTATGCCCCATCAGAGGCATGGCGCGCTGCTTGGCTCGGAAGATTTTCCCAGCACGATAAAAAAAGGATCCTGACGCTCAAAGGAAAAATGGTTGACAATGCCAACCGAAACGAAAACGGACCACTTGTCCGAATTCGTCCCCCACACTCGGTAGGATCTCATAGATGAGCCGGAACAATTCAAGTACAACTCTTTACATCGTGTACTGTGAATATCCCTGGTACAATACTTGCGAGCTAAGTGCTTGACTTGTCAGAACGGAAAAAAGTATCGCGGTATGTTGCATGACTCGATCCCTGCTTTTGCTAAAATTGCATAAAGAATAAAGAAAAAAGAAGGGTTAGAAATTGAGAAAGAAAATGAAACCGATAAGGTCGACCGACCAATCGATTAATGTTGTTAATCTGAGAGCAGCCACCCCACCCCACACGCACTGTATCTCCTCCCATCGCGGTCCCCTTCTGACGACAGAATAGATTCGCCCGGAGAGTCGCGGAGCTGGAAGGGCGGCGGCGGCGGCAGGACGTGGCCCTCCCGGGCGCCGCGCAGCGCCGCAGAGGGGGCCGTGGAACTCCGAGCTGGGGGGCGGGAGGGGGTAGGAAAAGGGATCTCCGGGGACTGTGCCGCACCGCGCCCCACCACATCTCAAATCAGACGATGACGGATCAAACGACTCCAGCCGTCCTGTCATATCCCCGCGGAGCTTCGCCTCTCTCTCTCTCTCTCTCTCTCTCTCTCTCTCTCTCTGTCTCTCTCTCTCTCTCTCTCTGTCTCTCGGGCCCGCCCGCTCACCTCTTCCGCCGTGGCGCTGCCCCAGGTTTCCTCTCCTTTGGGCCGCGCGGGGCGGGGGCTTGAGCCCCTAATGGCATTGCACACATCGCGGACCTGCGGTGACGGCCCTGCCCCCGCCCCTGCCGCGCAAGGCTCGCCCCGCCCGACCCGAGCTATACTTCCATTTTAAAGGGCGGCCGGCCGGGCCGGAAGGAAGGTGGCTCTTCTCCACCTCAGCGCTACTCTCCGCACACATTGGGGAGACACACTGCGACTTCTCTCCCTCCCTCTCTCCCTGTTTTTCTTTCCGAGTAAAGGACGACTATAGGAGGAGCACAAGAGAGTGCGGGCGCCCCGCCCCGCCCCGCCCCGCCGCGCCCCGCCCCGCCGCGCCCCGCCCCGCCCGACTCACGGACTTCTCCCGGCGTGATATATTGGACCGCACCGGCGCGACATAAAGAGGACGGATCCGAAAGGAAAAGGAGACTCGCGGAAATTAAAATAAGATGCGACGCGTGGAGCGGAGCCGAGTGGACGGCTCCGAATAAATCCCGCACACGCACGGCGCACGGCAGGGGGGAGGCTAGGCGCCTCCGCTCCGCGCGACAAGCGCCCCGCCCCGCCCCGCCCCGCCCCGCCCCGCCCCGCCCCGCCGCGCGCCTGGTACACTGCAGAGCAACGCCACAGGCCCCACCAGCCGCCCTGCCCTCCCTCCTGCGCACAAAAGATCTCATCGACACTCGCTCGGCTCAAGCTGAGTGAAATTATCATGACAACCACTGGCGGCGCCAATACCTACCTGCAAAGACGAAATACATCGCACAATACGGCGGAAATACAAGCGTGAAAAAAGAATCGGACGGCGGCGCTTGGCAGGACGACGCCAGGCGGCGGCAAGCAGCGGTGGCGAGCGCCAAGCGGCAGGCCCGGCCTGCTCCAGCTGTAATTCACGCTTGTCAAGTCGGCGGTGCGGACGTAACAGAGATTTCTTCCTCTTCGCGAGCGCGGGGCGGGAGTCGCCGGCGCGGCCGGGCGTGGCGGAGCGCGACGGGGGCGGGCACCTGTGGCGGCGGGCCGGGCCGGGCCGGGCGGGCTGCCTACCCTCGTGATGTCAGGCGCGCAGCCCAGCCACACGCCGCTGTGGCGGGTCTCTCTACCTCACCGGGAAGGGGCGGGGGTGTTCACAACGCTTGTATTTTTATTCTTTTCCAATTTTCTTTCGCACGCAACGGTCTGGCATTTCCAGTCACATTCAAAGAAACTGAATGTGGCACCGCAAGGAGCATTAGCCCCTGCTCCCGTCAAGAATTTAATAAAGTTAGACACCTTTGCAAATAAACTGATAGTTAACATAATGTTCTTGAGGCTGCTGAGCGTTGCGGTTAATTTTAATAGACGCTTAAGAATAAATCAGAGCTGAGAAAGGAAGACGGTGGAAACTACCAGCATCGTGAGCCTGAAGCTGAGAAGGGGAAGAAGAAGAAGAAGAAGAAGAAGAAGAAGAAGAAGAAGAAGAAGGGTGAGGCCCAAAGGTGGCTGAGGGTCCTGCTCGGTGGTGGTGGGTGGCCGCGGGGCGAGGCAGGGGGCAGGGCGAAGCCGGGCGGCGTCGTTCACGGCTCGCTGCAACGACCCACCGTTTTTGTCGAAATCAAGACGGCGCCGAGCGAGACGCCCTGCCTCTGCAGCCCCCCCCCCCCCCAAGCTCTCTTCCCCGCTCTCACAGCCCCCTTCCATTTAAACAGACACTGCACGCACCACTTCGCGCCCGAGTAAGAAGAAGAAGAAGAAGAAGAAGAAGAAGAAGAAGAAGAAGAAGAAGAAGAAGAAGAAGAAGAAGAAGAAAGAAAGAGGAGGTTTACTCTAAAGTTTGTTATCGCTGCCCCGGCGCCGCCGCGCCCGCCTGCAGGCCTCTCTGCTCCAATTTTCATCAAAATCTGACAAGAAACGGGAGAGAGGAGAGAGGGGAAAAAACCCAGAGAGGTGAGCGTCTCAAACGCCATGGGCCGAGTTTATCCTCATGCCAACGGCAGCAGGGTGTGCTGTGCCCGGCCCGGCCCGGCCTATGGCCCCTACCCGCTGTACACATCTGGGCAAGAGACGGCCTCCCCGACGCGCGGCGCGCATGTCAAAAGGCCGCGTGATTGAAATTGACGTGAAGAGTGGGTGTCAGGAGCGATATACATCGCAGGTCGCGGCGCCACGTAAGGTCGTGCCCCCCCCCCCTCCCCTCCACCTCGGCCGGCAGCGGCAGGGCCTGCTTGGGCCGGACGGTACTGGAGGGGGGGGGGGGGCTCGAGTTTCGCGCGCGTCAAACACGCGACAGCGCAGGACACACCGGACTGGGCGGGCGGGCCCTTCGGGGTCCCCCTCCCGTCCCCGCCCGCACTGCGGTCTAATCGTGGCGAAAGGGGATAGCAGAGGGGGGGGGGGCAGAGGCGCGCTTGCCTGCCAATCACCATGTTTGCCTACCGCATCGCCGCCGCCGATCACAGCGATAAAGGAGAATTCGGGTGAATTCCTGGGAGGCACGCACCTCGCACCCTCACCCCCCCCCCTGCCCCTCCCGCACAGAAAGAGCCGCCACCACACAATCACACTGACAGCGGTGATTTCGACCTTTGGCAGCGCGTGGTTCGAAATTGGGATGAGGTGGGGTGCGGGGTGGGTGAGGGAGAGAGGGATAGGGAGGCGAGAGCAAAAGAAGGAGCAGAGGCAGAACAGCGAGAGAGGACAAGCGGGAGGGCAAAGAGAAAATAAAAACCCAGGGAGAGGAGGGAGGCCGTTGTGTCGCCCCGCTGCGCTGACCCGCCGCGCCGGGGCCGGGGGGCCGGGGCCGGGCAGCCAGCCTTGTCGCGCAGATCCGAGATCGGATCCGATGGGTGGGGATGGGATGATGGTGCCTTTTGAGAGTCCTGTCCTGTCCTCTCCTCTTCCTCATCGGGCCTCTGACCCTTTGGCCTCGAGACGCACACAACCGCCCACACACGCACGCCCCCGCCCCCCACCACGCCCTTACCTCGGATATCTCCTTCACTTTCTCCCGCTCCAATCTGGAGGGAGCCGTAGTAAGGGATGGGTTTCGCGTGGCGGCGAGGCGAGGCGAGGCGAGGCGGGGGCGGCGCTGTCCGTAAGCAGAGCGGAGCGGACAGCGACAAACTGTTGGTGCCAAGGTAGCGGCGGCCAATCATACGTCTAGGGCGGGGGGGGGGGGCAGAGGTCACGTGCGAGGCGTTCCAGTAATGATACTCCAGCACGTCCCGGAGTCTCGGGGTGTGGCGGAGCGGCGGCGGGTAGCACGGCGGGGTAGGGGTACGCGGGGCACTGCAGGCTGCCCCCCCCCTCACCCCCCTTAACGCCTGACTGCGATCAGATTGCAAAAATCAGTCTCCACCGGGAGGGTGTCCGCTCCACCCTCCAACGATCCTCCATCTTAAGGGCCGTAGTCGCATAACAAATCCGACACTGGATCATCAGTTACTTTCGCTCGGTACCTCGGTACCCGCGCGGAGAAACGACTTCAGAGTATACACCATGCGTCACCTTCAGCTCGCTCCGTACACACGTGGATTTCGGCTCAAAGCATATACGTTATTCCTTTCTTCTTCACCCCGGTTACCATCTTCCACCCTGACCTACAAAGGCCCCGCCCCGCCCCGCCCCGCCCCGCGTCCTCCAGTTCTCCGGGCGTTCATTCATCCGATGCCGCCCGCCCCGCCCCGCCCCGCCCCGCCCCGCCTCGCCCCGCCCCGCCGGTGAGAGGCGCGCGCCTCCCTCCCTCTCCCTTCAAGTCGTCGCGGCCAAGTTGCGGCGCCGGAAATGATGAGGCAGGGCGCTTCTCTGTCGCACCGGCTGGCGCTCGCTGGCGCCGCCCCGCCCCTCTCTGTCGCACCGCCGGCGCAGATAGAGAGGAAGCGACAGCGGGGATGAGACAAAGACCTCCGCCGCAGAAACTTAGCGCACGCGGGGGCGGCCGGGGGCGGCCGGGGGCGGGGCGGGGGCGGGCCCGGCAGGGCCTCCGGGCTGGAAGAATGATCGATGTAGTCCTGCTGGGGCGGGGCGGGGCGGGGCGGGGGCCTAAATAGTGATATATCTCCCGCAGAGATCAGCGCTCACTCGCGCTGATTCGCCGACGCGCTCTGCTCTGCCGAGGCCGGGGCGCGGTGGGGCGGGCGCGGGTTAAGTTGACGCGCAGGAAGTAAATGATGGTGCTGCGGCCCGCGGGACCCTTCCGCACGAACAGCCTCCGTACTCACCGAACTCCTTGGGCGTGACGTCGGGGCTGCCGGCGGCGGCCGGGCCGGCGGCCGAGAGCACCAGCGCCACGGGGAGCAGGGCGGCAAGCAGGGCGCCGGCCATGGCGGCGCGCGGGGCGGGGCGGGGCGGGGCTGCACGGCTTCACTGCGTCACATGGCGGGCGCGCTCGCACACCCGCACCTGCAGCACACCAAGGAACACATGAGCGACGCGCGACGACGGTACAGGGCAGCCAAGAAAAGTGAGACAAGCAGTGTACCATCAACTGAGAACAAAATCAAAAAGTTGCTTTTATTTGACATGGAAACATTCTCTTTGAGCTCAACCAGCTGGATCTAGCGCTCGCCTCGCGATGCGACAATCGCAGTGAGCGGACCAGGCCCAGGCGCACTTCAGTCGCTACTGCTGCGGCCAGGGGCCGGGCCTGGCTCCCCCTGGGGACCTGTGTGTGTGTGTGTGTGTGTGTGTGTGTGTGTCGGGGGGGGGGGGGGTCCTGACTGACAAGCGAGATGTCACTGAAGCGATACACAGGCTCAGGCTGCGTCTCGTCGATAGCAGGGATAGGGAAGAGGACTGTGACTCATCCAAAAAGTAGCGGTTTTAATGGTGCAGCGCGGAGCTGTGGCGGGGCGGGGCGCGGCGCGGCGGGCACTGCGGAGGCCGCAAGGGTCGGGCGGGGCGGGGCGGGGCGGGGCGGCCGCTCTATCGAGACGAGACGAGAGAGCCGGATGAGCGCGCACGCGTATTTCTGGGCTATAAAGTCTACGATCCGGCGAGATGATGTCCCGGGCGTGGCGTGGCGTAGTCGGGGTGGCGGGAGGGGAGGGGGCGGGGGGACGAGGGCGCGGCGGGGTGGGGTGGGTGTATCACAGAGTAGTGGACACAATCACAACCCAAGCGGCGCTCCTAACCCCCCGCCGGCCCGGCCAGACCGATAGGGGACACACAGGGCCTCCAACGGGAACCCTAAAACGCACCCCCACCATCTCTCCCTCTCTCCCTTCCCTCTCACTCTCTCCCCCCATCCTCTCCTCTCTCTCGCTCTCCCTGTCTCCTGGCCCTCCCCTAACGCCCAGCATTGCGCCGGGGCGCGCCCGACCCGTGGAGCCACAAGTTTGCGACTGTTCCTCGCGACGGGATCTCTCATCATCCCCCTGGGGACCAGCCCGACCCGACAGCACGACATCTTGGGGGAAAACAACAGGTAGGCTTCAGAAACATTCTGAAACGAACAACGGTGAAGCAGGGTAAAAAAATCACCCTGCATTTCCTCATATTTAGTTTAATGCAATGACATACACCACTAGGCCTCTTTAAAAATATAAAAGAGTACAAAAAAGGCATGTTGCACTGGGCACTAATAAGGCGGACTAAGGCACTGGCGGAGTGGTGTGCAGGAAGTACTGTGCCCGGCGTGATGGCCTAGCCCGCGAGCGCGCAGGGACGGAGAATTAGGTATACCCGTGGGCGGGGCGCGGGGCGGCACTGCTCAGTGCTGGACATACTGCCGACCCTCCCGGGGGTCAGCAGCAAGCCAGCCGGCGGGGCGGGGCGGGGCGGGGCGGGGCGGGGCGGGGCGGGGCGGGGCGGGGCTGCAACTGCAAGCATCCCCGCTTTCGTAATGGCTCTTGCGGACTGCGGTGCAATTACGAGCGTTCCCGGCCGCGCCGCGGCCCGTGCTCGTCGCGCGCACCGCCCTGCTGCAGCAGGCACTCACTCCCCCGCCCCGCCCCGCGGCGCCACGGGCCCATCATCTCATTGCGCTACTTTACAGAGCCGCCGCGACAATTTGTATAAAGAAGGCGAATACGCGAGATGCGAAACGTAGCTAGCAGTGTGTCCGATTTGCAGCGCGCGCGCGCACTCCAGCCCCTCTTGGTCCAGCACCCGCGCGCGCCGGCACCGCAGGAGCTCCGCCCGCGCTTAGAGAGATCACCGACAATCCCTTTACGGCCCGCCCCGCCCGACCCCGCCCCGCTCTAAAAGCCATGCAAATACAGCAATGGGTCAGGTGGGCGGATGGCGCTGCGTGGCGGGAGGGGGGGACGGGGGGCAGCCTCGTGTCCGAGGGGGCCACCTCGGTCGTGTCGGCGGGTAGGGTTGCGGCGGCCCTCCCTCCGGGAAGCTCAAGTATTCGGCCACCGGGGCGGGGCCGGGCGGGGCGGGGTGGGGTGGGGTGGGGTGGGGTGGGGTGGGGTGGTCCGGCCCTGGGGGGGTCAGGCAAAGGCCAAAAGGGGACACCTGATCGCAAGAGCCACCCCGGCGCGCCGCACCGAGCAGTCCCACAGCCTGGCGAAGCGAACAGGACGGCCAGATTGCGCTTGGCTTCCCCGCCCCGCCCCCCCTCCCCACCCTATTCCCCAGGCTGCGGCCAACTCAATGAGCGCGGGCGGCAACCTGCCACTGGGAGATTCTCGTGGGTCAGAGAGCCCAAGGCCTTCCTTCACTTCACTTCCGCTATCCGAATGGACACACACATGACACGAATTTAGGGTGTAAGTGAGTGAGTAAGTGTATGAGAGAGAGAGAGAGAGAGAGAGAGAGAGAGAGAGAGAGAGAGAGAGAGAGAGAGAGAGAGAGAGAGAGAGAGAGAGAGAGAGAGAGAGGCAAAGGAGGCGAGTGAAGACCACCGGACGTGCGCACGCCATGCAACAAGAGACACGCGACTTCCCAATGCATCGCTCACTCACTCGCTCGCTATCCGTGTCACGTAACGGAGCAGTGGAAGGGCCTGTGCCTGCTAGTGTGAAAGGGTTGAGCCGTGGAGGAGGGAGGGGGGGGGCAGGACAGTGACTCTATCAGCACAAGTGACATGTTCCGGCCTCGCAGCCGGGCCTGCCTGCCTGGCCGGCCGGGGCCCCAGCGGCACGGCACGGCACAGCACAGCGGCGCAGCCGGGCATTAGATTTGTTTCCTAACCTCCCGCCGAGTGGAGCACTCCCCACCCCACCCCTCCTCTTCTCTCTCTCACACGACGTCTCTCAACGCCACGAAACAGCGCTCAAGTGCTAAACGGAGCCGACCAGCAAGAGGGCGCCCGGCCCGGCCCCGCCCCACAGCACTCTATCGGGACTGAATGCCCAGGCTTGTACGCATCGCTCGGGCGACGGCTCCCCGCGCGGCACCGCACCGGCGGCATGGCATACAGGGCAGACCACACCGATAACCAACTACTTCGCCTTCGGCCGGCATACCTCAACCTGATCCTCTCCCCCTCCCCCTGTCTCCCTCTCTCTCTCTCTCTCTCTCTCTCTCTCTCTCTCTCTCTCTCCCTCTCTCTCCCTCTCTCTCTCACCCGCGGTGCACTCGACCGCTTTCGTTCTCCCACACTCTGTTATCGTAGGCCGGCGAGGTAAACAAATGTCCGCGCCTATCAGCCCACTCCGGGCCCCTGCCCTTCATTGGATACGGACCTGAGGGACCTCCCCGGCCGGGCCGGGCCACCGGGCCACCGGGCCACGGGGCCCCCCACGGGGGCACTGCAGCACAGCGCTGCCCCGCAGCCCGCACAACGCAAACGACCGGATCAACCCCAATATTGAGCATGTAATCGAGAAAGATATAGTGCACGCCACCCAACCCACGTAGAGAAATGCGGCTCGACATTTTACCAACTTGGATGCGCGTGAAGAGTGCATGCCGGGCCGGGACGCAGTGCCTAGTGTGCGTAAACCCTTTACCGCGCCGGTGGCTTTGACGCGCAGTGCAGCTAGCGCGGCGCCCGCGGGCAGGCGAGGTGAGGTGAGGCGCCCCCGCTGCCCCGCCCCGCCCCGCCCCGCCCCGCCCCGCCCCGCTCACCTCCAACGACGCCGTTTCCGGCCGCCCTGCCGCGACGCCGCACGCTCTGCCGTATGAATACTCATTAAAAGGGCCATCGTCAGTCGAGTCGAGCCGGGGCGGGCGGGCAGGCGCGGGGCGGGGCGGGCGGGCGGGCGCGGGCGGGCGCGGGCGCGGGCGGGCGGCGCGGGCGCGGGGCGGGCGCGGGGCGGGCCGGACCGCAAAGTGAGGAGCGAGGCGTGTGCACGTTTTGTTCACCGTGAGCCGCATTCATACCCGACATGGCGCAGTGCGCGTGCAGTGAGCGCGCAGACACAGACACGAGCACACGCACACACAGAGACACGGACGCACCCACTCTTTACCGTACGTCCCTTTACCCAATTAACGGCCGGCACCCCATCGACCATCAACATCAAAAAGCCGCGCAGTGGTCCGCTCGGCCGCAGCCGGTGATGGCGCGGGATGGATATCGCACCCGCGGGCAGGCCAGGCCAGGCCAGGCCAGGCGGGCACCCGCGGCCGTTGGCAAAACGATGGATAGACACAGACACCTCACTTTTTCTACACTTTTTGTGCGCGGGAAAGTGAGGGGCGCGAGACCGATGGGGCGGAAAACGCCAAACTGTTCAGAAGAAAAACCCATAAATTCGAGATGGCTATGATTGTGAACAAAAATGTGGAAAGGGTGGGGTGCTTAAGCCATGGTGCGGTGGCAGTGGTGGTATTCCTGCAGGTTCATAAATGCGGTGTGGGCTCCGGCCCACCAGTAGTGCGGCGGGGTGGGGAGGGGCGGGCGGGGTGGGGGAGGGCGGGGCGGGGCGAGGCGCTTGCATATGCACAATGCTATTTGAATTTTGAGTCGAAGGGAGCCGCGCCAAGCCGCGCGGGCGGGGCGGGGCGGGGCGGGGGGATCATTACGCCAATGCGCTCTGGCCGCGGCCGGGCCGGACTGGGCCCGGGATGCGCACACAGCCAGCGACCACCTGCAGTCCAGCCAAACTCGACTCAGCAAGCGGCCGGGGCGTTACGAGTTGTGGCAGAGAAGCCCTCCAAAAGTTCACGTGCTTAACCTAAAACAGATATATCTGTCACAAATTTTAACTCTGAAAATCGGGCTAATTTAAATCTCTAATTAGAGATGGACCCCCGATTTGGCATGGATGGTTTCTAGGTGGAACTTTAGGTGGCAGTCTAGATCAGGGTTTACAAATACTGAGCGCTTTCTGATTAGCCGGTTTCGTTCTCCGGGACGCGTACGTGTGCGCTCGCTTTACTCCACCGGAACAGCCTTGTCGGAATAGGCAATTCCCGCGGTTTCCGCCGCTGGACTCGCCCTCAGGTGGGCCACGTACACCAGCATGCGTACAACCCATACGATCAGGCCTAGGGGGCTTCCCCCACCACTGCTCTCCGCACATCATAAATTCAGGGAATGATTTTTTTCGGCGCCGCACCTTCCGCCCGCTGCAACAATGTTATCAATAGAGTCGCTGCTAACGGGCCCGCCCCGCCCCGCCCCGACCCGCCCCGCCCCGCCAGCCGCGCCGCACGGCCCTACAAGGCGCTGGGCGCATCCGGCGCCAGCCTGGGCGCAAGGAAGTCCATACCAAGAAGGTAGTCATCGCTCAATACTTGACAATACTTTTCCCCCCAAATTAAGGGAGTAATGAAGTTTTTGATTTCTTTTTCCCAAGTTATGCCGGGTAAAATTCGTTTTGAATCAGAAATCGGTAAAGGGCATGCAAACACACCCCCCGATACCTTTGGATCAATTTTAACCGGCATAGTTTGGGAGTTAAACGACGTTTTCACCAAAAATTACGGGATTAAATGTTGTAAACGAGCGGGATGTTTCCAAAAGCTTGCAACGTAAATGGGGCAACAATTTCTCGAGAATAGTTTGCAAAATATAGGTACAGTTGCGCGACAACCGTGGGCAGCCAACAGTGTGCACAGAAAAAAAATATAAATGCGCGTGAAATGCAGCGGGCAGACATTACCACTAGCGCTTACCTCGTTCCCATGAAAAAAGAAAGGGGGGAGGAAATGAAAGAAACAAGTAAAAACTGCGGGCGGGAAAAAGAGAACGGTATTCGCCGCGACGCGATAATAAGACCAAATAAATGGAATCCGCGCTCAACCGCCGTGTAATCACCCTCTATTCCCGCAGAATGAAAATACAACAGCGCGGCGAAAACGAACCAGCAGCAGGGCAGCAGGGAAGCACCAGCGCACAGAGCACACCAGGCACCAGTCGAGCTGCGCGGTTCTGTATATACGTAAACCTAACATCAAACAGAAACTACGATCAGAACTCGGATCAAGATTAATTTTACTGCTGCCCTCTCTTTCTCGTCCGAGACAAAATAGCCGAGTTCTTTAACGACGCGCGAGTGTATTGTCTGCGGGGCGGGAGGCGGGGGCGGGGCGGGGCGGGGCGGGGCGGGGCGGGGCGGGGCGGGGCGGGGCGGGGCGGGGCGGGGCGGGGCGGGGCGGGGGCACACACATGCGGACCACACGCCTCGCAAACACGGCGGGCGGGGCGGGGCGCATTTACGCGACTCCCCTCAAATCGATTGCGTCCGTCCCGACCACTCCAGCGGCAAACACGACGAGGCATTCACCGGTTCAACAATAAGACCGTCATGATCCCGGACCGGCGGGGGAGCAGACCACCGGCCCGCCCGCCCGCACAACCCCGCCCCATCATCACCCCGACGGAGCGGGACGGGATCGCGCGCATGTTGGAGGGCAGGGTGAACACCCCATGCCCCCCGTCGGCGTCCTGCTCCACGCACTCGTTGGCCTGCAGCAGAGCGCGAACCGAATAGGGAAGTACAGTATGTGTTTCTGAGGGGGTGTCTTTGGCCGGCCCTGGTGCCGGCGCCTGTGGGCGGAGCCCGCCCAGCCCGCAGTATACGGGACGCGGCAGGGCGGGAACAATCCTGTGACGTCACGGAGATTAGTTTTCCTGGGGCAGTGTATCGATGATATTACATGGCAGAGAAGTGGCGGCAAAACGCGCAAAACGCCTTCAGGCGGCGCGGCGGGGCGCAACGGCAAGGCAACGCTGTCGAGAACCTGCTCGGCCTACTACATGGGCGTCCGGCCGCCCGCCCCAGCTTCAGTCCAGAGGCGCGCTCCAGGCTCTAAGCTCCAGGATCCAGGCTCTAGGCTCCAGGACCCAGGCTCCAGGCGAGCACACGCGCGATTAGCATGCTATACCGGGCCGGCCGGGACCCACCTGTAGCTTCGCAAAAAAACAAAAAACGAGAGGAGAGGCTCTACGTGACACCGGCGCTCGACCATTTCCTGCGGGTATACGAAATAAACCGTGCCCCCGGGCCGCCCCCGGGCCGCCCCCGGACAACGCGGGGCGGGGCTTATCCGGACAATCTGTTCCTCGCGGCACGGGCGCGGCACATATCACAGGCAGGCCGGGGGCAGGGTGCTGCCGGGCAGGGCCGGGCCGGGGCGGCAGCCCCTGTGGAGCGCGGTGCGGCGCGGCGCGGGGCCCGGCCGGGGGCTCGGCAGGTTGACGCTAATGGCCAGGGGGTCGAGCGGGGCCAATGAATGGCTCCGGTGCCCCGGCCGGCCCCGCCCGACCCCCCGTCCCCGGCCACCTCGGCGCCAGCCCCGGCCCGGCCCTGATGGCGGCTCGAGTTACGGCGCGCCGTTGTTCGGCCGAGGAGGTGTCAACGCGAGCCGCCGCCCCGCGGAGCGCCGCACCACGCCGCGCCACGCGACCCTATCTACCTGCCAGTCTGGCTAATGGCGGCCGGCGTCCGCAAGGCCGCGCCACGTGGGGTAGGGTCCGGAACCGGAACCAGGGTTCTTCGCGGACCCGCGAGGGACTTTATAACGATAGACTAGAATACTTTACCAGTTTTGGTAGCGAGGAAATCATTTTACTTCTCTTCCCATCACCTCACGCACCTGAAAAGAAGGAAAAGAAGCGCCGTTAAGTCAAATTTCATCGTGAAATACACTTTGATCAAATTCCTGCCAAAGTAGAAACAATGCGAATTTTCTATCCAACAAACATACCAACCCAATGGAAGCAGGTAATAAAACAATCACGATGGGGGGAACCGCCCCGCTCTGTCTCCCCCCCCCCCCCCACCTCCCCCTTGCCGAGGGCTGACAGCTCAAATGTGTTGCAGGCGTGGCGCGCTGCCGCGAAAAACGCGCGAGCGGGCGACGGGTGCAAAGCCCCTTTTTCGGGGGGAAATGGATAGCGCCACACTTCGCCGCGCCGCGCCACGCCGCGCTCGCCGTCATGCTGATAGCTCCTCGGACATGGGACAGCGCAGCGCATAGCACGCCACGGCGGGGCGATACGTTTATCACGACTGTCGGGAGGGTTCCGGGCAGAAGAGACACTCTGCCGGCCGGGCGTGTCTGTAGGCTGCCGATGCACCACGCCCACCACGTCCTCTGCTCTGACAACAAGTCCGGATCATCCCCGCTCCGCCAGCCCTGCTCTACTCTACCCCCCGCCTCCGACACACGTTTCCGAAGGCAAACTAAGAAATCTCAGATGCAAAAGAGCCGTCTAAATAAACCAGAAAATTAGGTATACCAATATCAACCCACCCCGCTTGCCCCACAAATGAAATAGCTAGCTGACTGTCCTCGAAAAGCGGCGAAGAGGTCAGAGGGAGGGAATACTTACTCAAGCCAACGACGACATTCTTTAAATTCGCCCGCCTCCAAATAGGGATAATTTGAATTTCAACGAACGGAATTAGAACTGCGGCGTGGGTGAGTGGGAGTGAGGCGGTCTCCACCAGCCAGGGTGCCGGCCAGCCTGGATCAGGGGCAGCGCCAGGGGGTGGCATGTGGACCAGCGAGAGGGAACTCGTCGAGAAGTTTTTGAAACCACATTGGCATGTAAGTTGCAGCAAGTCCAGCGTACGAACGATAGCGCCTCCGCTTCAAAGGCAGTTGGTAGTTACTGCTGCTGATTTTGCGAGTCGGGTCGCCGTATGCGTCGGCGATGCCACGGCCTGGCTCAGCCTCAGCCTAGCCTCACGGGTATTATTGTCCAACTACTTGCCGCAGCCTGGCTGCCCCGGCCCGGCCCGGCCCGGCCCGCCGCACCCCACCGCGCCCCGCCCGGAGCTGAGGAGCAGTAGTGCTGCCGCGTTGCGCGTGTGCGGAATAGCCCAAGTTTTGCAGACTCGGAAAGAATTATGATGCGAGTGAGAGGGACAAAGATGATGACACTGCGCAGATAGTATCTAGCGGACCGGCCGGGCCCCGCCAGCTGCCTGACTCTCTGCGAGACGCTTTGCGGCCCGCTCCGCTCTGCTCCGCTCTGCTCCGCTCCGCTCGTCGCTGACGCCTCTGCCGCTAGTTCTGACAGCCCATCGCGGGGCGGCCAGGGTGTCGCACTATATTTCTAGGATTAATGCTGCATTTCACGACGCTTCCGCAGCCCGTCCCGTCGACAGACAACGGACAGGGAATAATGAGGGAGACGGCAGAGAGGAAATGGAGAAGAACGCAGAGGGAGGAGAGTGAGCAGTCTAGTGAAAAGTGGAGTGGGGATAAAGAGAGAAGAAAGATGGCGATGGTGTAGACAGGCAGAGTTATAATGGACAACGTTGCGTGCATTAAACGTTTGTCCTTCATAAGGGGCGCAGACGAGGACGCAGAGCGCCATCGCCATGAAAAAAGGATAAACGTGGTGTCAGGTCAAGGGTGAGAGAGGCCGGGCAGGCGCCTGCAGGCAGGGGAGTTGCGAGGCGTTGTGTTGGCAGGGTGTCAGGCGGGGCGGGGCGGGGCGGGGCGGGGCGGGGCGAGGCCGCGCTACCCTGGGCTCTTCTTTCTTCATTAATCCCAGCCCGCAGGCACGCCTGCAGCAGAGTATGACCATCTCGACCCCCAAGGTCATCACGGCGAGAGGTCACCTCCCAGAGGGCGGCTGCGCGTTAGTAAATGCGTCAGTTAGGCCCGACCCGACCCGAGCCTGCCCGGCCCTGCCCGGCCGAGCTTGCTGTCCTCGGCACGCCCCCGCCCCACCCCGCCCCGCCCCGCCCTGCAAAGCCCTCAGCTCCCACTGGCGGCCGGCCCGCCGGCCACCGCGTCAGCCCCCAGAGAGCTGGGCGATAAGGATCCTGGGGCCGGGGGCCGGGGGCAGGGCACAGCGCGTTGCAGGCACCGCCCCGGCCCCAGGCCGGGCCCCACACGGGACACAACAAGAATACACGTCCAATTGCAGGTTTCTTCACTCTCGCTCTCCAGGGGGCGTCTATCTCCGGGCCGCAGACAGGCTGCTCTGGGGCTTCCTCCCCTTTCTCTCGTACTGCTCTCACCCTCTCCCACCCCCTCGCTCCGCCCACGTTCTGGCTGTAGCTAAAGGGGAAAGGTCGGCGGGGGCGAGTAAGTGTGGGAGGGAAAGCCGGGGCGCAAGTGACCTTTAATAGGTCCTTATATTTTACAAACACCACGAGCTCCCATGGACTCCATTGTTCCTGAGTTCAGCATGCCTTCTAAGCAAAAACTTTCTTTTTCTTACCGCTGCCTTATATTGAGTTAACCTGCCAATTTCCTAGCTAACCTATAAAAAACCTTTTAGAATACTGGTGTGAATAAATATTGTTCTGAGCCCCGCGAGGCCCGCGGCCCGGTCCAGCAGCTGCAGAGCAGCAGGCCTGGCCGCCGCGCCGGGCCGAGCCGAACCCGCCCCGCAGCGCCCCAAACATTCGCAAAATGCAACGCGCCGTGTCGTATAACTAGGCACGCAATCAGCGGAGAATGCAGTAAAAGCGCTGTGCGCTCAGGACGCCCCCGCCCCGCCTACTCCACCCTCTGTGCGGGGCGCCGCCGCCGCCGCCGCCGCGCGGGACCACCCGCAAGAAATTACTGCATTACAGCAATTGTAATGTAAACAAAGCGCGCTGGGCCGGGCGAGGGGCTGGGCGGGGCCGGGCGCAGCCGGCGCGGCAGGCGGCAGGGCGGCGCTGTGTACTGCGCCATTTGAAAACATTCAACACAAGACTGCAGCCAAACCCAAAACCACAGGCGGGCGCGGCGCTGGGAGGGTAGGGAAGGGTCAGGGTGCGGCGGGGCGGGGCGGGGCGGGAGGCAGGGTGGGACCGTCTGGCATCCGGCGGCCGGGAGCCGGGCTGGCCTGGCCTGGCCGGGCCAGGCCGGACCGCCCACGTCATCCCGCCTGACACCTCCGAGCACCGCAGCCCCACTACCCCCCCTCCCCCCGGGGCGCCGACATGGGACCCTTGAGCTCTGAGCCGCCTTGGTCAGGTCGGGGCCGGGGCCGGGGCGGGGCCAGGCAGGGTGTGCTGCGGTGCGGTGGAGCCATAACGCGCCCCAGTGGCCCAGCAGCCCCAATAGGGGCGGCAAATGTTTACACCCCTCGGGGAGAAAGGTGAGAGCGTAGAGCGGGAGCTCGGCGGGGAGGGGGGCGACAGGGGGCGGCGAGGGGCGGCGAGGGGCGGCGGGGCCGAGAGGGGTTAAGGAGGACCGGGACCGGACACTTGGGTACACTTAGTAGCGGCCGGCCCGGCGCCCTGACAAAAGGGGCCGGCGCGGCGACGGAAGGAGGGCGAGGGAGAGGGCGAGGCGAGGTCCGGATGAGCGGGGGTAGGGCAGAGGAGGGGGACAGGGATGAATTGGAAAGTGAATGGGGGGTGGGGGCGGCGACCCTCCTCAGCATCAGCCCCTCAGCAGCAGCGGCGCGGCGGCGGCAGCTGAGTAGCCCAGGACAGAACCGAAGGACGCAGCGCGGCGCAGAGGCGGGGCGGGCGCGGGCGGCCTCGGCGGGTCCGGGGTCTCGGGTCGGGCCCGGCCCGGCCCGGCGGGGGACTCGCCGCTTCCGGACTTAGAGTGGCAAGATGGCCGCCGACTGTCAGCCGCAAAATAATAGGCCCCCCTCCCCTCCCTGCCCATCTCCAGCTATGATAAATCAGATTGCAGGGGGTGCTTTATCTCGCTCTGGCTCACAGCGCCGCGCCCCGCCGCGCCCCGCCGCGCCACGCACAGCCGACCAGACCGCGACAAGGACGGCGAATAGATTTGCCCGAAAAAACTACAGCGAAGGATAGGCTGGGAAGAGTAGGCCGGACCGGACCGACTCTCCGGGACGCCGAGGCGCCCAGGGCATGGCGTCCACGCAGCGTCACCCCGGCCGCGCCCCGGCCCGGAGACATACATTCCTGCCATCCCTCTCACCGCCAACAAGCCGGCAGCCGCGCCCTCACCCGCGCCCCGCCCTGCAGCCTATCTCCAACCCTTTACCTCGCCCCCGCTTCGCTCCCCAACCCCCAGCTGTCTCTAAACCCCTCGATCTTCAACCTCCTCCATCTTCGGCGCACTGACCGCTTTTGCTTCCTCCTCCCCCGCCCCCTCCCGCCCCTGCCCCAGTCCCTTTTCCGATGGCCGGCGCCCTCTCGCAGCCACAGTGTCCCCCGCCCCCACTGACCGCGGGAGGTCGGGCCATACCAGAGTCCACTGCCCTCTCCGCGTCCCTCCCGGCCCCGCCCGGCCCCGCCCGGCCCCGCCGGCCCGGGGCGATGCGGCGCGGAGGTGCAGTCAGCTAGCCGCGGGGTGGGGCGGTGCGGGGCGGGGTGGGGCGGTGCGGGGCGGGGTGGGGCGGTGCGGGGCGGGGTGAGGCGGGGCGGGGTGGGGCGAGGAGGGGCAGGGCGGGGCAGTGGGGAGCGGTGGCGCCACTCGCAACCCGTCAAATCCGCAACCCTCCGCGATCGGAAATATGGAAATGGAAGGGATTGGTCTCGTGGAAGCGCTCCCGGCGGACGCGAGTCGGACGCCAGAGTCCCACGAAGCACTCCATCACTAACGCCCTCTGTTATGCTTTCCATAATTCTTACCCACCACGTCCCCCCAAACTCGCCGGCCCCGCAGTATTTTGTATTCAAACTAATGAAAATCGGACGCGTTTTCTTTCGCGGCCAGGCCAGCTACGACGGCAGGCAGCGGGGCGCGGGGCCGCGCGGGGCTGGGCCGGGCCAGCCAGCAGCTCTCTGCTCAGGGTGGGCGGAGGAGGGTGGGGGGCAGGGCAAAAAGAAATGGAGGGGGGTCCGAGGGGGCGCCAGAGACCCAGGTGAACCTTTCCGCTTCATTCGAGGAAAATTCTCGACCCGTCGTCAAACAAAAAGAGGGGCAGAGAGAAGAACAAAACGAATAAAGGATGGGTAAAATGTACGAGGGAAACTCCTCCCTTACCCTACCACGACCCCTTCTCGCGCCCACCGCCCCGCCCCAGTGACGCAACCAGCCGGTACCGCGGGCGCGCAAAAAAATATTCGGCTCACCTTATAGACCTACTTTTACCCTTGTCATGACCAGTCCACATTAAAAACTTTTCAAGATGCGTCAGCAGCTGAAGGTACTCGGTCACGAGCAAGGTCCATTCATTCCGAGAGTTCACTTCACTGCCACACTGAGACGTGGAGAGGTTGGCGTGGCGAGTAGGGCGGAGAAATAAAACATAGCTAGCCGTCCGGGCCGGGCCGGGCCGCGCTCTAGAACTGAACAAACGGCAAGCATTCAGCGCCGCTATAGCATTTCAGGAGAAGGGAAACATGTGGCGCGAATTGTATGCCAGTCGTACACGGGCCTCGCAGGCTGACCGCTGGGGGTTCAGTCGGGGTGAGGCGGAGTGGGGCGGGGTGGGGCGGGGTGAAGGGGCGAGACAGGTGCGCGGGGCGTGGTGGGGTCGGAGCGGTGACGAGCGCAAACATAAATCTTTATAAAACGCGTGTAAAGAGGCTGACAAGGATGTTGTTGTTTGTTTGCGCAGCCCCGTCGTTATATTTCCCCGCCCCGCTTCCGTTCGGGGGGTTGGGTATAGGGGGGCGGGGGAACTTGGCCGCTGTTGGGGCAGGCTAGGGTAGCACGAGAGAGAGAGAGGGAGAGAGAGAGAGAGAGAGAGAGAGAGAGAGGGAGAGAGGGAGAGAGAGAGAGAGAGAGAGAGAGAGCACGAGCGGGGCGGCGAGAGGGAGACAAAGCGAGCCGGGCCACGAGGTGAGACCGGGGCGGGGGTGCAGCCCCGGAAGAGCCGCGAATTTTCCGCCGTTCCCCCATCATTTGACCGCAGTCCAAATATCTCCTCCGGGCGCTGCCATCCATCACGCCAGCAACAGCCCCCGCCCCGCCCCGCCCCGGCTGGCTGAGTCGAGCGCCTGTCTGCCCCCCCCCCCTCCCCTGTCACGGGTGGCTGCCGGTGCCAGTGCTGGAGCTCACCGCACTGGCGCACCCGTGCCGGTGTTGTTTTCGAAATCGGGAGGCTCGCGCCGTAAGCCGGTGAGCCCTGCGTGGCCCTACCTGGCCCCGCGCCTCCAGAGATGGTCCAGGCCAGCAGGGCGCGGCGCGGCGCTGAGCCACTTACGCAGGCAGTGCTTGCCCTCCCCTCCTCTTTTCTCCGCCGGTCCGCCGCTTGACAACTCGTCGGCGCTCCTTTAGTCCTCGTCCTACCAGACTTCCAGTGCCGCGCAGCCAACACCTCTTTTTCGGCAGCCCAGTTCAGCCCGTGCCATACGCGGCCTCGTCCGATGGACCCCACCCCGCCCCGCCCCGCCCCGCCCCGCCCACACGCCTGGCCCCCAGCCATTCGCAGCCCGTAGACACGTTGTCACGCAGACGTGTCAGTTTGTGACAGGCCGGCGTGGCGGGGCGTGGCGGCCGGGCTGTGGTGGGTTATAGGAGCGAGGCAGGGGCGCGGCGGCGGGGGCGGTTCGCAGCGCAATAGTGGCCCCACATGTCCGATAATACTTGTTCGAGTAGTTAGCGCGGCCTGTCCGCCACGTAATCTGGCCGACACATATAACACAATAATTTATGAGGGGCATGCGAGAGGAAACACACGCTCCCTCCCCACCGCCCTACCAATCCCTAACCCCTTTCACATTTCATCCACGTCACGTATTGGTCCGAATACAGTGGGGCGGCGCGCTGTGCGGGCGCGACCGACCCGGCCCGGCCCGGCACCGCCCCCGCCCGCCTGCACCACGCCACGCCGCAGTGACTGGCTGCGGGCCCGCAGGATCCGTCCGTTGATCTGTCCTTCCCTGCCTGGATCCGCAGGCGATGTTGTAAATGTTCCCGATCGTCTACAGCACGGCAAACTGGGCTCCGAAAGCACATGTGGATCCGGTGCAACCGCTAGAGCGTTGCGCAGGGTGACTAGGCTAGACCCTTGGATCCGCGGGATCGGCCCCAGGATCTGGCCGTAGCACGGCTGCCTGCCACGTTGTGGAGCTACAACGAGAGCAGCGCAGGAGCGGCCCGGCCGGAGCACCCGACCTCGCCAGCTATCCTATTCCAGTAAGCCGCTTTTGTTCCCCAAGGTTTCCCAATAATATGTGCCCCTGCCCGCCCCGTACCGGCTCGGCTCGGCTCTGCGAGTGACGTGGGGCCGGGCGGGCCGGGTAGGGCCGCTGATGCCACTGCCGGTGTGGCTGTTGCTCGGCTCGGGCCGCCGCGCCGTGCTCCTGGCGATGGAGATGCCCCCTCTCACTCTGACAAAGGCGGTCAACAGCCTGTAGCCAGCTGAGCTGCGGGGGCCGGGGCGGGGCGGGCGGGGCCGAAGCAGCAGCATTTTGCCGACTCAGTTTTACCCTCCCTCCGCGATAGTTTTGCTTCGCGCCTGCAACAACGCCTACGGTACAAGCAAGCACGGCCCTGTGTAACTGTACGCACAGCTGCAGGCGTTGACTCACGAGCCCACGAACACTTGCGGGTTGCGAGCGCACACACACTCACACACACACACACACGCGCGCGCGCACGAAAGCATACCACTGGCCCTGCCGTGCCCTGCCACGCCACACGATTGTCCGTCCACACTCGTAAAATTTGATGACAAATCGAGCGGCTGATAATGGCTGCCATAATGAGAAAACCGGAGTGGGGGAGGCGATGGGAGGGGAGGGGGGAGGGGGGCTGCGCGGTGCGGGGGATAAGGGGTTAGGGAGGAGAGGGGAGGAACAGTAATGCTGCTGGTACAATCCTAGCCGGGCCGGGCCGGCCTGCTGCCCCTATCCTTGCGTGTATGATGATGTGCGCGCACGCCTGTGTGTGTGTGTGTGTGTGTGTGTGTGTGTGTGTGTGTGTGCATGCGTCTGGAGTGTAGGTGTGAGATGGCATCAGCCGCTGGTGCATCGGCCCTGGTGCTGTGCCGGGCCGGGCCGGGCTGGACAGGGCGGTCATGTCCATGGGATGCGGGCTGACGGGGCGGGGCGGGGCGAGGCGAGTGAATGTGGGAAGCGTGCATGGAGATGTTGTGGGGGAGGAGGCGGAGGGGAGCGAGAGACAGAGGGGGAAATAAAAAGGGCGGAGCGCGCGCGGCGCGGCGCGGCCCGGCGCGCCTATAGCCGGACTTCCGGACGGGCCGCGGGGGCTGCCCTTCCTTCTCTCTGCTGACTGGGCTGCTTTTCGCTACGCGCGCCGCCCCGCCCCGCCCCGCCCCGACGTCATGGCGATCTGGTCGGCTGAACGCCCAACGAGAGGGAAGGCAAGAGGGATGAGAGTGGAGGGGCGGGGAGGGAGGGAAAGGCAAGGGAAGCGGAGGACCGTCGCCGATGACGTCGCATCAGGGATGACAAATTTTCGCGTGCGTGGCGCAGGGTGGCGCGCTGCGGCGGGGGCAGGGCCGGGCAGGGCTGCAGCGCATTCGTCATCACTCCGCTCTGCTCGGCTCGGGGAGTCTTGGGGGATTGTCGTAATACATAATACGTACTGTACTCCCCGCGGGAGCCCCGGCCCGCTGCCTCTTAGAAGCCGCTCTCCGCGCCGCGCCCCGGAGAGATGCATGGCGCTGCGGCCAACACTCGCACCGGCTCGTATGTTCATCACCCCGCACCGGGACTCATTCATTCTCCTACTTCTCTAAATTTGGAGTCGTAAGATGGCACAAAACATTTTCATAAATTCTCTATCCAGACGTCCGCCAACAGCACGCCTGTTCTGGGAGCGACAGCAAGACGGAAAAGTGTTGCAGCTCATTTCAGAAGTAAATGTCCGCCCCATGCAGTCACAGCCGCGCCCGGCCCGGCACCGGGAGGTACGCGTACTATGTAGTAGGGTGGCGACAGATGGCCGATTTCATGGACATCGTTAATGTCTTCTTATGGGCATGTCGTATGGGGGCGGCGACAGCAGTGGGGACGGGCGGGCGGGCGGAGAGGGAGAGAGAAAGAGAGACGAGGGAGAGGAAAAGAGAGGGAGAGGAACGGAGGTTAAGGACAAGCTGCGGGCCGCGAGCAGCCTAGCCCAAGCCCCGGCGCCCGCCCCACCCGCGCCCACCAAACGGCTTGTGTTCATTTAATGGCGGCCAATATGATTTGTGGCGTACGGCTTTTCAATAATCTTTATGTGGCGCGCCACACGCGCCCGCCGCACCCGCGTTACGATAGCCAGCGGGGCCGCTGTGACACGGCAGCCCCACCCTGACCTCGCCCCGCCATGCCTCGCCCTAACCTCAGCCCCACCCCGCCCCGCCCCGCCGCGCCCCGCCCCGCCGCACACAGAGCGACCACTGTCCGCCGCGACGCTGGGCCGGCGGGCCGGGGCGGCACCAGCGCACCGCAGCAGGCGGGCCGTGGTTTGTTTTGGCTGGTCCAGCAGCGTACCCGTCCTACATGGTCACGCACCGGAAGTGGAAAACACTTCCATTTCCTGCTGCGCGCGTTAGGACGAGCAGCGTGGTGCGGTGCGGTGCGGTCGGCTCGCGGGGCGGGGCTGCCTGTGGGAGCCGGAGCCCGTAATGGATAGAGGGGCTACCGGCGGGGCGGGGCGGAACCGTGCGCCCGGGGCGAGGACGGACACGGCTGGCCCGGGCGTGAAACAAGACCTTGGCGTCGGCGCCCGCCCGACGCCGCTCGCGGCCATGCTACCCTAGCCACGCCACGTCCCGGCCAGGTCACTACAGCAGGAGCGAGCAGGGCACCCGGAGACAGAGACGCACCAAATATTTGTGGAATGCCGTCATTCCGGGAAAAGGGAAAGGAGGAAGATAGGACGACGACGACGACAACTACTGGTCTCTATTCTGTATCCCGATAGAGCAGGCGGCGTCCCTCTCCTTCCCGCTCCCCTCCGGCCGGCAGGAGTACTCCTTGGGGACGCCGCCGCCGCCGGCCCGCGCCCGGACACAGAGCAGAGAGCCCGGCCGGGCCCGGCCCGGGCTGCGTCAGGCGATGCGTCAAATCTCAAATCGGGACATCGATGGTCCAAAGGGGGCCGGAGGGTCGCAGCGGACGTGCGTCCAACAAAGAGGCCCTCCCCTGGGAACCGGCCGGGGCGGCCCCTGCGCCCCGCCCCGCCCCACCCCGCCCCTGCAGCGACTGATGCAGCCCGCGCACCCCGCCCCGCCCCACCTCACCCCGCTACACACACAGTCGCAAATCAAACGTGACCGCGCGCAGCGGCCGCCGCATTAGCTGCAGCCTAAGCAGCAGGCGTTGACGGCGGCGACCTCGTCAGTCTGGGGAGCCGCGGGTCGGGTCCTCCCAAAGATCCTCGCCGCCGCCTCACCTCCCCTCTCTCCCTCTACCCCTACCTCACTCTCTGACTTTGATCTGATCGAATGAATAATGGATGCCCGCTGGTTCACCTGGCCCCACCCCACCCACGGTGACGGGGGAAGCGTGCCGCGCGGACCGGCCCCTCGGCAGGAGCGGGCAGGAGCGGGCAGGAGCGGGCAGGAGTCCCGAGGACCAAACAGGGAGCAGGGCGAGAACGGTGGCGCCACGATGTGCAGCGAGGTACCCCGTACTCCTCGCCTGGCCTGCGCTCTGTATGGGGCGGGGCGGCAGAGCGCGGCGGTGCGACGCGCGGGGCTCGACGATCACCAGATTTCCCACTTCATTGAAGCGCAGAGTGAAGTTGCCCGCGCCGCGCTGTGCGCTGAGCGGCACAGAGGACGGGTGGCGCCGCGCCCCGCCCCGCCGCGCCCGCTGCGTGCGCACTGCGCTACTGTGTGCAGCGGCCCGACCCGCCGCGCCGCGCCCCGCCCCGCCACGCCCCGCCGCGCCATATCGGAGCTGGATCCGAATAATGGCACACACTGTGAGACCCGCTGACGTCATCGCATCCGCTTTGCCAAACTTGGCAGCGCAGAGCAGAGCGGCGCGCAAGGCGGCGAAACCAAACCAAAGCAAACGGATCAAGCTGCCAGCCAGCCCCGCCTCGCCTGCATGCACCGTGCCGTCAGGGGCGGGGCGGGGCGTGGTGTGGCGGGGGCAGGCCACTGTTACACAGAGCGCCGAGAGGGGCGCGGCGGGGCGGGGCGGGGCGGGGCGCGCTGCTGACCGGAGCTGACCGCGGCTGCGCGCCGCCCATGCTAATGTCGGTCCTGACGGTCTTGATCTCTGAGCCCGGCCGCTGGGCCTGCCTGGGCTTTGGCGGGGGCGGGGCGGGGCGGGTTCTCTCGGGCCCCCGACCCACCGCGCGCTCTGCTGCTGATACGCGCTGTCTTTGGCTTCTCAGCAAAACGACCATTCCATTCCGTTTGGGAGCACGGACGGCGCAATGGGATGGAAGTCCCGTCAGAAGCACGACTACCACTGCAATGTCTCAACTTCCATCACATTTGTTCGCGTGCTGCCGCGTTAGGGGAGGCCCGAGGACGGGGAGTGAGAGGGGAGCGGAGGGTGGCTAGCAAACAAACAAGTGCGCGCGTGCGGCCGGGCCGAGCGCTCCGCCCCGCCCCGCCCCGCCGAGTCGGTCTGAGCCCTTATTCGGGTGTCTGCTGGCGATGCACATCAGAGTCATCACGCGCACATCGGGCAGCAGGGGACGCACGGGGTGGGCAGCGCGTTGCCGCGCGCGCGCAGGGCCCTGTGGGGGCCACCCCGCCCGCCGGGGCTCAGCGCCGCCCCGCCCCGCCCCGCCCCGCCCCGCCCCGCCCCACCCCGCGCGCTCGAGCCCGACCACAATGAGATCGGGGTATCGTGGACTTGGAATTCATACTGGGGATGACTGTAGGGCCGTCCGACTACAATGGCGGGGGGACGGGGCGGGGGTACGGGGCGGCGCGGGCCTAGCACGCCGCACGCTGAAACTCAATGAGTCTGTGTACTGACAGTCCCGCCCGGGCCCGGCCCGGCCCGGCCCACCCCCTGCTGCCCCCCACCGTCATGTGCAGGCCCATGCCTCTCAGCAGCGCCATGTCGAAGCAGGAGGCTGGAGTGAGAAAGTGAGGGAGAGGTGAGAGGAGGAGGCGGAGAGGAGGAGGGCGGGAGAAAGGGAGGGAAGGAGAGAGGGAGGGAGGACAGGAGGGCAGCACGCGGGAGTCCCTGAGGCATGGCCATGAATGGGGAAACGACGCCATAACAAGAGGAGACAGAGACAGAGAGATAGGGAAGACGGAGGGGGAGAGAAAAGGAGAGATGAGAGAGAGGGAGGGAGAGAGGGAGACAGAGAGAGAGCAACAGAGAAAGAGGGATGATCCTGCACTCCCACCTCAGCCACTATGTGGTGCGACGCGTTCAACCGCAGTGCTTTGCCCTGCCCCGCCCTGCCCTGCCTCCCCGGGCTGGGTAGGGCAGGGCCGCGGCGCCCAAAGGTACCCTGTGCTGCTGGGCCATTAACGACATGCGCTCCGGGTTGTACCAGTACAACCCCCTGCGAGCGTGCTGTTGTGTGGTGTGATGAGGTGGGGCCGCGCAGATCGGCACGAGGCATTACGGTCATGGGCGTTTTCACTCGCAATTTTCGTGTAAGTATATATTACATAATCTGTGTATTACGTGGTATTAAGTCGGTATTATTCCGGTATCAGAATCTGTACTGAAATTAAAAAAAAAACTCGGGATTGTCAACATGTAATTTCTCTTTTTCCCGCGGCTAGGGTACAAGTACGGAACATGCTCGCGCCGCACGCACACTCCAGCAAAAAGCGTGTGTTCAAAAAAGCCGGAAAAAAACGGAAAAAAGCGAGCTCCATACGCTGAGCCGGCCGCGTCATGCCTAACAGGCGCAAGCCCAAGGGCGTGCCGTTATCATTGCGCTGCTGGAATTTAAAGTGAGGCAGCCGAGGCGGAGGAGGGGGGGAGAGACCAACTTCCGCGACTCCTCTTATGATTGAAACAAACCCCGCGGTTACTCACCGCGCGCCGCTGAAAGCAAAGCACCGCGCCCGATTCTTTTCGTCGAGCCCCTCTTTTATTATTTCCGCACGCTCGACTCTCTACATCACACATAACCCTTTCTCTCACTCCACCCACGCCATCCCCCCCTCCCTCCTCCCTCCCTCCCTCCCTCCCTCCCTCCCTCTCTCTCTCACACCTTCCTCACCTGGGATTCTTCTCTGTTTCCTAACATTTTTTCCCCTCTCTCACAGGGCGTTGAAAGTTTAGCGATCCGTATTGTTTCTCTGTGACTGAACAGCGGAGCCCAGCTCGGCGCCCCGCCACGCCCCCCGCCCCCCTCCACCACCCCTGCCTGCAACACACAATACCAGACCAGAGTCGCGTGCTTTGATTCGCAGTTCAACTTAAGGTGGGCTACGGACCGGGCTTTATTTCGACAGACAGCTCGCACATTCCGCCATTAGGTCCACTCTACTCCACTCCTGGCAGCCCCCCTCCCCCGGACCGCTCTGTTGCCATCCCTCCGGGGCCCCCGGCCGGCCCCGTTCATGTTATATTTCAGCAGAAGTTTTGTCCGCCAGGGGCGAGACGTGTGATATGAACTTGAATCGTGTGTTCGTGCTGTATTCGACATCCGCCTCCCCGGGAGCTGGCGGGCCCTTGGGTCTTTCTTCCGCCCCCCTCCTGGGCTCCGACTCCGACCCGACCGCGGCTGTGCAGTGCCCCCGGCCGGCCTGGGCGCTGCTCCAGCGCCTCGCCTAGCCTCGTCCGTCGACCAGTTTTTTATTGGCCGCCCATGTAAATGATTCGGCGCGTTCCGATTCGTTAGGCGCCTCGGACGCTTGGCCAACAGAACAGCAGCGCTCGATGGCAGTCAGAATCAGCAAACGGATAGCAGGATAGCTGACCGCCCGGCGCTCCCACAAGCCGCAGCTGGTAACAGATGCACGACCTGTTTTTTTTTTTTTCCGACGTCGGAAGGGTTATCCCTCACAGTTGTAGTAAAATTAGCGTATTTATCACAAAATAAAAATAGGACAAAATAATGAAGAAATTTTTACTGGCATGGTTTTTAAGCACAATGTCAAATATATACATTTTAATTATGGCGAAATGTTATTGGCAACCCATCGAAATCGAAATGTCTAAACCATGGTTTAAATTAAACATGCTTCCTCCTCTCTTTAATCTTCTCTGCATATATGTGGAAGGATTGACAACCACAATGGTAACAGGGACGTGTAAGCGTCACCAATCGATATGTTTGCAAAGCCACCCTCCACCCCTCCCACCCTAAAAAAGAGGAAACGACAAAAAAAAACCATCAGCGAATATAAAGCAAGTGGCCCGATGATGTGGTGTGAGACGATACGCATCAAAATACGGCCCCTCCTTCCATTTTTTTCTAACATTTCTAACAAAGCCAGCCTATTTTGCGCTTAAAAAAGCACTCAAAACCATACGATGAGGTCTAAATAATAAAACTGCATGTGGTTTAAATTGAGATGACATGGCTATTTGTCAATCTGAAGTTAAAATTCTTTTCATTTCACACTTTTACTTTATCTTCAACGCAGTCCAAAAATAAAACTGGATCAAGAGAACGCCGGGATGACCCCGTTACGTAGAAAAGTGCCTGACCCTGATCCGAGAATCACAAAGCGGGGCATCACGCAAAACCGGCGTGCCAAACGGAACGCTTGATTTTATTTTTCTACCTTGGCTTTCTCCGCATGCCGAAGTGCCGGAGCAATTCGGGTGGAAAAACGGAAAGTGCGAAGAAACCGACGAGAGAGAGAGAGATAGAGAGAGGGGGGAAGGGGTGCACAGTGGGGCACCAGGGGGCCGCGCGGCGCAGCGCAGCGCGGGGGGCAGCGCAGGGGTAGGGGAGCGCAGCTAGGGGAGCGCAGCTAGGGGCGCGGCCAGGCGCGGCACTCCGCGCGTGCATGGCAGCACAATAGGGGCGTGTTTCATCGGCGCGCCGTGTCCTCGGCGTCCACTCGCGGGTCCTCTCCTCTCCTCTCCTCTCCTCGTCACCACAATGTGCAGTGCCGCAGCGCAGCGCAGCGGGCGCAGGCCGCACAAAGCCGAGTGTCCTGCCCGGGCTGGGCACCGCCGGCCACCGCCACACGTCATGCGATATCATAGTCCACCCCGCCGCTGCTTGACTTTTTCCTGCGTCCCGCGTCCCGCCCGTGCCACGGACAGCTATCGGCTCAGCCAGGCCAGGCACGCCCGCCCCGACAAGGTCACCTCCTCCTACGCTCGCGGTACACATAGAAACGCAATACTCTGGACTGAGATTCTCCGGGGCCACCCTGGTAAACCAACTACATGGTTGCCACAGAACACCGGTTGTTATTGATTTTCCATGACAAAAACCTGACCTACTTTAGGTTCCTTCACGACTTTTTGAAGCCAAGAAATAATGATCGAGAAAAATACCAGGACTTTATGAGAAAAACTGAAAAACATTTTCCTGGCACTTTGATCTCAGATTCCAGCCACTTTCCTGACTTTTTGACACGTGACCGACCTGACTCATACTTTTCTAAGGCCCATGGTAAAATATTTAAAACAATTCTCAGGATCCAAAAACCAAGCATTACTTAAATACTCAACATTTAAAAATAATGCAAGTTTGCATGCGCGGTGCATGTGCCAGCCACACTGCCGCCCCAACCCCTTTCCTGCCCCAAACGTGAGTTCAACTACTCGAGGCACGGCGGCACGGCACCGCAGAGAGGCGGGGAGGCGCAGCGCTACGCCTGAGCACAAAGTGACAAACTCCCCCTAACCAAAGTTGGGGGGAAAGCGGATTGAAAACGAGTTGCGCTTTCAAGTGAACGCTGCGTTCATAGTCCCTTTGGGGGCGCGAGAGGTACGCAGGAAGTGTCAAATTCATTACAGACGTGTCCATTGTTTTCAGGTTTCCGAAAAAAATAAAAATAAATAACAACAAAAAAAGATTAACTAGCGCACAACGTTTGATTCTGCCTGCCGTCAGTCGCTTCATTTTAAGGCGAATGTGGGTGCGCTACTGAGGGAGATGCGCCATATCTCAAAGAATTCACCGAACGGGGCTTATCAGACGCAAATTTGTCGTCAAGAGCAAATATTTAGGCAGAAGCAAGAAAAAACAAACCGCTAATAACATCTTGGGCGCATTATGCGGCCGCGACCGCCTTATAATAGCGAATAGCATTACGCTTTTGTGACTTTCCATTGATTTAAAATTCAATGGCCCAAACTTGAGACAAGGGAGAGGGAAGGCCCACCACTTAATTACGCTCTATGGAGGCGCCTTGCAAAGGGGGGCGGGGGGAGGGGGGAGAGGGGGAGGGGTGTCTTGCACAACATGCCCGAATATACGGAAACCGCAAAGGGGATTCACTAAGTGGCTAAGTGCGCTCCTCGGAGACGCGTGGCGCGGCGTGGCGGGGAGTGGCCAAGTTCTGCCATGGTTGTCCTGGAGTGGATGCCACGATAGTGTGGCGCCTGGAGGCGACCCAGGGGCCCCGCCCCCCTCCCACCCCACCCCGGGGTCCGCAGGGGAAAGGGCAAGAAAAATAAAATGATCCACGAGCCCCGCGCCCGGCCCGCCCGCTCCGCACGGAGGTTTTAACAAGCATAGTTTCGCGCCCAAACTCCTTACAATGGCCCTAATTTTTGACGATAAGAGCAGGGGAGTGCGGAACCCAAGCCAAACCCCAGGCAAGCGCGGTGCCTCCCCCCTCTCTCTCTTCCCTCTCCCACACTCACTCTCCTGCCCCGCCCCGTCACGCCTGCAGTGCAGCAGGGCTAGAAAAGAACGAAACAGAAGTAAGAGGAGTGAGTGGGGGTTGGGGGGGAGGGGGGGGGGCGGTCACATGGGGGTAAACAGCAGGCAGCGTGACTGGGGTGCGAGACGGAGGGAGTGAGAGAAGGGCCAGAGAACGTAGACACCTTCGAAAATTGGACTCCACTGACAACTCTTATTTGTGAAAGTTTCAACTTCCCACGCGAACATCATCTGTATAGGGGCCAAAATGCTGCAGGCAAGCGGGCTGCTCCTAAGGCACGTCTTAATAATAATTGTCGCTTCCAGCCTCTCCCTCTCTCCTCTCCCCCCTCCCCTTCCCTTCTCATGCCTTAGCGGCGCCCCTCCCCCTCCGGCCCCAACAGCAGAGCCACTTGAAACACACAGTGCTTCACGTTAATGCAGTAACGACACAGCAGACGCCGAGGGGGAGGCAGGGCGGGGCGGGGAGCGGAGGGGCGGAAATGGACGAGAGGAGAAGAGCCGCTCGGTTTATAAATTAATACAGCGCAGCGACCCCGCCGCGCCGCGCCGCGCCGCGCAGCCGTAAACGTCTTCATCTCAGATAGACAATTAGCGGTCTTTTCTTCTCGGCCACTTGTTCGGTGCGGGGAGGCCCGGGCCGGCCGGGCCGAGCCGCTAACAGCTTCTCCCTTATCACGGAGTTAGCATTTAATGTCCCCCGCCCTCGCGGCCCGCGGCCCGCGGCCCCGCTCCAACCCTCTCCACGCCGTTATGATAGGGCGCGGCGGGCCGTAAGGGTTGCGCGGCGCGGCGCGGCGGGTGCGGAAATCCTCGTCCCCCTCTCGCAACTGTTCGCTCTTCCGACGCGCTGTACTGAAAATTTGCGCAGAAAGCCACCCGCAAAATTTAGCGGCGGTGTGTAAGGACGGAACTTTTTGGTCATTTCGGAAGTTGTAAGCAACAAGCAGTACTCCTCGAGTGTGTCGACAAAAGAAACACGCGACTATCTTTCCTACATATTTAAGGTTTTTTCCTGATAAATTAACAATTTGAAGTAAACAATTTGAAGGAGTGCTTACCGACCGACTCTGAATCGAGCTCTGAGCTCTCCCGGTATTGCAAATCCCCTCTTGCTCCTGAGCGTTATAACAGCGTGGGACCCTAAATTGGACCCACCAAAGACCAACCGATCTACGAGGTTTGCGTTCAGGAGGACGAGAGTACACAGTCCAAGACCAACCAAACCTGTAACGTTGGCTGGCTGCCTCACCGCACCGCGCCGCACCGCAGCCCCATGCAGTTGGCCTCGGTCCACCCCGTTCAGGTCACACAAATCCACCTGGGTTGGCAACTCCTCACCAGAAATCACGGACCCCATCCCCGACTGTGGTCTCTACGCGGCGAGCCAAGGACTTCCTCCTGAGGCGTTTTCCAAGAGGGGCTGCTTCGCGTTGACTTACCTGAGAACGGGACAAGAACGAAATTAGTACACAGATTCGTAACGTGAAATAAAACACAAAACGTAAGAAAATATGGCGAAAGTGACCGTAGGAGACGGTCGCCGTTCTCGGTGTTACGGTACCGCGAGCCGACTGTCCACACAATTCCTCATCTGTTTTGTTGGTTCCATTTGCACGCAGTACAGAAGGAATCCCCTAGCAAAAGTTTTACGAGAGAGGGTGGGGGCCGCGTACAGTTCTGCAGGTGATGTCACATCGGGGTGGCGGCCGCCCCCTTCCCCTTATTTCACCCCCGTCTACCCCTACTCCCCTCTCAGCTGCCGTAACAACCCGCGTCAGGGGGAGGCCCCCCCCCCCCACTCCACCCGCCCAGAGACCGGCGACGGTGCAAAAATAATTTGTTTTAACTTTTTGCAATAAATTTTCCGTCCGAGCAACGTACGGGGGAGGCCGGCCTACAGGGAGGATGTCGCCGTTCGTCCTCGTTCAGAGCCAGCCGGAGGGAGGCTCTGGCCAGGCCCACTGCAGGGCGGGGCGGGACGGGACGGGCACCACCTGCAGGTGCTCCCCCACTACCACCCTGCCCCAACCCCCACCTGTCGAACACGACCAACCCTCACAGTATAGCGCCCCTGTACACTGGCGCTACCCGTCCTGCCGTCCGGCTACTACATACAAGGACAGGACGTAGTTTGCCGTCGTCAGGGCGACACGAAGAGAGTCCGCCCCCCACCCCCAAGCCCCGCCGCCCTCCTGCTCTGCTACCTGCTCCTCACGGTGGAGGCCCCGCGCGCGGGCCGCGGGCGCCGCCCCCGGGCACCGCCCGCCGCCACCACAACTTATAGAACACAGACAGGCCAGATTGCAATCTCTGATATATATCACCTTCACGTCACACGTCCTCTGAGTTGTGGCGTGGCGCGGCGCGGCGCTGGCCAAAACAAAAAGCGGGGGGCGGAATACGAAATGCGACATACCTACAGCAGCGTGGCGGAGAAGGGTGCGCCCCGCCACGCCCCGCCACGCCACGCCGCGGTGGGAATAAATGAAAACCGAACTCAGCCCGCGGGGATAATAAATGGACTGATGCGACCTGACGTGCCGGTGATCCCAGGGCAGGGGCGAGGTGTATGGCGGGGCGGGGCGGGGCGGGGCGGGGCGCAGAGAGGTGCGGCGAGGTGCGGCGGGGAGAGGCGGGGCGCGTCAATAACAACCCTTTTCTTTTTCCCTTCGCCTTTCATGTCGCCCGGGCGGCAGGCCGGTCCCCGTGCAAAAAAAAAAAAAAAAAAAAAAAAAAGGTCGCGGTGCCAATCTTTGATTGGAAACGTTTGAACGAGACGCGGATATAATGCGCAGCGACGCCGCGGGGCTGCTAGCCGCCCCGCCCACCCCTTTCTCCTGGAGACGCCCCGCCCCGCCCCGCCGCTCAAAAGGCCGCGACCAGAGCAGCGGTCCCGCGCTTTAATCGTGCTTTTCTCATCGCCGGGCCAGGCGATACCAAGTTACAGAATAAGTGTCGGCGGCCCTTTGACGTCCCCCCACGCTCGCCGTGCTCCAGGCTGCTCCAGCCCGGCCGCGCGCGGCGCAGGGAGCAATCGAAAAAGCGGCCAAAAACAGCAATAAACCCCGCCGGCAGCGGGGCGGGGGCAGCAGCGGTGGAACGGCCCGTATGATTCGGTCCGGCCCGCCCCCCTCCTCACCGAGGCCCGCGGGGCGGGGCGGGCCGCTGTCATCGGCCGCGTCGTGCTCTTTATTCCCGCGCGATGGTTGTATCGTTGGCCTCCGTGGGGCGGGGTGTGGCGGTGTGGCGTCCCGAGGCGACGGGGTAACGAGCATCAGCGCGAGCTGCGCGGCGCTGCGCCCGGGCCCGGGTCGGACCGGGCGGGGCGGGAGTTACGGGCGCGCACCCGGTGCATTTCAAACAGGACAGTGAAGAGCGCGCGGAGGAGCAGGGCGGGGCGTGCAGCAGTACGAAGGGAAACGGCCGTCTCTCTCTCTCTCTAGCGAGCGGCGAGGATTGGGTTCCTATTGTATTGCATTGTTTCCACTGTTTTCTTGTTGTACAGTATTTTTTACTCGCGTGAATCGACGCATTTTCATAGAAAGCTCACACACGTAAAACTTTCCGATGAACGTCCAGAAATATATCGAAGGCTGGCTCCAGCGGAGTATAGAAGGGGATCTGAATAAAGCGTTGCGGAGGGAGGGGCTCCCGGCTCCAAAGGTGGCGGGGGCTTTAAGTGATCTGTGGCAGCGCCAGTTATTTAGTGCCGCGTACGTCCCTGCGTAATGTCGTCACGCGCCCTCGTCCGTAGGGGCGGGGCGGGGCGGGCGACCTCGTGGGCTGCTGGTCCCGGGCTGAGCCGAGGGTGCCGCTCGTAAACTCCTGCTCCTCGCTAAGCCCTTGCAAATATTTCAGAGACTTCCCCCTGCTTGGAAGGGGCGAGTCTCCAGCTCGGCGCAGGACACACCAGTCGGCGGGACGACGAAGGCCCTGGAAGTGCTCCTGTGTTTGTACTTTCTTTCTCAGCGGGCCGAAGGACTTGCAACACTGACCCAGACTTTTAAATGTTCTTGAAATCAATTTCCGGCCGGCGGTCCCCTGCCTGCACCCCGCATGGCCTACCCTATCCTCAGCCCCCGGCAACCCCCGTGGCAGCTACGCAGTGATAAGTAAGCGCGCGCACGGAAACGACAAAATGTTTCGACTCCACTATTCCGCTCACGTTCGTTTCATATCTCTCCCCGGAATGGTTTCCCCGTCAAGAGTAATATTTTGGAAGTGGGATGCTCCTGCCCCCCCCCCCCCGCCCCTTCCTCCGTGTGTCTGTCGGCCAGAGATCGGCTCGATGACGCGGAACCAAGCGGTTCGGGTCGAACAGGACAGAGGGCCGCGGGGCGGGGCGGGGCGGGGCGGGGCCGGCCTGGCGGCGCCCACCGCACTCCACTCCACTCCACCCCGCCCGGCCACGCCACGCCCCGCAGCTCTGCGCCACGCCCTCACATAAACCCATTGCATGGGACCTACCCGTAATAAGAGGGGCTTGGAGAGGAAAAGGGGGAGGAGGGGGGGATAGGGGCACTAGGCGCAACGGCGCCAAACATGTGCGTGTGGTGCACTGCCCCTCCATCCCCCCCCACTCACACACACACACACACACAACGCGACAACGACGGGCGGTTAGCTCGGCGCGCGTGACTGCGTGACTGAGTGCGTGACAAGCACGGCGAGGTGTCACGCGATCGCCTCCGCGGCCCTCTCTCTCCTCGTGTACTGCTTGTTGTAACGGTAGGTGGGGCGGGCGGCGGGGGCGGCGGGGGCGGCGGGGGCGGCGGGGGCGGCGGGGGCACGAGACGAGACCGGCGCCGGCTGGCTAGACAGAACAACTGCAGGATTTAATCAACCTCCAGCAGGGTACGATACTCGATTTCATCTTTTGCTCAATTGCGTGCGGTATATCGACGTTGGAAAGCAGCGCTATTTAACTGAGAGGCGCGAAAGTGAGAGAATAAGCTCCGAGTGCCCCGCTCACCCAGTAATCCGAAGCAGACATCTTTGAAAACTGCGAATGCAACTGTTTTTGTTGGCGGAAGTTTAGCGGTGCGGCGAAGAGCGACGCGACGCCGGCCAAAAGGAGGAGGGCGGCGAGGCTCTTAGGGCGCGGGGCCTCGGGGCGAGCCGCCACCCCCCCTCCGCGGCTCAAACCGTCTCCAAGACTTTCATTTCACTAAACACCCCCATTAAGATTGCGTGATGCAAATTTCGTGAAGCATTTTATTAACCGCCTGGGTATAGAGCCTGCTTTGGCTCCACCCGGCCGGCCGTCGCGCCGGCTCGGCGGCAGTGGCCAGGCCAACTCCTGGCCGGCGCGGCGCGGCCGATAGCCGCTTCCAGGAGCCGCCAACAGCACTGCTCTTTGTAGTGGCTGGTGACGTGGGCACCGAGGCGGGCGGCGGGCGGGGACGGGACGGGACGGGAGGACCAGACCGCGGCAACTTACACGACCACGCAATAAGGCGGGAGCTGTAAGGCGGCGGCGCCGGGCGGGGCGGGGCGGGGCGGGCGGGGTGGGGCGGGGTGGGGCCCACCCTTAGCCCCTACACTATGTGAACTCCTGCGGTCAGCGGACGGCCCGGCCGGCAATAACAGGACGGGCCCGGCCTGCACCCCGCCTGCACCCCGTGTTGTGTGCGAGCCTGGCGGGGCAGGGGGAGGGACGCGCCGCACCGCAGGCAGCCGCAGGACAACAAAAACAAACCAAACCGCGAGCAGGCCGTCCCCGGGCCCCATCGCACTAAGGTCCGTTCCATTTACTGTCCCACTCCTGATGGAACACACCCGCCACCAGGGGCCGGGCCGGGCCGGGCCGGGCCGAGCGAGGGTGGAACACACACTCTCATCCTCTATCGCCCCGCCCCGCCTCGGCCGGACCGACACCAACCAGTGCCGGCCGGGCCGGGAGGGAAGAGAGCGCGCGGGGCGGGTCGGGGTGGGGCGGGGCGGGGCGGGGCGGGGCGGGGCGGGGCGGGGCGGGGCGGGGCGGGGCGGGGCCGGACTCGGTTGTACAGCGAGAGCGCTGAAATAGGTAACGTCGCAGGGATGATTTACTGCGCGGCGCTGCGAGTCCGCCAACCCTTACATCCTCGTCCAAACCTCGCCCTCCTCCTCCTCCTGCTCCGCCACTCCCGCGCCCCGTCGCGCGCCGCAAAGACAGGGGAGTGGGGAGTGTTTCCCCCCGAGTGAGAGGGGAAGCGCCACACTTTCGGTACACGTGGAGAGCCCCCGACGGAACGGGTCGGGTCGGGGCGGCGAGGGAGAGAAATTATACGGAAGGACGGGTTGGCGGAGACGTTCCTTCAAAACACTTCCACCTTAATAAAAGCGGGCGGGCTGTGGCGGGACAGGGGCGGGCGACCCGAGCACGGGAACGCCACCCATCCAACCAGCCTGAGAGAAGAAGAAAAGATGAAACACAACAAAAATGAATGAAAAATAAAAGAGGACATTTAGAAGGAACTCGGCCTCGTGGCCCTTCTTGTCATTTAAAGTGATAGATCCGCCGCGCGCCCTCCCCGCCCGGGCCGTGCGCGACCTCGAGCTGGACGGAGGCGACGGCCGCTCTGAGTGTGAATAACGGCCGGACTTTGCTGGTTCCGCTCCCTTCGCCACCTGCTGTCCGGTCCGATCCGGCCGAGGAAGAAAAAGTCGCGCACCGGAGATTTGTTTCGCTCAAATAAATAAGTCGTCTGCGAAAACTTTCACTTTTCACAGGGCGGTAGACACAATGTCTTCTGCAAACACCTTGGGAGGTTTTTTTTTCTGTTGTTGTTGTTGTCTTACTTTCAGAGTTTCATCCTTCCCTGCACCCTTTTTTTTTAGCACAACGTTCTTACTAAACAGCAGGCGCGAGAGAGGTTTGTGTCCTGAGACGCACTTAGCAGCAGCAGCTGAGCACTCCTAACGAGCGTGCGAAATTAAAGGATTTGCATCCGACGAGAGCACGGAAATCAACTGATGAGCAGACATTTTTCTCCAGGAGAATGGAGTACTTAGGTTCCGGGTCAGGCCGGGCCGGGCCGGGGCGCCGCGGCACGGAGAGTGTACTTGGGTCAAGGCCCCGGCCGGCCGGGTCGCCGTCGCATCGTTTGCTTTGAGACCGGACCAATAACTCAGCTGGACCGACAACAAGTCATCGCGTTCGGACGCTCCGGCCCGCTCCGACCCGCTCCAGCCCGGGCCGCACCACCAGCCCTTCACAAGCCCCTTGGCGCCTCCGGGCTCCCAGGGCCCCGGAGCCGGCCCGGCCCGCCGCGAGCGCGCCCAGTCAACCGGAAATCGGAAACGTTAGACAAGAAGACCTTTCTCCTAAGAAAGAGGAACCTCCCCAAAAGTCTCACTTCAACTTTTTTCGAATGCTGCAGCAGCACGGCCACTGCAACGGTGGCGCTCAATGCGGCTCCTGGCGCGGTGGAAACGCCAACAAGCTTTCCTGCGTTCGTGACTGAGGCGAGTCGCCTGCTCCTGCCGCCGCCGCCGCCGCTGCTGCTTCAGAAGAAAATTCCATTTCACTTTCGCGTTCATCGTCCCTTAGTTATTTTTTCACTTGCTCTTGCCGGCGGCGGTGCGGCGCGCTGGATTTTCTTTCCCTCTCTCTACGGCCCGGCCCGACCCAGCGGCGCGGCGTGCCACTCTGGTCCCATTTCCAGAAACAGAGTGTGGAGCGGAGCGAGCTCAAAGCCGCATGACGCCAACGCAACGCCGCCTCAATTTTTATTTCCCCGAGTTTTCTTTCCTCCCTCCGCCATTGTGACGTCCAGTTCGAGCGCAGCGCAGACTGGCCGCATCATCTACATCTAGTTACGCATATTCCCGGCGGACGGCGGCGTGGCGCCTCGGCGCGATCACAAATTATGAGCCGGTTACGACGCATAACCATTCAATTCCTTATACCCTCCCTGTGCTGAATCGACGGGGCCGGGCCGGCTAAAGCAGCGGGGACCCGAGAGCCCCGCGCTGCGCAGCCAGCCGAGTACATAAACATGTCGGGGTGGGTGCATGCCGGTGTGCCGTGGCGTGCCGTGGCGGCGTCCACGTCCAGCCCGCGGCGCGCAGCGGCGCACAGCGGCCTCTGGATTTACAGCCAAGAGTACTTTGTCGGGCCGGCCGGCCGGGCCGGGTCCACCACTCCGCCGCTGCCAGTTCCGATTAACTCACGCTGCGGATTACGGGTCGTCATCGCTACTCCCTGCTGCGGAAAGAAACACAGGAGCGCACATGAGCCGGGGCGGGGCGGGGCGAGGCGGCTCCATTGAAGCGGAGGAGGCGCGGCGTGGCGTTGCGGGGCGGGGCGCGGCGGGGCGGGGCGGGGCGGGGCGGGGCGGGGCGGGGCGGGGCCGCGGTACGCTCTGCACCGTGGCTGGCTGCAGGCAGGTGCACGCCGCCGTCGGGGGACGTCAATGCCTTCTCGCGATTATCGGATTTGGCCACACTCTCGCTACTGTTCTCTCTCCAGAAGGGACGGGAGGGGCGCTGGAGGACGTGCGCGCGGGCGCGCCTGGGCAGGGCGATATCGTACATTCAGAGGCCTCCCCGGCGGCCGGCCGGCACAGCGCCCCCCCCCCCCCCCCCTCCCTAACGCAGCGATCCGCGTGCGTCCCGGTCGGTCGCTCGGTCGGCGCCCTTCCCCATTTGCACCGAATCGCTCCGCCGACAAAGCGTTCCGCGAGCGATTTGAAACATTTGCTTTGCATGGAAAGCGTTCGCGCCGGGTCGGACCGGGCCGGGCCGCGCCAGTTGAGCCAGCCCAAGCTGGGGCCGGTCCGGGCGGGGCGGGGCGGGGCGGGGCGGGGCGGGGTGGGCGGCCACGTGCAGCCGGTGCCGCGACCGCGACCCATTGGCGCGGCCCGGCGCGGACCTGGGCCTGGGCGCCCCGCCCCGCCCCGCCCCACCGCGCCGCCCGCTAATTCTCAACACACTGCGCGAAGAGCTGTGTAGGCACTCCCGCACGAGGCAATCGTTTGCCTCCATTCCCGCCGCGCGGCGTGACACAGTAAATCCAAGCTGCAAAGGGGCGGCTATGGAGCTACTCTCTGTCGAGATGGACACTAACAGCACGACATTCACGGCAGACATTTTTCCAGGAAGTTCCCGATTGAATCGTGGGGCAGCGAGCGCTTTTCGGTTCGCTATTTCCTGTACCGCCCAATCCACGTATTCACGCCATGATGTTAGCAGACTGGTATGGAAACATACGTCCCCGATACGGGCGCGGGAACTTCCTGGAATAATTGTTGCTGCGTTACGACTATGTCTTACGGGTGGATTAACATATCGCGTGCCTCGGGCCGCCATTACGCCCAGACATTTGTCGCGCATTCCCCGCGCGGGCGTCATTATTTACTTATTAAATCACCACGGCGGGGGAAAGATAACAGGCCCGGAGTATCCGGGGCGGGGCGGGGCGGCCGTGCCGTGTGGTGCAACTGGTCCCGGCCCCGCCCGGCCCCGCCGCGCCGGCTCAGCACGCAACATCCCCTGGGCCGCCTCCTCCTCGGCGGGAAAAGCCGAGGAAAGTAAAGTTAAGAGTTCCCCTGCGACGACTGCAAAAACAAACTCGGCGGCATAGCCTGCGGGGCCTGCGGGCTGCGAGGCGCGTGGTGGCCGCGCGCAGGGGGCTTGCGGTCGGGGCCGCGGCGGCGGGGCGGGGCGGGGCGGGGCGGGCGGGGCGGGCGGGGCGGGGCGGGGCGGGGCCCTGCAGGAGGGGAGGGGTAGGGCGATGCGCGGTGGTGGAGTAAAAAGCCCCGCATTTGCATAACGGCCGCTGCCCCCCCCCCTCCCTCCTCCCCCGGGTCTTGACCAGATTGTCCCCCCCCCATCCCTCGTGCGACGCCGGCAGCGGAGCAGGCGCCAACACTTTGCACAGTGGCTCGACGCCGAGGCTGACGCTGCAGGGCGCAGGGCGCCGCTGAGGGCGCGTGGCGCCGAGGCGCCCGGGCAACACAATCACGACGCCGGTGACGACGACGCAGGAGGAGAAGATGGTCCCGCCCCCGCCCTGCCCCGCGCCGGCCCCCGAGTGGGGACGTCGTCGCGTAGCACTGTGACGGGGCCTAGCCTTACCGCCCCCAACCCCACCCCCCGCCCGCGCGCTAATCCACCCCCTCCCGGACATGCGGGGGGCGGGCACACACAAAAGGAAGTGGAAATAAACAAGTCACGTAATAGATTACGCGGGTAAAAAGTGGCACATACAACCAGGCGGAAGGGTATGCGGCCGACGCCCTGGGGGGGGGGGGGGACAAAAGGGGCGGGGGGATGAGACCCTGCCGGCCCGGCCCGGCCCGGCCCCGCCCCGCCCCGCAGCGCCGCAAGATTAACATTTTCACCTGGAGAGCCACCAAGCACCACAGGCGGCAAACACTGCAATTTGCATATGACGCGGCAATTGTACGGAAACAAAGAGGTACAACAATGCTGATAATGAGATGGCGTTACATATACACGCGTGTCGCCGCGCTGGCGGAGCGGGGCGGGGCGGGGCCGGACTAGGCCTTCCCTATGCCCATGCTGCGTCCCCCGTGAGCCGCCGACACACACTCACGCACATGACCACGACAATTTTATTCCCCTTTCTTCCCGCCCCGCCCCGCCCCCTCCGCTCCGGACGCCGCCACGCCTGCCCTGCGCTGCAGACAAACCTTTCCCCGAATCGTCGCCGTGCGGTTTCTGACCCGCCCTCGTTTTCCAATCAGTCAGACTCACTCTTCTATTTCTGTGCCCTCCCCTGTGGTTTCCGCTCGCGCGCCGCTGCGTGCCGCCCAGGAGGGGCTCGGGGCTCCACACCTGACCGTTGCCGGCCCGGCCCCGCGCGGCCCCGGCTGATGGTTCGATTGGGCCCGCTGCTGCGCGCTGCGCCCGCTAGCCTCCCAGCAGGGCCGCCCCGGCCGCACCCGCCCCGCCCGCTACCTCACCTCAGTGCCACTGTCCCCTGGGGGGCCAATCCAACAACTGCAGCAGGCAGGGCAGGTGCTTAGATCGGTTGGGGGTTCGGTTTAGTTCGGTGAGCGGTGAGAAATGTACATGTAAAAACGCGGGATACGAGTTTCTGATAAAAGCACACACATACACACACCATGGCAGACCGAGTGCCGGATAATTCATGGGCCTTTTGGTCATCGCTTCAGACACAAAGGGCGCGCGGGCCGGGCTGTGCAACGGCGCAGCGAATAACGCTATACTTTGTCAAATCAGACATTACACACTTTCGCGCCATAATAGCAGAGCGGAAACCGAAAAAGGGGCGTGGAGGGAGGGGCAATGCAATGCGCCCGCTAGACAAACGCTATCGCTGGCAACAAACAGCGCGCCGCGCCGCGCCTAGCCTGCTGGGTGTGTGCGTTAGGGCATGTGTGCGCGCGCGCGCGTCTGTGTGTGTTGAGAGTGCGTGTGAGTGTGTTTCATATTGCGCCAATTGGTGGCACCGGCACCGCACCCCGCAGTGCTATTGGCCACCCTAAATTGGCCCGGAAAAACAATCGCGCATTGCCACCCGGAGTGTTGCTGCTCGTGCGGCAAGGGGCCGGGGAGAGTATGTGCGCAAGAGAGGGAGGACGAGAGGCGGGGGTGATAACCTCGATCAAATAATCGCTGATGAATAATCGCAAGGGCCCTGAGAGGGGCCGCGCATGCCGAGCAGATCAGATCGCGCATCTCTTAATAGTCCCTATGTAACAGAAATTTGTACAGTGTTCAATAATAAAACACAAATGGTGCACCGCCCTGAGGCGGCTTCAGCTCGACACCCCCGTGCCACCCCCTACCCTTAACCAAAACGCCGTAAGCGTGCAGCTCGGCTACTCTGTCAGAAAAAAACATCTTGAGCGGGTATCAGCATTTTTAGTTTCGTCCTGCTGTCTACTTCTCTCAGTGAAGCGGGAGGATTACAATCGACAAGCAGGGATTTTCCAACCAACTCGTTTGACGAGCGACCCGAATTAATCAAATCATGAAACGGAATAGCGGATTGGCTCACACGAGAACAGCGGCCCAGTCGCCCAGTCCACAACGATGTCGGTGAACCAACCCGCGCGGCGCAGCGCTGCGGCGCTGACCGCTGACGGGATCGGAAACGAGAAATAAAAATCCCATTTTCCCTTTACTTTGTCATGTCGCGGGAAACGCGACACGTAGAGAAGCAACAAACGCGTGGTAATGCGCAGAAAGATGGGGATCAAAAACGCTTAATATTTTAAGACACTAAGAAACGCCGCGTCACGTACGGAAAGAAGTGTAAGAGAACTCACCATTTGTAATCCTTGGCGATGAAACCGGTGTATTCCTGAGGACGTGGCACTTAGATTAAGTGAACGACACTGGCCTTTTGAAAAATCCTCTCCCTTGACAGGAAGCCTTCACTTGATCCCGCAGCAGCAGCAAAGGATGATAAATAAATGTCGTATCCACAATCAGCGCAAACGCACCGCGTCACACTCACAAAGTCGACGCGGCGCGAGGAATAAATAACGAAACGGCCGCACAACACACTGGCCAATTACTTTTTCACCAACTGTCACACGCACACACGAACACGTGAAACGCACTCACGTGCGGCGAGGGGAAAAAACGAAGAAAAATAATGAAAATCCACAGTCCAGCTGCGGTTGGTTGAACACTATGTACACAAAAGGCTACTCTGTCCCTGAAAATAAAAACACAAACAGTTCACACGCACGGTCCCGCTGAACACAGCCAGGGACTCTATACCCCTGCAAAAGGCGAGGGTGGCAAATCACACCACAACAGCCGGTGGGCGGGCGGGGCGGGGCGGGGCGGCCCAGGCGACGAGTTCACGCACGAAAACGTAAGGGCTGCGGCGGCGGGCGAGGGCGCGAGGCCGGCAGGACAGAACAGACAGCAACACGTCCGCTGCCGGGGAGCGCGCGCGGCCGACTGGCTGGGCTAGGCCGGGCCGGGCTGCCGGGCTCGCTCCGGGCTGCGGCGCTGCTGCGTGCGAGTGGGGGAGGGAGACGGCCGCCCCGCCGCGCCCCGCCTGCACTGCCCTGCCCCACCGGCACTGGCGCTGCTGCTGCTGCTGCTGCAGCTGGAGGCTCTTCCTGCGGACCTCCGACCCTTTGACCGTCCGACCCTCCGACCCACCGGCGCGACCCGCGCTGCCGGGCTGGGCTGCGCTAGGCTCGGCCCCCGCCCTCGCGACGGGATCAGTGTTGACAGATAAGTAGGCAAAAATTGCCTACGATACACCTGTAGCGGGTGGTATTAACGCCCGCCTACTAGGCCAAGTAAACTCTCCCGTAGCGAGAGATTGCCTCGTAGGCAGGCGTTGATACCGCCCACTTTACACAGGTGTGTCGCGGGCAATTTTTGCCTACGTATCAGGCTACACAGGACGGGATAACCAGCAGCGTGGCGTGTCACGCGCTATCCAGGGGCAACAACTAAGTGCGCCTTAGTGCACCCTAGCTGCTCGGCCATCTCGCGCCGACACAGTTCAGAGGACAGAAGAAAACAACAAATGCTACACAGCGAGCATTTTCCCCGATTTTTCCCCGAATTTTTCTGTTGCCGAAAATATTCCTAATATTTTTTAGGATGCACGGTGGGAAATAGCTTCAGAAAAGTGCTTCCCGGAATCAACCGGCAACGAAAAACTGTTTGCTGTATGGACGCGTCTGTATTTTGCGACTGTGAGATAGGGAGATAACTGTAAGTCACTATCAAAACTCTCTCTTAAAATTCCAGAATGTTACAAAAGGACCAGCAGCTGCAATGAGAGAAGAGCGCTTTAGAACCTGAGCCTTGCGCCCCCGAGTGACACGCCCGCACGCACGATCACGTTCTCTCCCTCTCTCCCTTTCGTCCTCACTCTCCCTTCCCCCGCCCTTTCTATCTACCCCCCCCCCCCTCTACCCCTCTCTTGTGCACACGGCACAAAGGGTAGGGAATAGCCGAGCAGACGACGAAACTCTGCACCAAGTCGGATTCTGGCTGCCAAAGAAGCGGACGAGGCCCGATCCCACGCGAGAGGCTCGAATTTCAAACATGAGTCCGGATAGAGTCCGTTTATCCGGCCACCTGTTAGGCCGCGCGCCGCGCCGCCAGGGAACATCATATCATATGGAGCGCGCCGGATCAAAGCAAAGAGGACGCCCGACGCGCGCTCTGGCGCCCGCCTGTGAAAGTCCGCCGCGATGTGTCAACTTGCTCCCGGTAAAGGCAGAAGGCTCTGCTCGGCGCGATGGGGCCGCGCTGCACGGCCTAGAACACCATCACGCACTTTGAATTTTCCACGCCGCTGCCGGAGCCCCTCCCCCACTGTCTCTGCCCCTCCCCCTCTCTCCCTTATCTCGTTCGCCCCCTCTGAACGTCCCAGGACGCCTACCCTCTTTTGCATTCCGCGCTGGCTGCTGCTCGGCCTCCTCTGCCCCGTCCTTTCTCTCTCCGCGCTCAAACATACCTTGATCAGGAAGCAGTGCAGCTTCCAGTTGCCTGGTGGCTCCATAGCCGCAAACGCTTACAGGCTCACAACAGTCTGTTACACGACTCATCAATTCAAAAAAAAAATTATTATTATTTTCCAAGCCCTTTGATGGTATAGTCTGCAGACACATGTAAACTCTATGGCATTACTTGCAGTAGCACGCGGTGTCGAATTTTCCGTACCAACGGAGGTTGAGACTGGTTGGGCAAAGACAAAGGGGCGGAAGGAGAAGAATAGGCGTGCATCATGGGAATAGAGCTGCCGCAACAACTCCGCCCCTTATTGCGAGTATTACAAAGTTTGGCGTGGTGGCGAGAGGAGAGGCCTCTGACAACACTCAGCCACCCTCTGCGCGACAACTGAGGCGGAGCAAAGGGAGGACCGAGAGCAAAAAGGGGGAGGGGGGAAGGGGAGAACAGCCGCGCGGTGACGCTGCGGCCCGAAACATGCAGAGACAGCGTCAAAGCGCAGATTTTATCTGAGCAGGTTGAAGACGGCAGCGGCAGACGAGCGATGGTGTGGCGTTGTGCAGCGTCATCAGCGACGCATTGCCTTCCACCGAAAATATATAGCGCACATGTATCTGAACGCAAATTGCTAATTGCAAATTACTAACGTATGAGCGAGTCAAGTGAGAGCGGGGGTGGAGTATCAGCGAAGCGGTCTGAGGAAATGGCGCGGAGTGAATATCAAAACTGCTCGTCCACCTCTCCCTACGAGCAGCATTCATTGGTAAGGAAAATGCCGAAGAAAAGGGCGGCAAAGGAGAGAGTGGGGGAGGAAGACGAAGAGGTAGACAAAGGAAAGGGGGCGGAGGGGTAAGAAGGGGCGTGTGGGGTTGCTGCGGAGAGGCCCCGGGGAGCCCCCCGTGCCGGAGCACAGCACGACCGAGCACAACAGCTACCCTGATTTATTATGAACGATGGCGCCCCGGCTCGTCCAAAAGAAAACAGTTCCGGAGAGACGGTAAGGAGAATGTGACGCCAAAGAAGCGAACGGACTCGATGTCCTCCGGGAGGGTTGTTCCGAGAGAAAGACGCAGATCAGGCGTCTGGGTTTCGCACCGTCAGTCAGTTAGGTCACGGTCGCGCAATAAGGGTCGACATCACAGTTCTGCTCCTGTTTGTTCGCAGTATGAAAAGAGTAATTGAAAATCCTCACGAAAATTTCGGTTTCCGCCAACATCTCCAAGTATTCTTTCGTGGTCAGACAGAATTAAACTCCACAATGGGATGTCATCACAGACTTTGGGAAGCACGCTGGCCCCCTGATTGGCCCGAATTCATCCAGGCGATCTTTTTTCCCCTCTTTCCTCGGAGCAAAATTAGTTCCGTACTCTCCCATTGAAAAGAAGGAGCGGGCGGTGTCAACACCATCCCACTCCAAGCTTTTCGTATTTTGCGCATCTTCGGAGCTAAAAATAATTCTAGGAACTCCTTGAGATGAGCCCGTGGCCACGGAGGAAGAGGTGTCGGTGCCTGGACGCTCTTCTTCACTACTTTTGGAGCTGCTTGGACAGGAACGGAACGGAGGATGTACATTAGCATCCGCTTAATTATATGGTTAGACTCACTCACTCGGAACACCAACGGATGGGAGCCGTCAATAAAGAAAAGTAAAAGGCCTGGCCGAGCAACAGGAAGGCAAGACAATGAAAGTAGACGTAGGAAAGGGAAAGAGTCCTATCACTTCTCAAACAACTTTACAGATTTGGTGAACTTCAGGTCCCGGTCAAATAAAATGTAAAAAAAACTGTCGAGTCAGGCAACCAATAAAATTATACCGAACTGCTTTATTGCAATTTTTTTTAACAATTTGATGAAAATAGTGTGAGTCTTGCCTTAAAAGGTATCCTCTTTTTTCCGAAACCTGCATACTTCACCTTCCAGCAAACACAAGTTGAAAAGAGATTCGTGCTGTCGGTAATATAATTATCGAAGTAAGGGGGCCCGAGGCAAGGCTGGCTTGGGCCTGTCATGCCACACCGCCTGCTGGCGCCGTAGATCTGTGGAGTGTATGTAAGCAGTAAGTAGCGTACCTAACCTAAGCCAGAAAAGTGTCTCAAGTAGAAAAGTATTTTTTAAATGTATGCTCATGGTTAACACATAATAATGTGACTACCATTGTTAAAAACCATAGTAATGGAAATATTTATATTGGTGCTTGAAAGCACGGCTGCGCCTTCCTCTTATAGGAGTATCGAGATCGAAGTGGGAAATGCTTATTCGCCACAAATCACGGCAAAGGAACGCTGAGTGGGCGAATAGGGTGGCTGGGTGTTCAACCCGCGAACAGGAAAAAGTGCGTGTTTGGGCGCAAGGAAGTGGGGGGAAAAGGGGAGGGGCCGAAGTGAAGGGGCAGCAGAGATCACCGTATGTGAGACCCCCCCAAACCTCCCTCTCCACCCACATCCCCTTCAGAGGGCCCCCTGGGCCCCTGGGAGAGGGAAAGAGCAGCGAGAGAGAACTGAGCAGAGCTGAAGACCGGCGGGATGGCAAAAAAGAGTCGGAACAAGTTATGGGAAGCAACGAACCGAGGATAAACACAAGTGTGTCTTACGGCTGTGTGCGACCGAGCGTGTGCCACTGAAGGGTGAAACTCTACCACGATCTCAGGTGAATCAAACCTATTTTTCTAACCCGAATTTCTGATTGATTGAACTTTGAATTAGGTAGGTGTACGCTAGTTCACATTTCGTGACACCCAGAATAATCCTAGCTTAATATATCTCAACTTGTTCTCGAGTTATCGTACGAACAGACACACATAGACGGACATTGGGCGTTTTTAGCAGTCAAGTAGCGCAATAGGCTGCGCTATCGCTCAGCCAATGACAATCAATATACTTGTCAGTTTTATCCCACAGAGCACTGTCAACTCTCCCGTGTCCCCACAACCCCTCGTCGCCCTTCCGCTTTCTCTCTCCCCACCACAACGACTGCAAGCTCTTTGGATGTGACACGTCGAAGGGCATGTCTCGTCGGGGCTTTGTTCAAATATTAAGGGACGTTCCTGAGTGGGAGCGCGGCGTTATCGATGTCACATACACTCGAGAGTCCCTCGCACCCCGTCTCCTTCACAAACACACGGCTCGAAGCAGGTGTAAAATGCACATCCCACTCACACAGACGTAAGAGAGAAGGCGATATCTGGCTTTATCGAAACACATCAACACACAAGAAAAGTGTCATTTTTATAATAACGTTTATAATTTTCCACAAAAAGAGAAAATTTTTCGAAAACATAGTTAACGGGGTTAAATGCTCCTCTATAAAGAGGCCAAGGTTGCGGGGAAGAGCACTAAAAGGGTGTTCAGATAGAGGCGGAGAATAGAAGAGGGAGCGAGGAAGGTGGGGGAGAGGTGTGGGGGAAAGAGGTGTGCTCTTTGAGAAAGAGGAATGCCAAATCAGTGCGAAACAGCTCACCCCGCAGTGCCCTCCGGCGATGGCCCTCGACTGCCAACCCGGGCTGACTGTGTGGACCGGCCACCCTCAAGACCCACGTCCTGACATGAAAGCAGGAATGCTACTTTGAACCATTCTCTTTCTCTTTTTAACTATACTTTTTGCTCTTGAAACTCTGACCCGACGTATGACCTATAAAGTGTTATTGCTGCACAACTTACGGCACGCACTTATTGTTCAGCAACTTTTCTTCATAAAAATTATTAGGAAAATTACGAATCAATTTAGACAGCTGTGGCACGCCAGAAAAATATATAGGTCAGGTCGGCTGGAAGCAAAGTAACCAGCATAAATGATACGTCACCAAAGATAAGGCACACATATTTTTCTTGTACTTGTGAGACCCTTTCACTCAAAGTACAAAACAGAGCGTGCAATGACGAACGAGCTTCTCCGTTTAAGAAGAACAGAAGGACTACAGGTGCGCACGAATCTCGTGATGCGGGTGCTAAACTTGATCCCCACTCGGGCGGCTCCAGCCAGATGAGAGAGAGGGCAGGGCCGCGCCATGCCGGGGCCGCGCCGGCCGGGTCGGGCACGGGCAGCGCGGGGCTGCAGTGCAGACAGAGAGCCTGTCCCTGTGCCCTCCTGTGCCACCCCCAGGCCGTGCTATGGGGGCCGCCCCCCCCCCTCCTGTCCCACCCTAGTCCCTGGGTCCCAGGACGTGTCTTGGTTCGTGTTGATACTGGACGTTGACCAAACAGGCATCATCCCCGCCATCAACGCCACCCAACCAGCTACCGGCCCTCATAAGCTGTGAGTGAGCTAGGCGATGAAGGCACACAGGAATCAAGGAGGACCTAGATGCCGCGAGGACAAGGAAATGAGAAATGATCAGGACGTCAGTGCAGCCCCTGCATACGTTAATTGCACATTGCATCGAAAATGGTTTAGTATTGAAGTGCCGATGATTTGCTTAGTTGAATTTTCTAACTAAAAAAGTAATTAAAGAATACAAAGCGCATAAAAGTCACGAAGGACAGATTACTGTGAAAAGTTTCAACTGGCCTGACCTGCCCGCGTCCGTCGCGACGGGGAACGGGAAAGAAAGAATAGGAAACTTGGAGAGGAGAAACAGGGCGCCTAGCCTGGCGCGCGGAAGGGCCAGTGGCCGTGGCACCCTCCGATGTCACCAGAACGTTAGGAATATCTCAAGGGCCGGCCCTGCACTGAATACCGACGAGAACGGTCGACAAGCCGACGCGGCCGGCGAGTCATCATAACGATTGACTTACAGCCCGGAGGACTGGCGGGCCGGGCCGGGCCGCGCCGGGCGGCGCCTGGTGCCAACTCTTCCGGACGATCCCAATGACCTCCGGCCCGGAGCCGGGCCGGGGCAGGGCCACCCCGCCCATTACCGTTGCCGCCCGATGGTGATGGCCGGCCATTCCGGAAAAGTGTGCGCCGGACAACAATCATTAGCCATCAGGACGCAGGGCCGGGCCGCGGCGCCATGCCTATACAGTGTCCCGGACACCGCCCCGCCCCGCCCCGCCCCGCCCCGCCCCGCCCCGCGCCGTTTGACCGCGGATTCACTTATCCTGGCCGCGTCGCTATCTGCCCGGGCATATATCTTGTAAACACCGCCTATTTTTCATCCCCTGTGCGACTCTCTATCTCCCCTTTCCATCTGGGGATGGCCCCAATACACTCCGGCGGCGGCAGGGGGCGGCGCGGGGCGAGGCCCCCGCGGCCCCCCGCGGCCCCCCGCGGCCCCCCGCGGCCCCCGCGAGGTCCCCGCCCCGTCCTCGCCTTGCGCCCGTGTGTCGAGGCGCACACGCGCTATTGCGTTCAAAGGAAGAGGCGCCTCCAGCTCCGTCGTCAGTCCGCCGTACCCCGCCGTACCCCGCCCCCCGCCCTGCCACGCCCCGCCCCGCCCCGCCGTACCCCTGCAAACAATCAAGGTCTACTAGTAGTTGTGGGGTTCTCAACTCCAGAGACGGGACGACACGCCAGCAGGGCGAGTGCTCGACCCATGATTTAATCAAGGTGCCGGCCTGGCTCAGGAGCGCTGCTGCCGCCGGTGCCACTGTGGCACTGTGGCACTGGCGCCGTATTCGTCACGTTATTCCGTTTCATTGGGCGCGGGGAGCGCGCCATACTGTCACACGTGGACCACCTATGCGGCAGGGGCGAGAACGACGGACGAGAAACGTCAGAGACATGAGCAACGCACGTCACCATAGTCAATCGAGTCGATGGCGTTACTTTCTGGGTGCACCGCATAGGACGATCACACACTACAGTCTGAAGCGTTATATTTTGCATAATAGGTACGCATTAATTTGTGCGTTTTGGAGCCCAACTTCTTAAATAGTTATGCACGGAGTAATGCGCATAACTATGATTGCATAAAAAATTACATAAGGGTTAAGTGTGCACTAAAGGCATGCACTCTCGACGTCTTCACGACTCTCCTACACTCGCTCGAAACTGTTTCGGGGTGCACGGTCCGATATCTCTCCGGCACGTCCGCGACCCCTGCATGCCAAGCACCGGCGAGGGGGCTGGCCCCTCTCTGTGTGGACTCCAGGACACGCCAACAGATAGATACATCACAATAAGAAAAACGGCTGTCACGTTTTTATCGCGGTAAAACACACACGCGCGCACACAGCCGGAGATGCCGTCCACCAGCTAGCTGCCAAGCGGCCCTGCCAGCGGCCAGTTTCTAAAACTATATTCCAGAAAAGAGTCGTTCATAAAATGCAATCAATAGGCCTTATTTATGGCCGCGGGCCGGGGACGCTTTTGGACAGAGTTGGGCCTCTCCCCCGCGGCGCGGTGATTGGACGCGACGAAAACGACTCGGGGGCGACAGGATGCGGCAGCCTCAATTTAACCCATGATGCAGTAACAGTCTATGAGTTATGACTGTCGCGAGCGCACACGGCCCCTCCTCCCCGAGCCCGCGGAGTCTAAGTAACACCACGTACAGTTGAACCTGGACCTCCCAAATTCGCGTGTGCCGTACGCCACTGCACGTTTTCGACGCGTCTGCTCCTGGTGCTGCAACGAGGCAGCTAATGTGTGTGCCTGTGAGAGGCTGAGCCGGCAATTAACCAAGAATATTTCTCGCTGCTGGTATGACGATGTATAATGCATGAAAGGGTTTTGTTTTATTATTTCTTCGTCCCGAGTACCCCAGTAGAACAAGAACGAGGAGCCACGCGGGGTAGGGGCGAGCCGACAGCAAGCGCCTGCGCAAAAACGTTGTGCAGAAAAATACCACGTCACGCATTCAAAGCTCACACGTCGCAGCATTAAAATGTATGTGTTCCATCGAACTCGAGACTTTTTGGGGGGCTCAAGCGCGATAAAACGCAAGCTGAATAAGACGACGAAAACGAAACTATATTCAAGGAATTACTTCTCACAGACAGTTACTAGTCTCTCACCAAGGTCACGTCACCCCCAGCTGGCGGCATACTGGACTGAACTCCCCCACCTGTTAGGGACCGGGCCGGGCCGGGGCCAGACGGCCTTTGTTAGGATGCTGGGGGCGGGGAAAGCCCCGCGCAGCACATTGTGTTTCATTAAATGCCGTGCTACAATAATTAATTGAAAGTTGTTGAAGAGGCGCGCGCGCGCCCCATCTCCTCCCCCCCCCCCCTCCGTCACGCTTCTTTCTCTCTCTGACTGCGCCCGCCCCCCTCGCCCCCCCCCTTCTCTCTCTCTCTCTCTCTCTCTCTCTCTCTCTCTCTCTCTCTCTCTCTCTCTCTCTCTCTCTCTCTCTCTCTCTCCCTCTCTCTCTCTCTCTCTCTCTCTCTCTCTCTCTCTCTCTCTCCTATCGCTCCCTCACCCCAAGACAGCAGCACAGCGCGGAGCCCGAGGAGCACCAATAATAGCCGCATACTGGTTGGTTCGTATTCGAATCCGATATCACTTATTCCGCTTCGGGCGCTCTTACGTCATTCGGGAAAAGATGCGAAGTTTTATGGTTGTCAGTAACAAACTAGGTATTTCATAAAAATGACTGCACTGCATATGAATAAGGATGTTTTCTATTAATGTGAATAATCATCTAACAAGCATGAAGTCGGATTATTTTTGAAAAGGCGTGATCTAGCACTTGAATGCGCGACAGGCGTATGTCTACAACGAGAACGAAAATACCGAAAGAGGGCAAATATTTAATATCCCCTTCAGCACGAAAACAACAACACCAATGATCCTGTTCGAGCCAGTGGGCAGGACGGCCTCGACGCAGTACGGTCACGACAGATGTCCACGCGAGGACGCTTGTCGCGAGCCGACAGTGGCGCCTGTTTGGGGGTGCAGGGGGGGGGCGTTAGCAGAAGAATTCCGGTGGCAGGGATTTTGGAGGGTGCAGGGATGAGGGCTGGAGATGAAGGGGTAGAGGCAGTGGGAGGGGGTGGGGGTGGTGGTTGGGGGTTGGGGTGAAGAGGCAGGCACGCGGCGCTCTCCACGCCTCGTGGTCTCGACCCCAACCCCCCAATTCCCCTCACCCCCTCCTCCTTGTAAGTCCGCGCCGAACAGAATCACCAACAACTTGACAGAAGAACAGGCTTACCAAGAGCCCAACAACCAGCGCCGTCCAGCCGCCAGGCCCCAGCCTGCGCCAACCTCCGCGCCAGACGCCTGCGCCAAGTGAAAGAGGTCCTCGTGACGGCCGGGCGGGGCGGGGCGGAGCGTGGCGAGCTCTCACTGTCGGAATAAGTTGCGACTGGTGACCCCAGACCAGGTCTTGTTGAGGGTTATTACTTGGCGCGTGCGTGGTGACACCGCGAATGCCGAGGAAAAAACGACGACCAGCGCTCACAGATTCGTAGAGGTTTTAAGTTGTGTTGATGCTATGACATGAGGCATAACTACTTCGAGACTTCAGAGGGTAAGGGCGCATTAGCCGCAACCTCTCGATGCACACTTTAACACAGGCTAAAATATACACTACAGCTTAGAAAGAACTGCAGTGTCGCGCACAACTCAGGTTCGGTGCAGGAAAGCAGAAGAGAAACCGTTCTATCGTCCGTAAAAATTTTCCGCGTCGTCTAACGACGCTTTGTCTTCTGGTCTCGAGCCGCAGGATGACATCCGAAGGAGTGCCCCTGGTCGAAAGCTACGGCCGCAAGACTCGGCCGAAGGGCCTCCAACCAACCACAGGGGCATGGCGGGGCGGGGCGGGGCGGGGCGGGGCGGGGCGGGGCGGAGCCCTCCCGGCCCGTCCCCATTGTCCATTTACTATCCTCCCCTTCCTTCACCCCATTGTGCCCCCGGGGGCCCGGGCCCCGGAGCCCCTCGGAGCCCCCGTGGCCGCGCGAGCCACTGTCCACTGGAGGAGCGGGCCGGGCCAGCGGGGCCCTGCGCCACGCCGCGCCGAGCGCCGAGCTGCGCAGGGGCGGCTGCCGCTGGAGGCCCGGTCGGCAGCCTAAGGCGTTATTTATGCCCTGGAGGCACTCCAGCTCGCCCCCCGCCGGGCCGGGCGGGGCCGGGCGGGGCCGGGCGGGGCCGGGCCTTAGCGCGCGCGCATTTCTTTGGCCGCCCGGCCTGCTCCGGGCCAGCTCCGGGCCGCCGTGTCGCACCGCGCGGGGCCCGTGTCGCCACGCCTCCGCGCTCCACGCCGCCCCGCCCCGCCCCGCCCCGCCCCGCCGGGGGGAATTTGGTCGAGATTATAAAGATGTCGATTGTGGGATTTAAAGAGCCGCTGCTCTTGGCTCGGCCGGCGGCAGTACCTGGGGGAGGGGGCCGAGAGAGCGCGCTGAATAAGGGGCACAGCGGGAGGCTGGGGCGGGGCGGGCGCGAGTGAACCTAGGAACCAGGGAGAAACTCTCGGAAAAACTGCTTTGATTTCCCAGAAAACAGGCGTCCCGGTGGACACTCTGACATTTTCCTGGAAATCCCAAAGGCACCTTCCTGGAAACGTTTTCAGCCACTGCGACTCTCTTCCATTTCCCCTTGGAATCCCAGGGACTGTGCCTATGGCGTTCCCCTGCAGCATGTGAGCGATCCGCCGTGCACGCGCCCATGAGTCCGCCGGGCGGGGCGGGCCAGGGCGGGCGGTGATCACAGTGGAGTGGTCCGTCAAACGCCTCAGTCGGCTGAGCCGGGCATGACGCGGCCGCCGCGCCGCGCCGAGCCCCTGCCCTGCCCTGCCCTGCCCTGCCCTGCCCTGCCCTGCCCCTGACGTGACCTGACCTCTCGTCGGCTCGCCCGCCCCGTCCCGTCCCGCTCATGGACAGCCCGTCTGGCCAATGAGCCGTTTAACAAACAAGGGGCTGGACGGGACCAGGGCCTCCTTCTCCTTCCCAGAACTCAATCAGGGCGGAGGGAAGGCGTTCATCGGCGCGTCGGCCCGGCCTATGGCCCTGCCCGAGGGCGGCGGCCCCGGTACGGCCCCGCACGGCCCGGCCCGGCCCGGCCATGCCCCGCGGCCACGCCGACACACCGCGAACGGCGACCTGAGGCGATGCTCTGCCGGGTGGGCCGGCCCGTCTCCTCACGGCCCGAGTGTGCGGGGCGGCCGCGGCAGCCGTTCGGCGTCCTGGGCTTCGGAGAACGGAAAGGACGAGAGGAGTGCGACCGCTGGAGTAGGCAGCTCCACAACAATCTTACGGCTTTTCTGTTGCACGCGCACAGTATGTATAGGAGACGGAGAACGGCATGTGGGTCTTGACATATTTACAGAATATAGTTTAACAAATATTTCCATACCTCATCATTAAATGGCGATACAGGTATACTTCCATCTCATGATTTAATTTACGTCTTTGGTACGGGCATCGCCGCAAACATTTCAATTTCCCATTCCGGACAAAGCCTCCGGGAGAGGAAATACGTATGAGGTCGTTTCTTTTAATGACAATACTCGTTTTCCGGAAGAAAAACAAACATTCGGAGTATGAGGCTATAAATTGCAGGACGCCAGGAATGTCTTCACTAATGCCCGTCCACCATAACCCCCGGGCAGTCGTTACAGCATCACAAGCCGGCCGTACCGTGTCCGTTTAACGCCTGATTGGCAACTTCAGGTACGGCTTCCTCTGGCTCCTTTTTCGACAATTTGAAAACAGCGCTGTACGCGTGAGAAGAAAAGGTGTAACACAGGCCTAATGATGTGCCCCGCTTGATGCTTGGGTGAGTAAAAACTATTCATTGCGTTATTATTAAAATTGAAACCGCGCGAGACATTAATAAACTCGCCGTATCACGCGCACGCATCGATAGGGCTCGCTTTTCGCGCCCGCCAGCGCCATCTGCTTTGTTTGATAACGCCCCCGCCGGGCCGGCGCAGTAGCCGCCTGCAGTTACAGCCGCGGTGCAGATTGTGTGGCATTGTCTGGGAAATAAAGGGCCGGCCGCGGCAGCCTGTTGGGAGGTCCAGCTCCGGCTCGGCTGGGCTCTGCTCGGCGTCCACAACAGGCTGCTGAGGCGGGCGGGCCGCCGTAATGAATGTAAAACTTCAGTTTCCACTTATTGTAACGCGGCAGTGGCTATGAATCCCAAACAGCGCAGCTCGGCGCACTGCAGGCGGGGCCAGCTGCCCTGCCGCAGCTGCCGCAGCTGCCTGTTTCGACGCTCGTCTGAACATTTCCGTAAACTGATCCCGACGAGTCTTCGAATTAGGGATAAGGGCCTAGCTCGACGAAACTACCTGATGACCTACCAATAAACCGGAGAGGAGAAGTGTGTTCGCAGGTATAACGCGCGTTCGTACATCCCACCAGGACGCCGCAGTCCACATAACATTTAGAATTATCGGAATGAATTCCACAAAACGGCGCCATAATGTATGCATGCCGATGGCTTACAAATCCACGGGGGAGGCGTTACGGCGTGAGAACGGCGCGGGTGGGGCTCGGGCCGGGCGCGGGGCGGGGGGCGGGGGGCGGCGGCGTGGCCGGCCAGGGCGTGTCGGGATTAACACGTCGTCGCTTTGCCCCGCCCCGGCTCCTTGGGCCCCCCGCCCGACCAGCCCCTCGCCCCGGCCCCCGGGCCACGGGCCAAACCGTTTACGGGTCGTTGTTGGCCAGCGCGAAAAACGCTGCTGCTGTTGATTGAATCGGCCGAGGCTGCGTTCGAGACGACACAGGCTCGGCCGGAGCAGGCTGCCGCCGGTGCCGCCCCAGGTGCGCGCGCCGGCCGCGTTCGAAATGACAGCCGACCAGGCGAGTATAGGTGCCATTGGTTTCACTGCAAGAAACGTTTGCGCTCATAGCGGGGCGGGGCGGGAGCGCCCCAGGTGCTACGGGCAGGTGACGCCATACCTTTCGACCGACGGCCGCCGAATTATTGATCAAAGACATAGAACAAAGTCTGCGACTCTACAACAGCGTCGCATTGCTGCTCCTTCCCCCGCCCAGCCCCGCCACAACACTGAGGCAGGGCATTAAACTGGTCCGGCGGCTCAGCCTCCGGGTTATAAAGGCGCGATCATAATGATTTGCGTGAGAGTTTCATTTTACGACCCTTCCCTACTGGACGACTTGACGAAAAGTTTGGGGGGGGGGGGAGAGAGAGAGAGAGAGAGAGAGAGAGAGAGAGAGAGAGAGAGAGAGAGAGAGAGAGAGAGAGAGAGAGATGGACAAGAAAAAAGAGATAATGATATTGCGCTTGATACCGGGTATGTGGTACGAGCCGTATGATGCCTGTTACGCCAGTTTCTCAGCAAACACCCCTCTACATTGAGCAGCAGCACAGCCCGCGTGCAGTGCACGGTCGGCGAGGGCTGCTGTGACAGAGAACACGCAGAAGTATTGCTAGAGCGGGTAGGCAAACCCGCATATTGTTAGAGGTTTTATGTTACAGACGGTACGTGACTCAGCCTTTGCGCGGGGCGTCACAGCGTCGCGTCTTATTTTTCACCACCCCTTTCCCATTCGCGGCCGCGCGCCCCTTCCAAAAGGAGCGAGGAGTCTTCTCTCATTTCCCCTTGCAGCCCACCGCCCCGCCCCGCCCCGCCCCGCCCCACCCCGGCGAGCGCGCGGCGCGGCAGCCGTAAGTAATAAGCATGTGCAGGATGATAATTACTCGATTCTGCGATCGGAGAGGCTTATGCCCTAATTAGTCCTCGGCTGTAATTAGCAGCGGCAGTAGCCCTCTCCTGTAGGCCCTGGCCGGTCAGTCAGTCATTCGGCCCGTCTTGTCCCGCCGCCCGTCCGGCCCGTACGCGCAGGTATCAGTCGCACGCACGTACGCCCGGGCTGGGCCCGTACGCCAGGCCGCCGCGATGCGCACGCACTGAGTAGTACTTGGATCAGGCATGAGCACCTTGACGCGCCCGCCCTCCTCGCCCAGCACTCCCGCCGCCCCCTCGATGCCTTTGTCAAATATTAAAGCATCCGGCAGGTCCGCTGCGTCGGGCACTAAATACATTTTATGGCCATATGCACGAGTGAGGTGGAGTGCCGCGCGGGCCGCCGTAAGCGCCCGGCCCCGAGGTGTGCGGCGCGGGACGCACGAGGCCACGCGCATGCGCGCGTGCGCGCGCGTCGTCGATTCGGAAGTTGACGTTCTTCCCTTCGCGGCCGGATTTCCGCCACGCGACTCTCTTCCCTCCATCCGTTACGTCACGCGTACACAAGAACGTGATACGTCAATCCGGGGCAAAGACGACGGTTCGTCTTGGTTTTTGAATGATTCCCTATTTGAAAAGTTATAGGGATTGGGGAGGAGGATGCATACCAGAGTACAGTAATAGAAATGCAGAAAATAATAACACCTTGTTGAATGCCAGTCGCCCCGTATAAAATCACAACCGGAGAAGCCAAACCCCCCGCGAGGCGTGTATTGAGGGGACAGAAAATGATCGACCTTCACCCGCAAGTGTCATCCGAGACGGGCTGGAGCTGGAGCGGGGCGCTGGAGCGGGGCGCTGGAGCGGGGCGCTGGAGCAGAGCGGCGGCGTGAGTGATGTCAGCGGTGGGCCTGACCGGGTCGGGCCGGGCCGGGCCGGGCGCCGGGGGCGAAAGTGTTAATCACTCTGACGGCCGGTTATTAACTATTTAGTCAGCGATCACCTCTGATCAATACACATCCAGACAGGCGAGCCGGCGCGGCGGCAGACCTGTTATGAATAACTCGGCGTGCCGCAACGGATATTAATATATATAAGAGATATCCCTGTCAAACTCGTCGTCAGCGGCTGGGACAAAACGAGGAGTAGCTGCAGCGCCAAGCGACGAGAATGGGAAAAAAATGGCGCTTCAAACTGCAAACAGAGAAATTTTAAAAGGGTGGTGTTAGTGTTCTTGTTTTCGTAGGAAACAGAAAACTAACATTCTAGAAACGGCTTTCAAAGTCTTCCTGACTAGTTTTCGGAAACCATTTCACCGTCGGCGCCGTCTCTCGACACCGAACCAGAGGGGCATGACTGGCTGCCCTCCTGCCACGCCCATGTTCCCGGGGCAGAGAGCGGCATTTCCGAGTCTGAACCCTCAGCAGGTCGCCTAATGCGCGGAGGAGGAGAGCGCCGGCGGCGGCGGGGCGGGGCGGGGCGGGAGGTGTAAGGTGCGAGCGTAAGGGAAATGGGACGTGTTTGGGGAAGCGGAGCACCAGCGCTGCCCCGGGCCCCGAGCCCCGACCAGACAGCGATCCCTACCGCGGCTCCGTCGACAGAGGGCGGCGGGGCGGGGCGGGGCGGGGCGGGGCGGAGGGCCCGCGGGGCTTGTCGTCACTGACGTCTCCGCAGCAGTCCAGTCTCGGCCATGTCTCTGCGCGCCGACGGATGGGCCCAGCAGCTCTAAAGGGAAAGTGTTTCCCGGGGGGAGCAGAGGCCGGGGTAGCTGCGGCTGCCATCTCCAGCAGAGTAAACCTCTCCAGTAACCGCGCGCGACCGCCGCGACCGCTTGGGAATCACAGGGGCGCTCTAAAGACGGTTCCGCGTAACCCAAAACGTGACGTAATGCCCCGGGGGGACGTCGCGTCACCTGAACCGAATCCGATACATCCTGTATAGATACGGGGTGGGAGATCGGCCACCTCCGCCACGCGTCGCGTGCAACAGCGGATGGTAATTACAGTTTTTCCGCATCAAGTGGAGTCAAGACGGATGAACGCGTCTTTGCAGCTCGGCCAGCCGAGCGTGAGGGAATCTGAGCGATGTGTCCCGCTCTCTGGGCGCGACGTTTCGATTCCGTCTGTCTGACATATCACCTCCCCTCCCCCGCCCCGCCCCACTACACCCCACCCCGCCAGCGCCCCCTGCTGAAAGTCGGAGGCGGCTATACAAGGAGCAGTCGAAGGGATGATAATACAGTCACGTATCTCAGGGCCAGTGAAATGTGAAATCCGGGACGTAAATCGGGAAAAATACACTGAGAAAAATCAAAAATTTACATAACTGCATGGAGGCTTATTCAATCAGTCGGAGGAAACGTCCCCGCGAGGGTACGGGCGGCCTGCTGGCCAGCCGGCCCCCGCGCGTCCCGGCTCGTTTCGTTAGTTTCTTTTTGATATGGACAGTTTCCCCTCAGCCCCTATCCCGGCTGGACCTCCCCGACGGCGTTCAGGAAATGAGACAAGCTCATCTTTGTCGCCACGAAAAAAGCAGAAAAGTAGCGGCGGCGTTGTTGTCGTCGGCCCGGCGTTGCCCCCTACCCCCATCTCTCTTCCTCTCCCTCCCTCAACCCCCTCCTCTCTCTCTCTCCTTCTCTCTCCCTTCGCCACCCCGGCGGCCCCCTGGCCCTGTGGTCCAGTGCCTCGACCGGAAGCCAACAAACAGACACATTATTTCAGTGTCCAACGTCCCCGCGCGGTCACTGCGAGCGATTTCATTCTTATTTATGGCCTCAAACGCACTCACTCGCTGCCGAGCGCAACGGCCCGGCCAACCACTTCGGCCACTTACGGCGTCTGGGAGGGGCGGGCCGGGCCGGGCTGCTGGACTGTGCCACGGCCTGACCATATCCTCTAAATGCAGAAAACTGGACGCCTGCCCCGCCCCGCCCCGCCCCGCCCTGCCCCGCCCCGCCCCGCCGCCGGGCCCATTGCCTCCAATTACGATACGTCTCGCTGTAGCGCTGCCGCCCCGTCGGGAGAACTGACAGCCTGACGGGCCGACCGAATCTCCGCGCGCTCATCTTGTTAGCACGTCGGCTCCCGCTGCAGATACTGCAATCGAGTAACTTATGAAGTACATCCACTTTACGCCTCGCGCGGCTTCCCCGCACAGAGGTTTGTGGTGAAGGGGCCACAAAGTTATCGAACAATCTTCCAGGACCACGTGACCCCGCTTGGGTGACATCGAGGGGACTTCCGCATGGCGAACCTCGTCGGGGGGCCGCCGATTAGAAAATGACGCCTCGTCCTTCCAGTCCGCAGCAGCACCGCCCGCGCCGCGGCGGCGCGCTGCCAAAAGCGCGTCGCCGCACTTTTTCTCCCCCCCCCCCCTCCCCGCTGCCCCTCCTCCGCCCCGCGCTTCGGTCCCGACTGAAACAAACGACGGTGCCGCCACCCAATAACACGACTCTCAAAGCCCCTCGGACTGTCATAAATACTTCCACAAACGGGGGAGGCAGCGGCGCGTCGCGGCGCTGGGCGTCGCCGCGCTGCGGGGTGCGGCGTCGGGTCGGCGAGGCGTCGCTGGCGGCGGCGGCGGCGGCTGCGGGATAGGATGGGGGCGACGGACAGGCAGGACAGGCGCGTCGGGCGCGTCCCTTTTCCCGACGTCATAAACCAACCACAAAGACGACGATTATGACATCGCTGCCGCGCTGCCGGCGGGGGGCGCCGCGCAGGCCGTGGCCGGGGGCAGCCGATACAGGCGCGGCCCGGCCCGCGGCCCGCCCCGCCCCGCCCGCCCCGCCCCGCCCCGCCCCGCCCCGCCACGCCCCGCCCAGCCCCGCCCCGCCCCGCCCCGCCCCGCCCCGCCCCGCCCCGCCAGCGCGACAAAAGAAACGCGAAGGGGGAAAACGGTGCGGCCACTTACTCTTGGGCCCGGGGCTGCGCAGCGGCGGGAAATAAAATAGCGAAACTTTTGGGCACGTTTACAAGTTGTCCGTCATATACGCACTGCGGAAGGCCATGGAGAATTCCTCATGCCGGTTGCCGAGTTTCCGGTTCGGCAGCAAACGGGGCCCTTTGGCGCGGAATATACTGCTGCATTGTAAGCGGGTACATTGTCTCTTCCAGGAAAAGGTACGCCACACGATTTACATGTGCACCTACTGGGTATAACGTGGTCGTAACACACATGCTCCAGAGCAGTCACACGTTTACAGCCACGCCGCCGACGGGGACCCCAGGGCCCAGGACGGCCGTGGGGCTCCCCGGGGGTCCCCGCTACCAGGAGAGAGACCTGGCCGCGAGTACTCACCAGCAGTCGAGACGGGACTCCGCAAAGGCAACTCAATAAGGGACAGAGCTCGGGTTTATATTGTGGACACAAAACATTTTTTTTAAATATGGGCTGGAGAAGGATAAGAGTTCAGGGGGAGGAGAGGGGATATACCTCAGAGGGGTCAGTCATAACAGAAAGGCTCTTCCTTTTGTGACTTGGGGTGGGGTAGCCAGCCGGCCAGCCGGCCAGCCGAAGGCTTCTGGGTCCGACAACTGGACGGAGAGATAAAGATAAACGCTACCCGGGGGGTTGGGCGATTGGGAGAGGAAGGGGGAGGGGGGAGGGAGGGAGGGGGGGGGGAGAAGCTGCACTAGGGCCGGCCACGCCACGCCGCACCTGGACTGGACGCCGTGCTCAAATAGTGACTGCGAGTGCGAACATACACACACCTCATCAAGTCGATCGTAAAATAAGGAAACGACGAAGCAGTGACGGCCTGCTCCTCGCCGCGTACCCTGCAAACGAGGTCCAATTACAACCATGTCGCAGTTTTTAGGCACAGATTTATCTTTGGCTAAAACTGTTACTTTGTAATTTTCGTTTTTCGTTTGCACCGTCTTAAGATTCACTATTTTAAGCCTGGAGAAAAGTGCACCCAGAAAAGTGTTCTCATATGATTCAAAGTTATTGGCTTTGTATGCGGGTCAGGGCAATTTCTTTCTCCAATTTTAAAAATACATCTCTAATTTTACAATTAAATAATCCCTTGAAAAATTGGGTTGGTTTTTAAATAAAAGGGAAGAATGCAATAACTTTGAATGAAGAAACACTTTTTCTAAGTGTGTGGAAAAGAGCAAAATTTAATTCTATGATAAAAAGTCACGAAGACGATTTTTTTTTCGCCCTGCTAAGTGCAGTTCGGCACAGCACTCCGTGGCCCGGCCCTCGCCTTGTGGTGGCTCAATGAACAGCGAGGCTCATTGTCTCGTTTTACGGCGCAGTAATGCGGGGTCGATTGACGCACCTCGTTTGACTCGTTAAATCGCGTGCAGGTTTATTGCACCTCCATCCAAACCTCAGCGGCTCCCGCTCCTCCCCCCGGTAGCCGCGGTGGCGGCAGGCCGCGCAACGGAGCAACGCTGTGAGAGACGCCTCGCCCATCTGGGACGGGACGAGACGGGGAGGAGGTGGAGAGAGAGAGAGGGTGACGGAGACCATTGTGTTCAGCAGCGAAATTGCTGGAAACGCAAAAATCATGCACCACGCAACAGCGCCAACAAAACATGAGACACACTCAAAACCACCGCCGCAACGACACGAATCAAGTCTTGCGCACTCTACACAGGCTTACGCGATGCAAGACTTTTCCGCCCTTTGCGAGGCCAGCAGAGAAATAACGTGTATTTCTGCAGCTGCTCGCCGGGCCGGGCTGGGCCGGGCCGGGCCGGGCAGCGGAGCGGAGAGCCGCTGATAATCGAGCGGCCGAGCTGCATTCCCATCGAGCAAGTTTCATTGTGAGATGACGGATGAGGCGCGCGGCCGGCCATATTTACTTGTACGAACACGGGCGGTAATTGCAAGTGAAGCGAGCGATAATCTGCTGCTGCTGCCGGGATACAGAACGGGACGCGGCGCGGCGCGGCAGCCGGGAGGACGGCATCCCCCCCCCCCCCCCGGCCTCCCCCCGCACCGCGGTATCTGCAGCAGCACCGTCCCCCACCTCTCCTCTCTCGCTTCAGCTCCCCCCCCCTTCCCCTAACGCAACACCTAAATGATGGCAAGAAAAGCGAGGGCGGTCGTTGCGCATAGACGCGCCCGAGAAAAACTGAAAATATAAGCGTATGAAAGAGCCGACATTTTTGGCTAGCGCCTTTCATATCCCTCATTCCTTAAAGAAAATATACAAGAAACAGGTAGCTGAGCTGCACCGCTCATGGCGACACGAACATTTTGCGACGCTTAGGTCTGCTGTCTGCCCTGGCTGGGCTGGGCAGCGCTGGAGCGGCCGGAGCGCTCTGTTAGGCGCGGGCAGGGGCGCAGCGCACCGAGTATGCCATTGTGACGGTAGACGCACTACGCACTCCACTCGCCTCTGCGCTGCGCTGCGCAGCACCGCCACGGCATTCCGCGCGACACGCATTCCGCCTGCAGGCCGGAGCCGGACGGGACAGGATCAGGAGGAAGGCGAGGTGTCGCCGAGGAACGCGCACGCCGCGCCCCGCCCTGCCTTGTCCCGCCCGGCAGGGAAACCAGCCAGAGGCGTACTCGGTCCAGCATTCACATTAAAAACGCGAGTGACTCCGGCCGGACCTGCTCCAGAGCTCCGCTCCAGCTCCAGCGGCACCTGGCCCTCTAGCAGCGTGGAGGAGAGCAGCGCGGGCAAAAAAGAAGAGCAGAACAGCAGGGCAGGGCAGGCAGGGCGTCCAGGCTCCGGCCCAGCGGCAGGTGTTCGCCTGGACCGGCCGTGATGCCAGTCGCGCGACCCTCACGCGCGGGGCGGGGCGGGGCGGGGCGGGGCGGGGCGGGGCGGGGCGGGGCGGGGGGGGGGGGGGGGGGCGGGGCGGGGCGGGGCGGGGCGGGGCGGGGCGGGGCGGGTGGACTGTAGAACTGGATCTCGACGCGCGCGCCTGTACCCTGGCCGGCAGCGCCGCGCCCTTGCATCGAGGAGGCCGAGCGGACCGTGCTGCAGTAGTAGTTGGACTGCGCGGTCGCGAGGTGCGCGTCGTGTGTCCGCGACCAGCAGCGCCGCGCGGGTCATCACCTCCAGCAGGGCCGCGGTCGGTGGAGGCACACGGCGCGGGCGCGGCAGGGCAGGCCGCGAGGAGGGGCGTTCATAATAAACTAAACAATGTGAATCTGTTTCGCAACCGTGAGAACATGAACAGAGCGGGCGTGGCGGGGCGGGGCGGGGCGGGGCGGAGATGATGGGGCAGTGACAGGCGCGCCTCGCCGCGCACTGCACGGCCGCGCTGTAGACGCGACGCTTAAACATTTTTGCATGCCGATGTTGGCGCGGTGAAATTAAGAGAGCGACTGATGCACGCCGCCGCGATGCAGGGTGCCGTGGCGGAGGGGCGTGGCGGGGTGCGGCCGGGCGTGGCGGGGCGCGGCGCGGCCCTCAGAGAGGCTAATCTAATAATTATCATAAGGTTCTCATGACGTGTAGACGTGTGCTCCTCCTCGAAAATAAAACGAAGGCGGTTTATAATGGTCATAATAATCCGCGATGGACGGCGTGGCGGCCGTGTCGAGCCGGCACTGATAAAACCTTACGACGGAGAGACTGCACCGTGGTTAGAAATGACGCCTCCTGACGTGGCAAAGAAGGCAAGTTCCTCAGAGTAATTCTGCAGGGTTTTTTTGCTGACAGTGCACCGGTACCTGCTCGCACGCGTGTCGGAGTCGGGTCGGGAGGCAAGAGGGGGGGAGCCCAGGTACCTCCTGGCACCTGGCAGATACGAGGTCAGGGCGGAGGAGGCGGGGCGATGGAGGAAGGTGTAAATATTTGTAAGCGTCTTGATAACAACAATTTACACGTTATGAGGGACTTGGAATCCAATCAATCTAGGCGTGGCAGGGTCTGTGGTCGGGAAAGCAGAGGGGCGGGGAGTGGGCTCCTCGGCCCCGGCCTCCTGGAGGCAGCCAGGCTGGGCCAGGCCTGCCCAGGCCGAGGCCGATATCAAAGGAATCCTTCGGTTCGGTTCGGCCCTCCGCCAGGCTGAACAGGTCCTCGGCGGCTGAGCCAGCCCGACAGAGAGGTCCTGCAGGCGGGCGGGCGGGGCCCGGCCCAGGGCCTGCCATCGTGATGAGGTAGATTACGGGGGGCGCCGCTGCAGCCCACCCCACCTCCATGAGCGTGCTGTGGAAGCAGGCCTCCTCCTTTGCTCTGTTGACATATGCCAACGCCGGAAGAGAGAGGGCGGGAGGGACGGTGAGGGGGAGGGGGAGTGAAGGGGTGCGACTGGCGGGCGGGTATCGGGCGGGGGAGGAGGGTCAGCGGGCTGATAGGGCATCAGTAAGCGTTTCACAAGAGTGGCCACCCGTCGCGCCGCCCCCGCCGCCCCCGCCCCGGCTCGCTGTTCCGCCCCTGCGGACTGCGACTGCGACCACGCCGGCCACGCCCACCGCAGGGAAGATTGGATACGCCTGTAGGCGTTATGATGGAGCCGCGCGGGCCGCGCTTCGCTGCGCGCGGCCGCCGCGTTGCGCCGCGCCGCGAGAGATTGGCGGCAGCGCCAATATCTTCCCTCCAGTCCGCGATAAGTCCCCAGCGCCAACAAAAGGGGCGCCCGACGGGTTCCCTCGAGCTCAGGAAATGGAATAACTTTATGACAACACCTGGACCCCTCCACCTGCCATGCGGTTTAACCGCACTTTTCAATTCATCGATAATCACACGCTGATGTAACACTCCATCTTTTAGAGACGCCTACAATTTTCCCCCGACATTGTCGGGAATTTTTTAGAAACATCTTCTCAGGCTACCCTTACCCAGTCCCCTTGCTGTTCCTCGACGGAATCTCCTTTCCTCGCGTAAGGAGTATCCACAAGTAGTCCCGCAGAGTATACTGTACTTCAGAAACGGGGATGGGGGTGGGGAGTGGAGGCCCGCGCAGCGGTTGTACGGAGTCTAGTCGGGGAGTAGTTGTTGGGAGAAGAGGAGACGGTAACGAACATGGACTGTCAACTGCATGGAGCGGAAGCATTCAGCGACGCCACAACAATATGCAGCAGCAGCTGTCATATCCGATGAGCCCCAGGCGGGGCGGGAGGGGGGGGGGGCGAACCGCGTGTCCCCGCACGACGGCGAAGTGCGGAACTTCCCTCCTCAATTGGCCCGGCTCCGGTCGGCACGCGGGTTTCGCCTGGCCGGGTTTCTCTGCTCGTCGACGCCCTGGCCAAGTTTTCGCACCCTGGCCGTGTTTAACTAACACCCTGGGGCGTTATCACTCCGATAGGGGGCCTCGTGTGCCGACGACGCAAACCCGGCCCAGCCCGGTCCCCATGCCTAGCAGGCCTCAGCTCAAGCCCGGCCGGGTGTCGGCCCTAGCAGGTCCACCCGTTCGCCCAGGAAGTCATCCTTTTCAAAAGTTTTTCGAGTCCATATATGCGAACTGGACATGTGTCTTCACGCGCGCAGAATCTAAGGTCTGGGCGCAGTTCGTATTCAGAGCGACGCCCCCCCCCCCCCCCCCCGCGCCGACACTCCCCACTTTCAAAGCACGAGAAATAACCCCGACCAAGTCAAGACTTCCTTTGCATGAAATTTTCAAGTCGGTGATCTAACAAAGACCTCAGGGATGAAGGCCTCCGAGGCCATCACAGGGGGTTGTAATGGATTGGCCGCCGCCCAGCCTAGGCTCCCACCACGCCGGCCAGAGGGTCATTAAGGCGTCCAGGCGGCGCCCGCAGCCGTCCTCAAGGCGTCCTCGGGGCGTCCTCGGGGCGTCCTCGGGGCGTCCGGTCCGGGGGTAGGAGAGCTCCGCGGGATAGATGATGGGGTTGGAGGGCTAAAGGAGCAGGGGCGGGCGGAGGGCGGGCCAGGGGCGGGGATGAGGGTGGAAGGCGGATTCGGTATGCGCCGGGCGGCGTCCTGTCACGTTGCCCCATCAACCCCAGGCCAACGCCTTTGCAGGGCGAGATGGCGCGCGGGTGCGAACGGAAGCGCGGGAGCAGCGGGGAGAGGGGGAGGGGGGGCGGAAGGCTGAACGGCTAGCTGCCGCCGCGCCCCACCACACCCCGCCCAGCCCCACCCCGCCCCACCAGCGTCCCGCGGTCGCCGCAACTGATGAATCGTCCTTTAGGCCGCACGACGATGCGCGAAACGACCACTAGCGGCGGAGCGGCGCGGCGAGGCCGGAGGAGAGCATATTCCGCACCACGCTCCAGGCTCCAGGCGCGCGCGTCGACTCGCTCATAGCGGGCTGATGGGCCTTAAACAGCTCGCGGTCACGCACCCCGCGGGGAGGGGGGCTAGGACGGCGTGTACTTGCGCCGCCGGTGCACACGAGGCAGGCGGCGCTAGGTCCTGCTCGCCGCGCCGCGCTAATCTAAAGTAGGTCGCACTTACCTCTCGCACGGAGCGAATCCAAGGCGCGACGTGAAGACATCCCGGCCCGCGCTGCACCCAGCACTGCGGCGGCGTGGAGGTGGTGGTGGCCGGGCCCGGGGCCTGGGGCGCTGGGGGCGCCGCCGAGCGCAGCGGGCGCTCTAGCCCCACCTGCAATTTATAAACGCCACTCGTTGAAAAGAGAGCAAACAGACGGCTGGGCCTTGGGCCTGGCCGGTTATGCCAGCGCCGAGCACCCTACCCCATCCTACTCCCCTCCCAGTGCCGCCTCCGAACTCTTCCTCCTCGCCGACCCGACCCCGACCCGCCCCGGCCGCCCCAATACCATTTATTACCAATTCATACTCACGGGATGTACTCTGAGCCCCGTCATCAGTATGCAAAGCACCCTCGCTGCAACAACTCATGACTCGAATCGAAACCCCACCATCCCCCTTCCCCCTTCCCCCTTCCCCCTGCCCCTCCTCCTCCACCTCTACGCGCAGCGGCGCAGCGCAGGCAGCGCTCGGCAGGGGGGCCACACGCCCGCCCGCGACAGCCGTGCCGTGGCGCGGCGTCATTTTTATCAATTTCTTCAAATTTTCTCCGGATCGGGGCTGTAGTAGGTGTCGGGCATATTTTTTACGGCCGGCGGGTGTAATCGATTTGAGACCGTTAGCGCGCTGCGGGACCGCCGTGTGCCGGGCCGGGCCGGGCCGGGTCGCCTCGCCCTCGCCGCCAACACCGTCCTCCCCACTCAGGCACGCACACGGATGCGCGCAGCGGGGGCCCGTGCTGGCACGCCGCGGCCGCCCCGCCGCGCGTCAGCTGAGCACCGGATGTCCAAGAGCGCCGCGCGGGCGGGCGGGCATGTGTGACTCACTGAAGACGCGCGCGCCTCCGCCCCGGTGCGGCTCTGGCCACCCTGCGGCACGCCCCTGCCCAGCCGCACGCCCGATGAACGCCCTGACCCGAGGCCACGGCCTCGTCGTGCCCGGCCTGCCCGCCCCGCCCCACCCCGCCCCGAGGTGCGGACGGCCCAGCCGAGCGGAGCGAAGCGGCGCGCAGCTCCAGACCAAAGGCACTTTGACGGAGTGGTGGCCAACTTGGACAATTTGTGGTAGAAGTTTGTGACTCGGAAGTAGCCAGCTCGGTCAGGGCGGCGCAGGGCAGGGTCGTGGCGGAGCGCTGCGGGGTCCCGCCCCGCCCCACCCCGCTTCGCCCCGCACCGCCCTGCACCGCTCGGGCCGCACCGGACCCCACCGGACCGGGGCCACCGCGAGGCTAGGGCGGGGGGTCCAGATTTGTGGCCCTGGTCCTCCGCACAGCTCACCACGCGACAATCAGACGCTGCTGCCTCCCTAGCGCCGGCACGGGCGCGGGGCTGGGGCTGCTGGGTGCAACTTTAACGCCACTTCGCAGGCGTCGATAGCCTCCGTATCAGATTGAAAGCCATCAAACAATGTAACAAGATAGAACAGGACGACAAGTGGTATGTCAGCCTGGACCCAATTTTGTATCACGACACATGTTAGCATCTACCGGTATGTACATCTTGCTTGAATGGCAGTTTTTAAGTGTACCTCTGTAGTTTTGAACTAACCTTATATCCAGGGTTTATATGCAATCTTTGAATAACTTAGGATCGAAATAAGGCAGGCGTTTTGGTATAACTTCATGTGAACTGTCGAATAAAAAAAATCCCAACGTCACCTAGGCTGACGGAATCAATAAATTGTCAGCTCATTCCAGTAGCAGGCAGATGCGCCTGTTTCAAAGAAATCACCTATAACGGCGCCAACCCCGAAGAGACGCCATGCGGCTGAGGCTTGCGGGGCGCCCTTGTCCGGTGGACCAGGGAGTGCCAGCTGGCGGCCGGGGGTGGCAGTACGAGCCGCGCTGGCGCGCCGTGCGATGGCGCTGCTGGTTAGGGGTGGCAAGCGGCGGCGCGGCGCTACCCCACGACCGCGCGCCCCTAGCCTCGGGGGCTCTCTGCCTGCACGGCACGCCCTGCCCCTGACGTAGACGTACTACGGGGAGTTGAGCCGCGCGGAGACGGCGGGGAACGACAGGAGGACAGGGTCCTCGGGCGGGGCAGGGTACCTGACCCTGACGGCTCGGCGCGTCCACAGAGTCTCTGTCTCGGACACGCCAGGAAGCACCCCGGGGCCGGGTCGGAGGGCCGTGCCGGGCCAGTGCGGCACTCCCGGCCCGGCGCCCCTGGAGCGAGGGTCGGGTTGGGGTCGGGGTCGGCGTCGGCGTCGGCGTCGGCGTCGCGGCCCCGAGAGGCGTGGTGAGGGGGCCAGAGCGCTGCGTGTCGACAGCCTAAATAGCGGAGACCCCTGGCCTGTCCCGGCCGGCGCTGTAAACATGCCACCAGCGAGGTCCTAACGACGTCTCTTCGGCTCCCGGGGTGGGGCGGGGCGGGGCGGTGCCCGGCCGGTCGCTCATCAGGCCGCAGCATCAGGGCGGGGCGGGGAGTGCAGCGTAGCCCGCCGCACCCCGCCGCGCCCCGCCGCCATCCTGACAGAGACAGCAGGGCAGGGGGGGCACCTCGTCAGTAGCCGCCGATAAGGTATGGACTAGCGCGGGGCGAGGCGGGGCGGGGCGGGGCGGGGCGGGGCGGGGCAGATGGGTACGGGGCGCCCTGCCTGCGTCACTATTCCATCCAACTGATTCACCAACAATGAGCGGACAACTACTTCCGCCGCTCTCCTCTCCTCTCCTCTCTCCTCTCCTCTCCTCTCCTCCTCTCCTCCTCTCCTCTCCTCTCCTCTCCTCTCCTCTCCTCTCCTCCTCTCCTCTCCTCTCCTCTCCTCTCCTCTCCTCTCCTCTCCTCTCCTCTCCTCCCCTTTCCTCAACCACATTGCGACAAACACGCCTCACGCACATGTGGTCCCGGCGGGTCCCGGGCGCGCGCGCCGCCCTGGCCGTCCGCACGCCCCGGCCGAGCCTTCCCCGGCATGGCGCGGGGCAGGAGTTGTGTTTAGTTCCCTCCCCCTTTACCCGTTTAAAGCCAGTGTCAAACTTTCAGGGACGAATCGGTTTCGCAGCAGGAAATTTTGGTGAGCGTAGAAGCAGCAAGGGCAGGGGTAGGGAGGGGAAGGACCGGGAGGGGGACTGGGCGAGGGTGGAACTTGTCGAGCCGTGTGTACCCTGGGAGGAAAACTACTCCGCTAAGTTGGAACAGCAAGGTGTATTCTTGCACACTGGTGATCGCAACGGAATCGGCCATTTGTTACGTACCCCGACAAAATAGGTCGATGAGAAAGTTACGATGCTGGGTACGATATAGTGTTCTGTTTGCGGCCTTTGAACTTGCAAAGATATGTATGTGAAACGTTACACCAGATATTTTACTGACATGTCACGCTGAGAGAAGACCTAAATCCGTATTAAAATCTCTCAGGCGAAAACCAACTAAACGTTTAACTCTAATTTCGCTCCGTATTTCGTAGAATTGAATATCGGAGCGAAGCACTTTGGTCCTACTCCCACTTACATTGCCGGCGTTCCGCGTCCACCTGAGGGCCGCGCTCGCCAGCGCCACGCAAAGGAGGCGGGAGGAAATGGGCGAAAATCCCAAGAGCGGCGGCGGCGAAATCAGAGAGCGTGACCCTTTCATTCCCGGTCGAAATGGCCCTGAACAGACCAGGCAGGCCGGGGGGGCCCTCCTGGGCCCTCGTGCTCGCCATCCGGCACCACACGAGGCGCCGCCGGGGCCCCGCGCGGCCCCGGGCCCCCGCAGCCCCCCGGCCCGCGGCAGCTCCCATTGGGCAGCCGGGCTGTTTCGCCACATATAGCACTGCTAATAGCCACTACGGAGTGGCCGCGGCCCCGCCCGGCCCGAGCTCCCCCGCCCCTTCGCGCCCCGCGCCCAGCCAACTCGGCGTCATCCACTGCTGCCGCCCGACTGCCCGCCGCCTCGCCTCGCCTCGCCTCGCCTCGCCTCGCCTCGCCCCGCCCCGCCCCGCCCCGCCCCGCCCCGCCCCGCACGCACTGCCGCCCTCTCGCGCTTTTTCGGGCACAACGGCAAAACGACCTGCCGGTGGCGGGAGGTACTTCCCCCTGGCCGGGCGGGGCGGGGCGCGCTAAGTGCTCCGGGAGCGCTATAACGGCGTTTTGCACGCTGCCTGACATTTCCAGCGAAGAAAGAATAAGAGCAGGGAGAGAGGGGAGGGGAGGACCAGACCGCCGCGACGGCACTACTGCTGGCCTGGCAGCGGGCGGGGCGGCGCGGGGCACGCAGCTGATTCATATTCGGATTCGTCGCGCGCACCAACTGCCCCGCAGCCGTGTGAAAGTTATGCGCCTCGTATGCAATGCGCACAAAAGGGTTGCGGGGCGGGGCGGGGCGTGGAGGGTAGGGCAGGGTGGGGCGGGGCGGGGCGGGGCGGGGCACGCCCTGAACGCGTTCAGAGCTCGCTGCTTTGGCGCGGATGAGACCACTGCGCGGTGGGTGACGCGGCCGGCGGACACGGTCACGCCGCGGCGACGGCCTCGCTTTACAGTGTAGGTGAGGCACTGCTGCCTCCCCCCTCCCTCCCCCTCCCACCCGAAGCCTTCGCTCCGTGTGATCAAGCACACTTCATAATGCGATCGCTCGGCTGGAACCGAACGGGCCGAGCGAGCCCGAGCGGGTGTGAGGCGTGGTGGGGCGTGGAGGGGCGTGGAGGGGCGTGGTAGGGCGTGGTCGGGCGTGGGGCGTTAGTAGGAAGGACAAGAGAGGCGGTCTGGGCCGGGCCGGGCTGGGGGAGCGATCCCCCGCCGACTCACTCCCCAGACCGCAGAGGGCGTGCTCCGGCCTGGCCGGCGAGGCCCCCGGCGGCCCCCGCCCGCCCCCGTCGGCCCCCGTCAGCCCCCGCACACCGCGCCACGTTTGGCCGCCGGTCCAATGTGCAGGGTTGACCGAGCCAACGGGCGCAGGGCAGGTCCGCGGGGTCCGGTCCGGGTGCATGGAACACACCCACCGGCAGCGGCTAGAGGATCCGGTCTATTTGCGACCTAGAGCACGAGGAAAAAGAAAATTATCACTCACTTAAATTCACACCGGCTTTTCGCGACGACGACAACACTCATTCTTTTCTTTGGAACTGCGCGGGGACCTGGAGCTCCCGCACGCACAGGTGTCTCCGGGGCGGGAGCCGAGCACGGCGGCCAGGTCGGCGCGGCGGCGCTAAGGAGCCGTGTCACCGGGCCGGCACGGTGCGGCCTGCCCTCCCCGGCCTGCACACTTTGTATTGCGCGCTGGGTGTTCCACGCACGTTCCTTTGCCCTGCTTCGTTTTACAACTGCGCGCTTAATATTCACGCGAACGAGGTGCGTGTGTTCCCGGCGGTTTGGGCGCAGGTGGGAGGAGAGGGGTCCACGTTCAAAAGGTGTGAGTTTGTGGGAAACTGTATGAGCAGGCACCGAGCGTGTGCTCGCGTACCCGGACAAACCCCGTAGGGACAATGTTGGTCTGCTTTGCGATAATGATCGCCGTGCATTTTACTTAGGTTCCAGTGAAAGCACAAACCACCCACAACTCTGACAGTAGTAAGGACCTTTATTTGCATAAATACTCTCTCAATCGCTTTACCATACCGAGAAAAGTCTGTAAGTTGGGTTTTCGAGACGAAAAATATTTCACGTTTAAATGTCCATTTCGCTAACAAAACCTTGGAAATTCTCCTCTCCGGAAATTCCATCAGGAGCGAGAGGCCTGTTGGTCTATTTGAATGACGGGACTTGGTCGCCGGTGTGTTTACAGAGGGGACTGAAAACAAGGGCCAGGCCAAACACGCTGCGCACGGGAAGTTTGCGACCGCCAGTGCAGCGGGCGGCTGTCGAAACGGGTTGCAAGGCCACAGTGCGGGGGGCGCGCGGCGCGCAGTGTCGTCCCATTATTATTTTCGTTCCATTTCCCTGTGCCGCCGTGCCGTGGCCCCGCGCCGTGGGAAGCGCGCCGCCCGTGTTGTTTCAGGACCCGACTCTGTCCCACACGCTAATTAATTAGCGGCTCTGGCTGACTATGGCGACCAGTATTTGGGACGCAGATCATTTCAACGACCGTTTTAAACTAGCCGATCAGACGCGATCCGTAGGCGATTAGATATATGGAAAATAAGAGAAAATTACCTCTATCAGCGCGAGAGAAACAAAAAATAATTCGAGGCTGTCAAGAACGACAGTTGAGTTGACTTGTGCTAACCCCGCGAGGGACGAACCGGCGGGACGCGAGTCTCAAAGCGACTCAAAAGGCCGCCAGAGAAGCGACCCAGAAAAGGCCGGAGAGGTGGCGAGTGCCGCCAGTGGGCCGTACGGCGCCCTGGCCACCAAGGCGACGTTGACTGATTGGATATCCCGGGCTTCTATATTGGATTTCACAGCCATTAGCCAAGGCGCACTTCTCCGCGAGAAAGGTCCAATCCAATAGATACTGCTGGGGCCGGGCCAAGATGTGCATTTATGTGGCGACGTGAATTACAATCATCATTTTTGACAAACGAGAGGGCGAAGGGAGATGGGCGCCGCTCCGGGGCGCGGCGACGGGGCGCGGCAGAGTGGCTGCGGTGAGCGCTGTGCCCCTGTCAGCCGGGAAGGGCGAGGGGGCCGGGGCGGGGGCCCTCTCCGGGAAGGGCGGGAGAGGAGGAGAGGAAGAGGACCTTAAATGCAATATGGGTGCAGAGCTCCGCATTCCTTCCTCAGGTTTCGACAAAGATGGCGAGGAGATTGCGGTGGTGCGTGGAAGAGGGGGCCGGGAGAAAGGGGAGAGGGGGCCCCGGCAGAGTGGCGTAGCGCGGCGGGGGAGAGAATATGTGGCGTCCAATACCCGTTCTAATATAAATGCGAGAGGACGGGGAGAAGAGGAGCAGGGAAAAGGGTAGAGGACATACGAACGCACACGGAATACGGAAGGGGCGGGCGGCAAGTCTGCGGCAATAGGATCAAGTGCGGTCTAGCCGTTTCCCCGCGCGAAACGCGTGCGAGTGACTGGCGCGAGGCTAGACCGCCGTGTCTGAGCCGCACCTGCCACGGGATGAAGAGGTGGCCGTGGGCGGGCAGCAACGCCGTCGCACCGCACTGGCGAGCACATCAGGAGTTCGTCCTGCCAATATGTCCCCCTTCTCTCAAGTAAATACGCGACCATTTTCATTTTTCATTTCCATGCACGCGAGTGCTCAGCGTAAGTGTGAGCGGTCGGCGTTAAGTGCAGCCGCGGTGCCCGCCACACGCGCGCGCCGCGCCGGCCGGCCGGACCACACACAGTCCTCACCTCACGGCGGGGCGGGCCGGGCCGGGCCGGGCAGGGCGCGGCGGTGGCGGCGCGGGCTGCGTTTAGTGATGATTGCCTTACTTACGCGCTCCGCTCCGTGCCGTGGAAGCGAGGCGAGAAGAGGCCCCCGCTGTTCTCCGAAATAGAAAAATTATGGAAGCCTTTGCATCGGCGCTGCGTGCCTTCTTGGCAGCGGCAGCGAGTGGCTGCTGTTGGCCCTACCACTCTGGCCCGGGCCCTATCCTGGCCGGCGGCGAGCTCCTCGCCTCCGCCGCCACACCATGTCAGCGAGGAAGACACGTGTAGAATACACGAGAGAGCTTCCTCGCCAAGCCTGTTACACGCTGGCGACACTTCAGACTAGGTCAGCGTGCCCGTCATGCAGGGAGACACAAAACAGTCTGTGATCTTCAACACGAGTTTTCCTCGTGCTGGGCGTAGAGAGTATGGAGGGAGAGCGCCGGCCCGACGGGACAAGACGGGACGGTCCGACGGACACACGCCTTCCGCCTTTTCAGTCCGACTGAATGGAGCCGATGAATGTCTAGTTGTGACGCTGCCCCCCCGGCGGGCTACACTTTTCACCCGGCGCCACCCCCGCGCGATATTTCTGCTGTGGGAGTACCCTCTCTCTGCACATGAGCGCAGGGCAGCGCAGGACAGTGCAGTTCCAGCCGCCCCGGCCCCGGCCCCGCCCCGTACATCAGATGGTATCGTGCGTTGTCACCTCGCCGACGATGCCTCACAACGACGCGACGCCTTTGTCGGGCGGGACCCCTCCTCCCTCCCGTCCCGTCCAACGGACTTATCTGCGGGCCAGCAATAGAGCGCCGGGCGGCGGGGTGGGCGCGGCCGATCTACACCGGACTAAACTGCGCGAGCCGTGAGATGGCGTCGAAGAGTTCCATCGTATATTTGGCCTCCCCCGCCCCGCCCCCACCGAGCAGGGCTCGCTCCACTGTCACAGAATAACAACTGCTCGCTCGCCCCCGGCTCTGATCGGGCTGCTCTGTCAGTCGACGCGCACGCCGAGCCCCAAAGTCAAACGAAGGACGCCAAGGAACGAGAGGGCAAAAGTGTCGCACAGGCTGCAGACGCTCCATGGGATTTGGCGTTGCCACCGGCACGTCAGAGATAGGGCAGAGACAGGATTTAATCGCAAAACTCGGAAACAGTAAAAAAAGCCTTTGGAATGTTAACTACTTTGTTCAGTGCGGTGAGTTATTTCGTTCACAATAATCTAAGCAAGACAGGCTCTCGACTGGGTTGGTGGAGGGCAGAGGCCGCGAGCGCGCGCGTGTCGCGACACGACACGGGTGCGGGGGAGAAGGGCTCCAAGTTTTTGCCTACAAGTTGGTCGTATCCGAGCCGCGGCCAGCGAGCGCCCCGTACCGCACCCGCCCCCCGGGCCGGCCATGCCCTGTGTAGTGCTCAGTTCCTTTGTTGTGTGTTTCTCTGCTATCTTGTGTTTGGTCCGTGGTCACTTAAGTTGTCCGCCGTTATGATTTACCGACAGAGGGGTATGGCCGGGCCGGACCGGGCCGGACTGTGTCGGCTCCGCGACGCCCGGGCGCGCAACCGACTCCGTCACCAGGGCGCGGCGGCCGACCCACCCCACCCCACCCCACCAGGAGCCCCACCACGCCCCGCCACGCCCCGCCACGCCCACTCACTCATTTCAATTCGCCGTCCATCGCTGCCTAACTTTATTGGCAGCCCCGGGGCGGGGGCTCGGCCCACGAGACCCGCCCCGCCCCGCCCCGCCCCGCCCCGCCCGCACCTTATCTTTCTGCCCCCTTGGACAGGGACTCAATGCGTCTGTCCGCATATCGGTAAACTTACTGCAGGCCTCCACAGCGTGCTCACAGTCCCACAGGACACGAGAGGCAGGGAGCGAGGAGGAGGAAGAGGGCGGTGGAGTATTCACTTCCGTAATATCCTGTGCACCTGATCCATGTATTACGCGGTGGTAATACGCGCAATATAATAACAAAATACCGGATATTATGCTCTAAAACAATCAAATCTCTTGTGTAATACCATGTTATACAGAGTAGTCTTTACAAGTATTTTTCCTATTTGAATACCTTCTAGGAAAAGGGTGTATGGTTTTAATCTGAACAAATGTTGGTAATTAAGAAGAATGTGAATTAATTTCGCAAACAGAAAGAAGAAAATTGGAGATGAGCGGCGGCAAGAAAGGCTTATGATATGCGTCTTGGAATTGGGAAAGGGGCGAGGGTGAAGGAGCGACCTACTTGGTATTCGGCAGGAAAACCCATCTACATAGTGTACAGCGAACATAACATAAGGGCGTGCTGACGGTGCTGTTCCGAGAGCATGATACCCATTCGATGCCAGGGTAAAGAGTGGCGGCTGTCGGTTCCTCCGCCGATGGATACAAACAGTTAAGCAGCTCTCGCGGTGGGGTGGGGCGGGGAGGAGGGCGAGTGTCTGCAAACAAAGTTTTAAAACTATATTTCGACATGAGGCGAGACGCCCCCGCCCACGCTGTTTGCGCCGGGGGCGGTTTGCCGGCTTCATGGAGATTTTCGAAGGGAGCAGAGGAGCGCCTAAGCGAACGGCTGACACGGCAAGTAGTGGGGGATTCTCGTAGGAAGAAACGAAAAAGCTGACCAGACCACGACTGCGCGCAGCAAGTAAATAGGGTATAGGACAAGTAAGAGGCTGTGGGTTCCAGCTCACAACCCTATCAACTCCCCCTCCACCCCGAAAAAAAAATACACGAGGGGCTGTGCGGCGGGGAACTGCACCAGGGCGAAGCAGGCCACGGCCGCAATGTGACCCGCGCCCCGGCAGCCGCGCGCGTCCGGTCCAGGTACACGACGAGCGTACAGCGGTGGCCACGGTGCAGACCAGCGGTCGCACGTCAAACGGCACCTCCCGGGCGGGCTGCAAACCACCCCGCTGGGGTTCCGAACGCTCCGGGCTCGGTTCACCTCCGCTCGGACTCGCCTCTTTCAGGGCATTCAAATTCTGACAGGCAATCTACTAATGCTGTGGACAGGACAGCACGTGCCGAGCATGCAAAAAAGAGCCGCCATGCCTGCTCTTTTTTAGTCCTAGAAAAAAATAGACCAGCCGGCCGATAACTAGGCAGTCAACTCGATTGGAAAGAACTTGCTGGCTCTTAGGCTAGGCTGGACTGGAAGATGGCCCCTCTTGCCGACGAGCAAGGTCCGTCCTCTAAACGCCTGACTAGAAATATGGTGCGTGTGAAACTTTCCGTTCGTAACGAGGAAAAAGTGCGTCTGCATGAGGCTTTTCTGCTCCTATACGATCACAACATCCCTTTGGCGAGGCCTAAAAGTCCATTCTCCTCGCCCGTCAATTTCGTCATATCTTTTCTCAGTTTCTTTCCTTCCGCGAAAAGTTGAAGATCGCAGGGACGACGACGCGCTCTTCCGGGCGCCGCGCTCCCTTCCGCTCGCTGGGCGGGGCGGGGGCGGCCTTGGGGTGGGCCGGGGCGGGGAGGGTGGCGCCGCGGGGCCATCTTCATATTATTGTGATCATTCGCACCAGCAGAGCCCGTTTGTTTTATTGTGCTGGTGCAGTGCCCTGCCGGGCCCTGCCCCAGTAATGTCAAGCCCTTTAGCGCGCTAAACTATACATAAAACATGAGCGGCGAAAAACAAATCCTCAAATCCCTTTCCGCGACGCCACCTGACCTTGCTGTTAGGGCCGCCCCGCCCGAGTGGGTCAGCCCAGGGGGCGGCGGCAGGCGGGCCGCAGCGTAGCGGCCGAGGGGGAATTCACATCGGAAAATCTTGTACACACTACTCGGTATTACACGGTATTACACCTGTATTACACCTGTATTACTCACAAGATTTTATCACTTTAAAGCATATTCTCGTGTTTTTCGGTATTACATTACGTTATTACGGCGAAATACATGGATCAGGTATACAGTGTAATACGGAAGTGAATTCCCCCTCGGTAGCGGCCCAGCAGCCGCCGGGCCATCGCCGCGGCCACGAGTCCACGCCGGCCCTGTATGTTTCCACTGAAAAGCGGAGCTGTTCGACTGCACCCATTTCTAGCTAGTTTACTCTGGACAGCTGTGAGAACAGCCTCCGCTCCCTCTACCCAACGCAAAAGATAAAACAGAAAGAAACAGAATAGCCTAACGCTTGTCCAAAAGGTTCCGTCTCCGTTCGATGCTCGGCCGCTGACCGGAGGAACGCTCTGCCCCGTCCCCATCATTCGAGGGCGTTTTGGCATATCGGTTGTGTGGGAGGCCGGGGCCGGGCCGGTCCATGGCCGCAAGGGTCCGCGCCACCAGCGAGGGGAGAAGTGAGTCGGGGTGCAAAGGGGCAAGGGGCGGGGCGGGGCGGGGCTGGGCGGGGCGGGGCGGGGCGGGGCGGGGCGGGGCGGGGCGGGGCGGGGCTGGGCGGGGCGGGGCTGGGCGGGGCGGGGCCTAAGCGCGACCGCGACATGACTCGCACGATCGCACGCTGTTCGCACCGCCTCACTTCCCCTATTCAGAAAAATAATAATAAACACGGATCCTTTTGTAGCGCGAGGCCCGGGGCCCGCCCATGTAGGAATTTTTATTCCATCCCCTTGTGCACGTCAGAGCGACCCCTTTACCCGGGCGCGCGCGCGCGCACGCACGGCCACACACGCTCCGCGCACACGCGGGCGCACACGCACACAAACAGGAAGCGCGTTTCCTGTTCTGGAAATCATATACGATTGGGTGATATCACTCGCACCGACTTCTTGTCACAAACATTCCGCAGATGCCACAGACGATATTGCGATACCGTTTGTGTGTAGATGGAGGGGGGGGGAATAGATGGATGGATGGATGGATGGATGGATGGATGGATGGATGGATGGATGGATGGATGGATGGATGGATGGATGGATGGATGGATGGATGGGTCGATGGTTGGCTAGATGCATTTTGGCCCCGCGGTAAACACGGTACCCAGCCCGGCTCTTGGCGGGGCTCTTGGCCTGGCCGCTGGCCAGTAGTGTACGCCGGCGCCACGGTTCCTCCTCTCCACCTCGCACTATTTCCCCCGCTTTTATTGTGGTGGACTGGACTGGTCCTGTTATTACGGCGAATGTAGATGACCCGGCAATAAAACACATTTTTGTCAAAGCGCGCCGCTACTCTACGCCGCCCGAACCATTGGCTGGATGGCTAGCCATGGCCATGGAGAGGAAAGTTGATAGCGCGGGAGAAAGAGAGAGCAAGGACAGGGCGAGAGGGGGAGGGTGGAAGGGCGGCGGCAGGCGTCCACCACTCGGCCCGATCCACCAGGATAGGTGGTGCCTAGCGGCGCGGGGGGCGGGGCGGGGCGGGGCGGGGCGGGGCCGGCCGGCCCGGCCACCGTGTCCAGGGCTACCGGGGCCCGGGCCCGGCGCGGTGCCGCGCACAGACCGCACCGCACCGCCTGGCCACGAGGGCTTCCAAAACTTTGTTCCGCCAAACTGAGCCAGAAAACACAATCCTCTCTCCGTTTGATGACCTCACTGTTCTTAAAGAGAGCGAGCGAGAGGGAGAGGCACACAGAGGAAGAACGAGCGGCAGGGCAGAGAGAGAGAGAGAGAGAGAGAGAGAGAGAGAGAGAGAGAGAGAGAGAGAGAGAGAGAGAAGGGGGGGAGGGGGGAAAGGGGACGGAGCTGTGGGAGCGTGAGTGTAGGTAGGGAGGAGTCAAAGGAAAAGAGATTGAGCGTAGGAGGAGGTAGTGTAAGGTAGTGTTTAAAGACTATTCCTCTGCCTCCCTTCTCCGCTCCCTCTCCTCCTTCCGGCCCTGCTCGCCCCGCCCATATATCGGTCAGGGTTCGAACAGTCCCATCACTATTTAAGGCCCGAGTGTTGTTGACGACCCTCGCGCTGACCATTCTCCCCCGCCGGGCCGGGCCGGGGCGCGCTGCTAGCGCTGCTGCTGCGGGGCGGCGCGGCGTAAAGGTGTGGCGCGCCCGTGATGGCGATGGCTGCCGAAGACACATCAGCGAAGGGAGGTCCATGCCGGGCCGTGCCGGGGGCGGGGCGGGGCGCTCGCCGGCCCCGTATCTCTAAATTGAATCGCAGAGACCGAAAAGAGCCAACAGCGCCCGGCGCGGCGAGGCGAGGCCCGAGGGCGGGGCGGGGCGGAGCGGAGCGGCGAGGGGAGGCCGCCTGCGCCCCGCCGGGAAAGGCGCCGGGGACGCGCGACGGGTTGCCTATCTTGACGGCGGTTAATATGGTTGATGTGGCGCCATCAGCCGGCTCCACGGCGGCTGAAGAGGGGGCATGGCAGGGCACCTCGCTCAGGAAGCGCACTTTACTCTCCAGCTATTGAAACTTCATTCTTGCCACAGGAAGCAAACGTGAAAATTTTGGCAACCGGTAGAGTAAATGACTGGATTGTGCGAGTTGGAGAAGGGAGAGAAAGCGGTGGTAGGTGGACGCAGGAAACGTAAGTCACGGCTTGTAGAGAAATGACGCGGAAACGAAATAAAGTTCACCGTGCGGTTCACGGCGGCGCGCGGTTGCTGTAGGGACGCTGCCGCAGGAAGTTGTCCGTGTGAGCGAGTCTGTGTGTGTGTGCGCGCGCGCGCCGGGGGTGGGCGGTGCTGGGGCGGGGGGAGGAAAGAGAAAGGGATATAGCCAGCGAAGGGCAGATTGGTTAGAATGGCCCGCCCGGACATGATAGCGTAGAGAAAAGGGCTGAATTATATTGGTGAATTGGTCCAAGAGAAACGGAGCGAGGGGCGGGCTGGTGGGCCCGCGGCGCCCGCGGCGGCCCCGCCCCGCCCGGACCGCCCGGCTCAGGCATGGAGTGTCTCGCAATGTCTCATACTTGTTGCGGACCGGGCCCGGCTCCGCCTGTCCATTGTCTCGCGCTTCCGCCCAGCGATGGGACGGTTTGATGCATGGCGGGATTGGCCTGCCGTGGGGCTGGGCCCGGAGGCGGCACGGGGGCGGCACGGGGGCGGCACGGGGGCGGCACGGGGGCGGCCCGGGGGCGGCCAAGGGTCCCAGCGGCCACGCACCCCACGCACCCCTCGCGCGCGAGACAGATCCCCCCTCCCCTCTCCCCTGTACGACCCGGCTCGTAAGTTTCGCCGCCCTTATCCTCATCCTGTCCAGCTGCCGCGGCGAGTCAGCTCATCTCGCGGGCGCTAAAACATTATCGACGAGATATAGAGCCGTCCACTGCGCGCGTGAGGGTGTCGCGCGGCGCGGCTAGCAGAATACTGATAGCTGTTCCTGTCGACTGACCCGTGGGGGGGACGGTCAGCATATAGCGAACGCTGTGAGCGCAGACATTCCTAACGTCGTGTTCGCGCCGTCACTTAGCAATACGTATGCGCCGGGGGAAGTACGTACGGGACATGAAGCATTACGAACTTTAGCAGATGCACGTGAGTGTGTCTTACTAAGGGGCGGGGAGCGGTGGCGCTGCTGAGATATGAGGAAGGGGTTGCGGTGGCGCGGGGCGGAGCGGGGGACTGAATGAGGGAGGAGGGCCCAGCGGGTTGGGTGCCGCGCCGGGGCGCGTAGGTGCGCGGTGCGCACGGGGGCGCGCAAAGGTGTCGTTAAGTCTATTGTCACTATGCCTCTGACGGCGCGCGGGCGGCAAGGGGTAGCACGCAGTGCCACACCACAAGGGCGGCGTGATAGCGCTAGGAGGGCCCGGGGCGGGGCGGGGCGCGGGGCGGGGCGGGAGCCCACTGGGGCCGCCTGGCGCCTTAGTCACTAATTCCTCGACCGCAGAGGAGCCCCCCCCCCTCCCCCCGCCCGCCCGCGCGTGCATGGGGCACACTGCTGTAATAATGAGACCCTCTAATGAAAACCACCACCACCCGCACCCGCTCAGATGTGGTCGGTATAAAAGGACTGGCTCAATTTTTCTGCAGTCTTATTTCGTTTTAAAAAGGGGGGAGGTGACGTTAATTACTCAGAAAGGCGGCCACTCTCATACACCACACGCGTCCTAGGAGGCCGCGAACGAATGGTCGGGTTAAATAAGCCCTTTCCATACCTCACGAATATCAATTTCCTAGATATAAACGGCCAGGTCACAGTCCAGAAACCGAGCAGATCCTCTGCCACATATTGTGACTCATAGCACTGATGTGTACCGCAGTCCCTGGCAAACGCGCACGCCGCCGCGAATTTTGCAGATTAGCAGGAACGCCCCGGTAGCAGGGTGTCTGCCGATGCGGACGCGTGGAGTGAGCCCCTTTGAAGGACCGCCCCGCCCCGCCCCGCCCCGCCCAGCCCCGCCTCGCCCCGGCCCGCCATGGCCGCCCTCTGCTGACGGCGCCGCGCGGAGCCGCCGCACTTCCGGCCACGGAGATAAAGTGACACCGTTTACGGCTGCTGGGCAGTAATGTACATCCGAGACAATATAAGGAGCAGGGGCCAGTCGGCCGGGGGGCGGAGACGGACGGCGGCGCCGGCCCGGGCACACGGCAGGAAACACACACTGCCCCGGGAGAGTCACGCCGTTAGTTCACTATCGTAGTCCTACAACATCTGCAGCTTTAAAATTGTGTGAATACGACATTTGAACGGTCGCTCATCACATTATCTCGTCCCGCACGATCCCCCTCGAGCGCCTGGGCGCGCGGCGCGCGCACATGCTCTCGCACCGTACCGGCACCTCGCGACGAGCTCCGGCCTCGCTGCGGGTGGAACAGAAGACAAGTAACAGTATGCGGGTCTGCCTACCCGCGAGGCGAGGCTCGTGAGGCGCCGTAGCGTACCAGCCCTCGGAGTACTGTAGTCAGACGCGCCACACTGTGTTCTGTTACAAGGAGTACCGGCGGCACAGGGGCACACTGCCCATGATAAGCTTGCTTGTAACACAGACGGGCTGCAGGGATCGTGTTAGGAGGGAGCTCCCGACACGGCGAGCCTCTCGTCCAGAGGGGCCAGGCCAGGCCACGGCAGGTACGACTCAAAAAGCAACCCCACTGCGGGCGAGCCGGCCGGCCACTCGGCACGAATCATTCATGAAGCCGGCAGAGAGAGAGAGAGAGAGAGAGAGAGAGAGAGAGAGAGAGAGAGAGAGAGCGCTCTGAAAAGGGGTGCCGGGGCCGGCAGGAGCTCCGGAGCAGAGCGGGGCGGGGCGCCGCTACCTGTTCACCGTGCAGACCCTCCTATGATGGAGATTGGCCCTAATTGGAGGAAGGCAAACAAGGACGAATCGACAAACGGGTTTAATGAGAATTGTAGATGGGGGAGTGTTTCGGAAGAGATAAACAAACCGGCCGGGCCTGGCCTGTCACTGCTGCCCGCGTAATGTACACTTTGCCTTATTGATTTTACAGCGAGCGGTGCCAAACACTGAGGCCGGGGCGGAGGCAATCATCGTCTGCCGCCCGCGTGTGCTTATGGCGCCACAAATCCAAACTGACTATTTAGTTTCAACCGGCGGGAGCTGGCCAGAGACCACACCCGCCGCAGGCGAGGCGAGCTGCTACGCAGTGCACCGCATCTTTGGAATCCCAAACCACTTTTCCGTCTATAGTGGGAAATAAGTAACAGGGCGGACGCTGCTGTGAATGTTATCTGTACATTTTGGGATCTTCGAAAACAGGATGCAGCAGACACTTTGGTCGCAATACTGATGTGGTGAGATAGAGAACAAAGTTTTTTTTCTCTCCTTAAACTTAATAAAAATTAGACTGCTGGCGCCAGCTTAGCACCTTGTGCCGGCCCAGCCAAGCCGAGCAGCGTCTCCTGTCTTTAGCTTCATCAAACAGCCCAAAATTTTAAAATGATCCGAAGTGTAAACACGATGCAGCTGGGCGGCTCTCAATCACCTTCTCATTATGCCTGTAGCGCAGAGCATGCGCGCGTGAGAAATACCTCCCCACCGGCTCGGGTCGGGCGCATCGTTCCAACAGGGTCACCGATTTAGGACCTCCCCCCCCCCTCTTTCTCTCCTTCTCTCTCTCTCTCTCTCTCTCTCTCTCTCTCTCTCTCTCTCTCTCTCTCTCCCTCTCTCACATTCCCCCTCTCGCCGCCTCCCTTCCCGACTACGGTCCTGTGCGGTGAGTAAGACAGTCCAAACATTCTGGAAGTGTTCTCGGACGGCGTGACCCTGCTGGGCTCAATAATATCATCAATTTAAAGGGCGCTGCTCCAGGTGCATGGTGGACTGGCGCGGCGGCACTCGACAGGAAATCACCTCTCGCCGCCCCCTGACCGCGACCAATCAAAATGCGGCGGCCGGGTCACGTGGTCGACGTCATGAAAGCTCTCGATGAGCGGCGGCCTATCTCTATCACAGCTGGATGGGTAGGTTCGGGGGAAAGTAGAGTCGTCATGTCGTTCCTGTCGTGATATCCGCTGCTGCTGCTGCTGCTGAGCCCCAGCCCAGGGGTACCCATCAAAAATATTTCGAACCATACCGTAAAGCACTTTACTTATTCCCAGTGCACATCACAGTGAATGCCCTCTATAAAACGCAGCTGACATGAGAGTGCGTGGAGCACTTATTCTTTACCCGCGCGCCTCTCCCCGTGACATATGACTGAGCAGAAGCTAAATGCAGAAGGCTCTCTCTGGATGTTCCTGTCCCGCAGAACTGTCGGAGTACAAGGACAGTAGTGCAGTGAATAAGGGCGGCGCTCAGACCTAAGGGCGCAAAATGAGACGCGATTCATCTCCTGATGAGCCTCCTTGGCGCGGCGGGGCGGGGCGGGGCGGGGCGGGGCGGCGGCGGACGCGCGAGTGCGTCTGGGGGTGGCGACGACGGACGGCAGCCACGACGAAGGACCGCCCTTGTTCCAGCGGGGGCTTACGCCGAGAAAGAAGCACTTTCGGGATGGTTTTAACTTCTATCGCGATAAATCTTCAAGTGCGTGTCGCGAGGAAACGGCATGCCAACGGACTGGCTCGACTTTGGCGTACGTCGTAAACCAACAGAAAGCGACAAAACGCGAGAAAAAATAGTTTCGACGTCAAAATTACTCACAAAGCGTCGGATCGAATACGGGCGCGTCAGGAGTGCGGCGTTACCAGTGGAGTGGCCAGTGGCCACCCCCCACCCCGGGGCTCATCGTCACGTTGTCTATCCGCCTCCCCCAATTGAGACAGGCGCTGCGTCGTCTCGTTCTGCGGAGAAAAATGCCTCCTTATGCCGTTGTACGGGCGGCCGGCGGGCCGGGCCGGGACGCGGACGGGCGAGCTTGCCCGGGGGTTATTTGTCAGGGCGCCGCGCGTCGCGTCGCGAAGACAGCTAGCATTGCCTCGGGCGGCGCGCGGCGCGCGGCCAGGCCAGGCCAGCGGGGCGCGGGTGGGGGCAATCCACCGAATTGAGCGGCTGAAGCAGCCCGAGGACAGGATGAAGGTATAACGGATGTGCCGAGCCGGGTGCGGCGACACTGACGGCGCTGAAAAGTGTTCGGGCGCGCCGCGGTCGCGCTGACTACGCTCTGCCCGGCGCGGCGCGGCCCGGCCCGCCGGCCCGGAGGCTCCGGGAGACCTATTATACAAGTTTATCTCTGCGGCGCGACCCGCCAAACGAGATGACGGTGATTCCCATCCGGGAAATGTTTCACTAATGAGGCGAAGTACAAATCAAAGGGGACGGCGACTCCTATGCGGCTAAGGCTGGGCTGGGCTGGGCTGGGCTGGCCCGGCCCCGGCGCCATGATGCCCGGCCCCGCCCGGCCCCGCCCGGCCCCACCCGGCCCCACCCGGCCCCACCCGGCCCTGCCCGCGGTGGGGAGGAGGAGGAAGGGCAGGAGGCGCAGTGCGACGGCTGGGTCGGAATGGACCACTGATGCTATCGCCAGAGATCTTCCCGATCGGCACGCCAGCCCGCCCCGCCCCGCGCCCTGATGCGGTCGTCGCCTCGCCACGACGCGTGGCCGCGGGCGGGGCGGGGCGGGGTGGGGCGGGGTGGGAGCGCGCCGAAGAAGATGTCTGCGCGCCGTCCTGCTCACGACAGGTCCGGCCCGGGCTCCGTGTGACGGCGAGTAAATAGGTTGCGGGGAGCGGTGCAGCGGCGGCGCCCCCGACACCTCACCTCCGCCATCAGCCTCGACCTGCAGGCCGCGCGGGGCCGCGCGGGGCGGCGCGCTCATGATTTGTGTGATCGACGATCACCTGGGCTCCGGACCGACCCGGGCCAGGCCAGGCCGGGCCGGGCCGACTGCCCGCGGGGTGAGTGGCCCGCCGTCATAAAGTTATTGGATGAGACGAGCCGTCCGGATCAAGACGTTACTTTAATTTAGGGCGCGACATCGACCAAGAGAGATGCATATAATTAATTGGATTTCGACGTGTTTTTATTTTTTTTCGTAAAAGTGGTCGGTCAGAAAAAGAAGATATTTACGTCGCCCAATATATGGTCGTTAGAAGACAGCACATTGCTGGGGGAAATTAAAAAAAAATACTGAACAGATATCATGGTACGTATTTTGTAGTTTTACTTTTCTCGAATGACACACAACCTTCTGCTTGTGTGATGATAGCAGTTTAGTTTTACGTTTTCCAGCGCTGTTTTATGACGTAAGTGCCCCAAGGTCATTCGTCAAAATTATTTTAAACCCGTTTGAGACAGGGACAACATCTGTCAGCGTCGCACGGGGTGATAGTCCTCGCACGAATTGATGTAACCGGGCGATAAGATCCCCAGACCCATCATAAGACGCCAGCTCCTTCTTTTGCCTTTACCAAAGAAGTTCTCTACCTCTGCAGCCGCATACATGGCATTCTGTATGCAAATGAGGGGAGGTTGTCACAAATAACGTCTCAAGAACAAGAGATCTGTCCACGATAGCGGTCAGTTCTGGGTCGGAAGGGCCGTAGTCCCACAGACGACCAACCTCCAAGAGTCACTAATTGCTTGTAAGCCAACCAGCCCGGGCTCTCTGATATTTGTGATTAATGTAAGGGCTGACCCGACTTCGTACAAGTTATCTCTCCGCTAGGACTTTTTGCCCAGACGCCCTGACCTCAGCACTGCACGCAGTGTTACTCCAACCCTTTGAGCGTAGTTGAATGCTACGCCCACGGAGTGCTTTTAAAACATATGCGAGGTCCTGGAACGCATACCTAAATAAGGGAATGAGATATATTTTTCTCTTGTGGTTGAACACCAATTGCAGAATATGTCCCGGAAAACAAGTCACAGAAAAGAGAAGGTGTGAGGCGAACATAAATTGGGGCAGCGACCCCGTAAACACCCCTCTTTTGCGCGGCCGTTAAGGATTCAATAACGCACTGCTCCTTTGGCGTATGGCCAGGAAGCCTACTCCGTACATTAAGGTAACTACCTCCCCTCCCCACCGTTACGCGCAAACAGCCCTTGATTTACTTGAGTTTCCTCCCTCCCGAATTGATTTGATAGGATGGGGCGGGTGGGAGAAGAGGGAGGGTAAAAAAATGCACATAGGAAAAGACAATGGCAATTGCCTTGAACCCTGGCGCTGCGTCCGGTAAATTTAGATCACTGAGAGAAATCGAGTAGAGGGATGTGCCTCGGGATTGCAATGTTTAAGATGATATGAGAAATTTTTGCAAGTGTTTTGGACGGCTGCTTTAAAAGTCATATTAATCGTGGAAATGTTGAAAATTATTAAAGAACAAAGAAATCTCCTAAAAATATGCTTTTTCATTTAAAACATGTCTACTGTTAATGCTTGTTAAACCTTCCGTCATTGTATGACAGAAAATTATTTCAGAATTTAGGTTTGCCCCATATAGCTGAGAAAAGATGTGAGTGAAAAGTTTCGAGTGTGTATATTTCATCATGTAGGGCCAGGCAGGCGGGCCAGCCGAGTGGGAGGATATACATGCACACAACACGCCTTGCGTGAACGCCTTCTTCTATCAATAGGAAAATATTCCGAGTGATATGTAAATTCGAGAGCGAGCGAAGGGCAAGTTTGATGATGAAGCGGTATGTTGTGCACGCTGTTATACATGACAGCAAAGTTGATGCGAGAAGGAAAGTAACATCAGCATCGAAGAAGGCGCCACTTGGGCGGAGGGAGGTAAGGAGTGGGGGAAAGAAAGCACTAGCAGAAAGGGGGGTCAATAGAGAGAAACTAAAATGTAAGACCTTATTACTGTTTATTGACTTGTTCCCCGCTAGTAGGCGGCTATCGGACGCAGTAAGTTTACAAAGCGAAAGACTGGAAATAAGCAAATTTGTGGGGGACAAAACAGGCAGTAGTTAGTTATAATTTTGCATTCCAACAATAGCAATGAACGAAACACAAAACATCGTGCGCTCGCATCCGAGCGCCTTTATGGGCATTTCTGATAAGCAGCGAGGCTCCGTTAGCGTTATAGGGCAGGAGGATGAATAAGGGATGCAGCAGAAGGGGGGAGGCTGAACCGTGCGGAAGGTAGCAGGAATGAGAGATCCCCTGGAAGGAAAGGTTTCCGTAATAGGGAAGGATAGCTGCAAAAAACTTGGGCGGCGCGTCAGCTAGAATGGATGGACGCCGAGTGTCGGTAAGTACAGGCTGCGGCGCTGCGGCGGCGGTGCTTATCGCCATGAGCTACACCATTATACCTGCGGCCGGGCCGGGCCAGGCCGGGCCGGCAGGCGCAACTGCGTGATTAGAGGAGTTAGCGGCGTTCTAGTCTTTTTCCCCCTGAAAACGGACGTGATCGCGGGGAGCATGCGGGTCAATAATAAATCAAAAAAATCAAGCCGAGAGATACGGACAGCGTGGCTCATTTTGTCCATGAACAGGACGCGCCCGCAAAAAAGAAAAACTTTCCAGAAGATAGCCTTCATAGTACATATTTTTTAAAGCGATAAACCTCAGCAACCCATTGACCTACACCACCCTTCAATAGCGCGCCCCCTCCCCCTCCCCTCTCTGACTGGACCTGTCTCCACTGTACCGCAGAACTACTTCTGTGCGACGTGAGACCACAAATACCACCGACGGCGGAGGATCCAGTGAGAAGTTTGGAGGCTGTAAGTTTAGGGAGCGGGCCTCCTACGCCCAGCACGCTACGACTCTCGTGCGGCGCGCGCGGCCCGAGCGCTCAAGTCTGCCCGGCCCCGGCCCGGCCGCGCCTCGGGGCGTCGCAGAGGTGTCGCTCCTGGAGATGTTACGTGCCGAGAAATTATAGCGGAGAGGCGAGCGATGGAAATTGGAGGGGGGGAAAGGGGGCAGCAGCAGGCCTAGAGCTCTGGGCATGATTTACCGCGCGGCCTCGTAGTACCACTGTACTAGGCCTACGGTACGCATTCCTCGAGAGAGGGACACCACCCGGGCTATGCGGGCTGGCCTACCCAGCCAGGGGGCGCGGCGCGCGAGCATTCCACGCCCAGGAGACTGCCGGGCCGGGCCGGTAGGGTCCGCTCCGGGGCGCGCACCGGCAGCACTTCATGAGGGGGACAAAGCTCGACTCGACGCGCACTGACGCGCTGCGGACGTGATGCCACATGAGTCATGGGGGCGCGGCCGAGCCGACCAGCCAGCGCGCCACTTTTCCTCGCGAATTACAGGAATCTGCAGCGCGACTGCCGGCGCAGTGCGGCGGGGCGGGGCGGGGCGGGGCGGATGCAGGCGGGATGCCCTTGTGCATGGGCCGGGCCGGGCGGGGCCGGGCGGGGCCGGGCGGGGCCGCACTGCCCGCCGCGCCGCGCTCACTGTCGGAAGAGCGCGTCGGCCGCAATGGCGCGACGTAACTGTCACTGCTATGGAGTGGCTCGATAAATGTCAACCGCAACTGGCAGGAGACAATAACCCGCGACTGTCGCTCATATCGCATAATCCGAAACCTTCATAAATGTTTAAGCCCGAAAAATTCGACGAAGGGTTTAGGAGGTGATGTTATCGTATGAGTACGGACAAGGACGTGTGAAGCCGCGGTGCGCCGAGTCTGTGAGCCAACGCCAAGATTTCTCAAGCTGGCCCTCGACAAAGCTCCTACAGGCGGAGCAGGACAAGGTCATTCGGGTCACCGACCCCGACCTGAACCTGATGACCCCTTTTACACAAGAGCGGGGTCGTTTGTTGGGCCGTCCGCAGTGCGCAGCAAACCATGGGATAAAAGACGAGACTTTCTTTCGCCAGGGGGATGGTATCAGGTGTCCGTTCCCTGGCCATTGTTTACCGCGAACTGGGTACCAATTACCAAAACACGTTTTGTAGAGCATGCTTTCTTTTCTTAGCCGCTATAACTACCACCTTATTCGGCTTGAGCTCTGAACTGTCCCAGCAAGCTATTCGATAATTTAATTAGTCTAGCCGCTTTAAAATTTGGAAAAGCTGCTTAAAACTTGCGTCAAAGTGCGCAAAAATCGGCCAAATCGCTTCAAAAATAATCCAGCTCGAGCTGCTTGCACAGGATAAACGCGTTCTGCTTCCGCTTGCTTAGGCAACATGTGTACACGCATGCAGTAGGGGTTGCCTAGAAGGCGGGCGTTACTACCGCAGCTGCACACCGGTGTACCTCTACGCCGTTTGCTGCCTAACTTCACTGGCAGTCCGGAAAACTAGGACAATCTCGCCCTGTACTGTGCGACAAAGAGAAAATAAAAACAGCGACCTAATGAGAATTTGCGTCCGCGTCCTCAGTATAATTGCGCACAGCAACAGCGCGATTTATGAAACCATGTCATGTATGCGTGGCCAGGCTCACGCTCGCGTCTGTGTGTGCGTCAGAGAGATGACGGAGGGGAGGAGGTTTTGGGCTGTGATCGTCGCGCTCACCGGGCGCCAGGCAGGCGCGTTACCCGTGTCGATGGTTTTTACGCCGGCCCTGGAGGTACGCCAAGCCAAACCAACGTTCACCATCTTGGACAAAAAGAACGTCAATAGGATATCTTTCCCGAAAACCGATGTGGACTTGCACAAAGAAAGAAATGCCGAAGCTCTAGGGGTATAAGAAAAGAGCAAAACTAGTAGGGGTGTAAACGCAAAAAGCACACCCTCACAAAATCTAGCAAAGACGAAACAGCGGAGGGACCGCACTGCACGCCGCCGCGCCGCCGTCCGCGCTCAACCGCGCCAGGAAGGATGAGAAGCAAAACCCAAACACGGAAAGAAAAATGATATATGGTGGTCGGCCTGTTCTTCTGGCGCGCAGTGCCCGACAGCGGCAGCGCGGGGCACCACGGCCCTCCCCTAGCCACCCCCGCCCCGCCCCGCACCGCGGCGCGTTCGTCTGTCTATACGAGACGACGCCTGCCCCGCCCCGGGCCGGGCGACGCCCAGACGCCGACGCCGACGCCGCGCCGGCCCTCCGCCCTTCAGTGACTCAGGGGTTAAGGCCCACTGCGCCGGGGTGGGGCGGGGCGGGGCGCACCATCGTTAGGGTGGCATGCCAGGCTACGCAAAACACCACGGCGCGCCGAAGCTGCAAGGGGTGCGGAGGGTTGCAGGGGGTGCGGAGGGTTGCAGGGGGTGCGCAGGGGGCGGGGGGGGGGGGGGTGCGTAGGGATGCGGGGATTGCGGATAGGGGTGCAGAGGCCTGTAGTGGCAGAGCGCTGCAGGGCGGCGTGTGGCGTGGTGGGGCGCGGTGGGGCGCGGTGGGGCGCGGTGGGGCGCGGTGGGGCGCGGTGGGGCGTGGTAGGGCGGGGCAGTCCGTGACAAATCTGACGCAGTGTCATGGCAGCGGACACCGCAACTCCCCTGGCCGCCGCGGTCTCTGGCTCACCGCGCGGCGCAGGCGGGGCTCAGAGGGGCGGGTGCCCGCTGGCGGGTGAGCCCCCGCTTTAATATGTGGTAGCAGTGATAGAAGCGGGTATACGTGCGAAATGGAAACCCGATCTACTTACTCGTAAAGTGGACCACTTTGGAGTCCTCTCGCAAAACTATTTGAGCCTAAACTCAGCATATACTAGAATATCCGGCATCCGGAGCGTTAGTTCTGAAAACTGTAATGAATCGTATAGGGTTAAGAGCCGCTGCTGCTGAGGATACTGTCCCCCTAAAGGCCCTCGTCTCCTGGTCCAGGGCCGCTGCTACCGCTGCTCAATGGGCCGTTGGTGCACATGCCATACCAGCGCGGGGGAGAGGGGAGCATGGTGGGGGCCGAGGGCAGGCCGCTCACAAATTCCCTTCGGGTCCCCGGAGACGAGCCCCTCCCATAACCTCCCCTGATTTCCTTTGCTCCATTTTATCAATCGGGTTTGCCCTGCCCGGCCCGGCCCGGCGCGGCCCGGCCCGTCCTGCCGCGGCTCCTCTCTCCCTGTCATGTCCTGCCCTGGCTTCCTCTCGCTACATTTGTTCCGGCTTTGAAGTCGCGGGCACCATCTATTTTTAAGGGAGGCGTTGACGTGTTTTCTCGGCGGGTCCGGCGCGGCGTCCAGGGCCTGTTGAGAAGCGCGGGGCGAGCGGACAGCCGATGGAAAGAGGCGGGTGCGGGGCCGGGGCCGGGCCGGGGGGCGGTGCGGCGAGGCCAGGCAGGCGAGGCCGGGACAGGAGAGGCGAGGGTTGGGAGGCACACCTTTCATTGTCCCCAGCCAGCGCCGCGCCCCCGCCGCGCCCCCGCCGCGCCCCCGCCGCGCCCCCGCCGCGCCCCCGCCGCGCCCCCGCCGCGCCCCCGCCGCGCCCAGCCCCGCCAGCACGACCACCACGCCCGGCCCCGCCCTGTGTGCCTGCCTCCGGCCTCCGGTCTGCATTCAGATCACAAGCGGTGGCTCCATCGTGGGCTAAAAGCCCCAATTTCCTCCCCTTTCTGTCTGATGCAACAGCGATGAAAAATGCAACGTAAAAAAGTAAACGGGGTGGCGCTCGGCGGCTTTGGCGTGGCGCTGCGGCCAGGAGAGCCAGGGCGGGGAGGGGAGGGGGAGCGATTGCTGAGAACCTTGCTGGCTGTTTTGCATATTGCATTTGTACAGTACGTCGTGGTGGGCTGGGGAGGGGGGAGATGGATTAGTTCTATCGCCACAACGCTCCCACAATTTCATCCAATCCACTTTTAACCCTGCGGCAGAAACAGGGCCGAAACAGAGAACTAAATTTTTGCCGTATTTGCGTGTAACCTTGCGATAAAATCAATTCACCTGCTAGCGCACAAATCGAGCAAAAATAAGGGGGCTCTTGGGAAAGCAAACAAAGACGATGCGGCTTAGCTTGTACGTAATTATTTTTATCGGCAACTCTTTACATCCTACAGTTTTTGGGAAGACATTTGTTATTCTTTTGTATCAGAAAACATCACCCGCTCCCACCGCGGGGTCGATACTTTAATTTTCCGAAACGCACATCAATGCTGACAAAGGCAGCCGCCTCGGCTATGAACGAGTCGGAGCTCAAAAGGTGCCGCCTTGTACAAATCAACCGGTGCTCATGCCATCGTCACGTACGGAAGCACCGCCGCGCCGAGGCGAGGCCCGTGCTAATGGCAGGGCTTAATTGACGGAAGTGACTGGGCCGGGCTGGGCACGGCGGCTCAGGGGCCCTTATTGTCCTGCCCTCCGCCTCCCTTAATTAGGGATCGCCCAGTCCGGACTCTTTCATATGAATCGAAGAGTTCATCTGTCCCCTCCCCGCCTTACCTCTCTCCCGTCCCTCCCTTTGCCCCTCCCCCCTTTCCTCCTCCCCCGTGGAAAGCCTCCGCCGAGAGCAGCTCAAAGGAGCACAGGAGCTAGAAGATAACAGTCTTATTGAGGCTTCTCCGCTAGGCTTGAGCAGGTCGCGGGAGGACGCGGATTAGGCAAGGCGCGGAACTCTCTGGGCGGAGTGCGAGCAGGCAGCAACAGCAGTGGAAAGTATAGTGCGCTCCAAAGTCCGAGCGGCGGGGCGGGGCGCCAAGGGTAAAGAAGGGTGGTCCGGTCACAGCCCCGCCCCGGCCGGCCCCGGCCGAGAGAGACGCCTTTCGCTGGATTATGTTTTATTAGATGCACCTCGGGTGTGATTCACAGTCATAACTCTGTTTGAAGTTGAATAAATCACTCCACTCCGGTGGTGCGAGGAGGCGCGCTGGGCGGCGCGGCCAGCGACAACACATCGCCACTTCCACAGGGAGCCAGGGGGCCCGGGGCGGGGCCCGGGGCCCGGGGGGCTCCCTGGCCACCTCACTCTCGTTTTGAATTATCTCCCATGACGAAATCAATTCTGTACCTGAGGCTGAGCGAGCCGGGCGGCATCGGACCCCCAGACGAGTAGAGGCGGCCCGCTCCCTCCCTCCTCAGGCCTGCTGGACGCGAGGCGAGGAGCGAGAAGCCGCACTATTATCAAGGTGACGCCCGGCGCCCGGCGATCAGCTGCTGCTTCAGATACATCGGCGCCGTGACGCTCTGCGTCGTGTGACCTGGCGGCGCTGGTTGTGCCCAGTGTAGTCAGGGCTGAGCGGCCGCCCCACCTCCCTCCTCCTCCTCCTGGCCACCGCGGCTCCACCCGCCCGGCGCTCTTTATCGCCTCCTCCGCTGCACCCCAGCGCGCTGACGGCCCCGCTGGCCCCGCCGGCCCCGCCGCGCCGCCCCGCCCCGCCCCACCCTGCCCCGCCCCGCCCCGCATGCTCCGTGTAATGAGCCGGAGGGGCCGTAATGCACCACAAGAAGCGAGGGCGTCACGGAGACTCCTTTTCTTCCGTCCTTTATTTTACGGGGATGAACAAGTGGCTCCGGTATGGAGGCCCGGCCCGGCCCGGCCCGGCCCGGCCAGGCACGGCCCGTGGGGCCTACCGCACGCACAGCATCCGCCACAGGTACACGCTATCCCTAAAGCTCCCTCGCTAGCCGAGAGAGGACCGAGCCCCGCCTGTCTCATACACGACGTGTGCAGTGCAGCGCGGCCGGCGCCGTGGCGCCCGCAACTCGCTGGATAGGCAACCCAACAGACTCTGGCCGGCCGCACCCGCGCCCTCGGCAGTTGTGTGGACATGAACCCCGCCGAATCTGCTGGGCCCGGACCACCATAGACTTGAGCAATGCTCGATAGGAGTCATCCAAGCAGTGGCCCCTCCCCACGTCCAAGGTTGAGCAGTGCAGGTCAGGATTGCGACGCTAAAGCGGTTCTGGTCAGATTGGGAGGGGCTCATGTCCGTCCGCACAACTCCCGCGGCAGCCCAATGGGTTCCCCGGAACTGTCCGGGTGGGTAGGCTAATCAACGCTATCGACGACTCAAGTGATTTTCTTTTATTACAAACATGATGGAAATAACTTGGAAAAACATGCGCAATAGGGTTTAATGCGTGCTCACAACCAGCCACGGGCCCGGCAACGGCGGCCATGCGGCGGACAGGCAGCTCCTGCTTTGCTTGCCTCGCCAAACCCGGAGGAGAGTGGGGAGGGGGGGGGGGGGGAGGGCCACAGGGCTGGGGGGCGCGGGGCGGCCAGGGGGTGTGCGGCATGAGGCGACCGCCGCCCCACCATGAGGCCGCGGCTGCTCCATGCCGCCGCTCTGCTGTCTTTTGACTAGCGAACCGAAGCATTCGACGCCAGATGAGAAAACTCGCGCGCTGCTGGCTGGCAAGGGCAGGGGCCGTGGCGTGGCGTGGCTAGGAGAGGCCAGGGTCTACAGGGTCTACAGCGGGGGAAGCCGCTGGTGTCAGCCAATGCAAAAGCAGTGGGACATATAGGGTTGTGACTAGCTGCAGTTAGTCGCTCTCATACACCCTGTCTAAGTATTATAAAGTCGAGTAGGCAATGTGCAATTATTTCTAGATTTTTCCCGATTTAATTATGATTACTCATGATTACGGAAGAGTTACGTTCTTTTCAGTGCATTGGTTAAATGGCGCGTATGAAGATGCCCTACAGGCGGCAAGGGGTAAACCGAAATACTTGAGAAAGTACTGAGAAAAAAGTTGTTGGAATAATATTAAGCGAAGATCAATGGATACGGGAGGAAATAATATATATCTATGCATGGTTTTTGAGAGCGTCTCTCATGCCTTCGCCACGGCTAGTTCACATTTCTCCCCCGTTTACCTCGGCAAAGTTATTCGTAGAAAAAAAAACACAAAAAAACATTGAAAAAAGAAGCTACTTATGCAGCGAGTTCGACGACCCCGCTCCCCAGTGTCCCAGTTACGCCAAAAAAGACCAGACACTGTCAACAAGAGCGGTGAGAGAAAAACCCTTTAGCATGGCGATACATTACGCCACCCGCGCGAATTGTGAAAATTTTTACCTCTGGATATGGTATTTGATTTTGCGAGATGGTCGTCATCCCATCAGGTGAGCCGCTGAAACAGCAGGGCTGCGGAAGTTCCTTTGGGATAATGATTAGGCAGCCCAGCGGGCCGAGTGTTCGGCCGCCACGCCACGCCACGCCACGCCACACTCAGCACGCGAGGCGAGGATGATGATGGCTGAAAATGATAACCAGGCGATAAGTTGGCTAAAACTTTCCCAGTCCGTTGCGCCGCAGCAGCGCGGGACGAGAGGAAGCCAAGCTGGCCAGGCCGAGAGCGGGGCGGTGCGGGGCGGGGCGGGGCGGGATGGGACTGGGTCGCGCCTCCTGTCCCAGTGAGGCCCGTCCTCGCGCCGCCCTCCCCCTCCCCCAGCCACTTCCTTTATTAATTAATAAGAACTCCGATCTAATTTATGCCATTTCCTTTGATAAGAATGGACTCAGGAACAAATAATTAATAGGGAATCCGAATCCGTCCGATCCGCGACTCAAACTTCAAGCCGTCGCGACCGTCGTGCTTGTTTTATTCCCCCAAAAAATAGATCTGTGTAAACAAATTTTCTGAGACATACTGCGAATGCGCATGGCGGCGATGATCCCTACCGGCCACCAGCGCGGTGCCCCGAGGGGAGAGGCTGAAGGGGCCGAGAGGGAACGAGACGACAGACCAGACAGCTCTCGCATGGCCGCGCCACTCAGACTCAGGTGGAGCCCTAGCCCCGCTGCCCCGGCCTCGCCACGCCACGCCACCTCTGACTCATCTCAAGGACCGATAATTATTGTAATGGAGCAGAGGTATTGGCCCGTTGTGTAAACAGAGACGCCCTCCGTTCTGATCCTCTCCGATCGGAGAATGGAATGAATGGGTTCTCCACGACGTAGCATGGACTGCTGCTGCACGCACTGGGTCGAGTCGAGTGCTCCAGCGGCAGTGGGCAGTGCTCACTCTAAAATTTAGATCTAGATAAAATTTCAGAGATGTTACTTTTATACACTGCAAAGAAAAATACAATTTTGACAACGGGTGAAAACCCAGTCGATGTCGAGTATAATGACATGACAGTTTTTACTGTTTACGGTTGTGACTATTGTACGTTTAATTTACACTAAATCTGAAATCTCAGGCCGTTCAAAGTGGTGAAAGATTCGTGGAGGCACGACTATATAGGAGGTGGTGATTCCGATGATCGCGAGCGGGATCGCGAGGCTGTCCGGCGCACTCGATCGGGTATCGGGTCAAGTCGGTTATGAGAGCAAACGGGTGTCGGGTTATTAGAGTAGAGAGGCCCACCCGACCGATTGCAAACACCTCAAGAGATTAATTAACTTTGCTATATGCTCTGCAATAGTTTTTTTCGATTATTCTTTCTTTTTTTTTTTATTTACAGCGTTTGCTTGGTACGCATCGCACGAAAGCAAGGAACTCCCTCCGTTTCTATCAAAGCGAACGAAAACGGTTTACGAGTTTCTCGAATGCCCTACTTCCTTGTAAATGAAGTGTCAATAACGTTGTGAGGGCTAGAGCAAGGGGCGCCAAAGTGCGAACCAACGGTCTGCAGCAAGACCAAAAACTAACCGTGATCGGTTAGCGTTTCCTTCGGGTACCACACCAAATCTGAGCCCCATATCAACCCGTCGCGTGGCATGAATGGTTTTGCAACCCAATACCTGTTTTCCACTAAAAGAAATTAGAATTAAGTGATAGAATTTTGAACGAATTTTAACAAACATATTTTGCAGCTGGTAGAAGTGGCGCAGCAGCCGTCGCCGTGGCCGAGATGCTGGCGGTGACGGCGGCCCCGCCCCGCCCCGCCCCGCCCCGCCCCGCCCCGCCCCGCGCGGCACAGAGACCTTGAGGGAGCGGCGCGGTGGCGCAGCGCGCAGCGACCCAATGAGGGAGGCGGGGTGCTTGCCGGCAGGCCGGATCATGGCGAGGCCCGGGCGGGGCGGCGCGGGGCGGCGCGGGGAGGGGGAGCAAACAGAATGACTTTTAAGGACAATCTGCATACTTGGTGAGCCCCCCTCTGGTCCTGGCTGCTTGTGAGGCCCCTGAGCCGCCGACAACAACTACTTAGCGGGGTCCCCAGCGTTGGCGGGGCGCGGTGGGACATGGGGAGGTGTGGCGGGGGCGCGGCCCGTAATCCCAGAGACCGCTCGGTACCAAGTAGCAGTAGTGTAGCACTGCCCCCGCCCCGCCCCCCCGCCCCGCCTCGCCCCCCACACTGGGATCAACAATCATCCACACGTACACAGCGCGCAGACCGCACGACTAGCGCTTCCCCACACTCAAAATGCGTTATGTGCTTGCAAGTATACGACGCTGCATTTGCTATTCTGCAACACTTACGTATCTTTTTTATATTATTTTGAAATTGTACTTGTTATTCAGAATTTTAAATACCAGATGGCAGACATTCACCCTGCTTGGTCATCAACACCATCACACGTTATACGCGTTCCACAGAGAGACGAAATTCTTTCGAGCGCGCCCTTTGACCTTTCTTCTCTAATTAACTCTACTTTGTTGTCGGGCCCGGCCGGCCGGCGGGGACAGGTCAGCGGTGCGCGTGCAGCAGAGGGACTGCGTGCGCGTGAAATGTGTCCACCTCACCTTGGCGCTGGCGCCCCGCGCGGCCCCGGCGCGGCGGGGAGCACGAGCTCCGAGGCCCCCGGGCCCCGCCTCGCCTCGCCCCGCCCCGCCCCGCCCCGCCCACTCTCAGATCCACCAAACTTGTGCCATCCCCCCGCTTTAATTTCCGGTTTTCGACGGTGCGTTCGTTGGCCTGGTCGGTCCGTGCCTGCCTGGGGCCCCGCCCCGCCCCGCCCCGCCCCGCCCCGCCCCGCCCGCCGCGGCCGCCCTCCTGTACCTCTACGCACGCACAGTGTCCACTGGCACAGTCCCGCCCCGCGCCGCCCCTGCCTCCCGTGCGCGGCCGTGCGTGCGCGCGCGCGTGCGCTCGATAGCAATAAGTGCGCCGCCCCGCGCCGCCCCCGCTGCGACACACTCATCTACATACACGGGCTGCTGAAAGATTCCGCGCAGGATCAAGGGCGCCTAATCCGCAGGGCGAGTGCGCCGCGCGTCGCAAACTTGCTCGAGCCTTATTCGCCCCTCAACACGCCCGCCCGCCCGCCCGGCCGCCACGCCACGCCACGCCGCACCACGCCGGGCCACGCCGCGCCACCAACACACGAAAGATGGCCTCAAAGTTATGCTACACGCGCAACACCTCCCCCTCCTGTGTGATAGGGGCGCCATGTATGTAATACCGGCCGGGATATCTCAGGCGCGCACGAGGCAAATTTAGACCACCCCTCCCCTCCCCTCCCCTCCACACACTCGCCGCCCCGCGCCGCCCCCGCTAACCCCTCTCTGCGGGGCTTTCCCTATTACAGAGCAAGCGGTCATACCCCTACCCCCTCCCCTCCGTCTGCGCGCGGTCCTTGTTCTCCGGGAGAGCGCCGTCCCCGCCCGACCACATAATACGTAACGCAAGGGGGAGGGGGGTGATGGGGGTAGAAAATCAAACTCAGCTGAGCGTAACGCAGTTAGGCCAGCGCTCCGCCTGCCCGTGGTGTGTGTGTGCGCGCGCGCGCGTGTGTGTGCGTGTGTGCGTGTGGCGTGGGTGTTTGTGTTGTATGCATGGGCAGGTGGGAGGGTGGGTACTAGCACGAGTAGTTGTGGCGCACATCAGCTCTCGAATGGCCGGCTGGGAACAATCGTCTCAGACAAACTAACAACGGGCGTCAATTAAAACAAATTTGAATGTTTTTTAAAAAAGGACACGTAAAACTGACGGAAACAACATCCGATACATTTTGACGCGAATGTACTATTTTTTTTTTATAAGCCCGACCTCGGCGACGAGGTAATCCGTGCAAGGTTGCGGCCTCTAACGAAATTGCCGCGTACTGACGCCCCGGCCCGGGCCGGCCGCCTCTTTGCCGTATCGCACCTCTCCTCTCAGTCCCAACTCCCTAAGCCAGTCCCTCCCGCTCCGCGCTCCCCTCCCCGCGGGCGGATAAGGAGACACGGCCGCCCTCCAAATTAAAGAAAAAGTCGTTTAATTTATTCAAAAGACTTGTTTTCACAGAAGGGTGAAAGCAATTTTAACTGACGGATCGGAACGGCTGGGAGACGAGACGAGTCGAGTCGTCGCGTGAGGCGATGAGAAGTAAAGGCGCGAATTGCGACTCGACGGGGTAAAGGATAGATAGGCGGGACTATCTCCGGATATTTTCAGTGTTCGGGGTAACTTTGCACGCGCGCGCCACAAAGGAGCAATCCTCTTTATCTCGTTTGTCTGTCCCTCGGCTCGGCTCGGCCCGGAGCTCCCTGGCCACTCTTATCTATACGATCTCACATCGCTCCGCGGCGGTCTGCACTACCCTATTGATCCGGTCTCTTCCGCGATATTTATGAAACTCGACAGCGCCCGTCAATGCCCGGCCGAACGCCTAATTTAAAAGGGGCTGTCCTCTTTCCCCCTACAACAGAGACGAAAAGGGAGGGGCTTATTCTGTTGGCAAATGCCTGCCGGCATAAGCAGTGCTGCCGTGTCGCACAAAAGAAGAGGAACAAAAAGAGCGCAGGTGGTGGCGCCTCGGCTCCGCCGCTCCTCCTCCAAGGGCCGCGGGCTTTTAGTATCGCGGAGGCTGGTTTTGATGAAGTGGTCCAGGACGCAACACGCGCCACGCCGCGTCTCCGGCGGGGCGCGCCCGGCCTGGCAGTGTGTCTGGGTCACGCGGCGGGGCGGGGCGGGGCGGGCCGGGCCGGGCCGGGCCAGGCGATCTGGCACGGCTCTTTACCGGCGGCCGGAAGCAGACTTGGCAAGTCTGAAGTGCGGGATCAGTTCGTGCCGGGAATATGGAATCTTTCTTCAAATCAGGGCACGAAAAGGAATCAAGTGAAACATGAAATCCTCCTGGCACTCCAAAATCCTTCCTGACCTTCTCTCTTCCTCTCCCTCTCTCTTTGCTTCCTCCTCGTCCCCTTCCGTCGTTTAGTAAAACGTCACGCATACAAACGCGATCCCAGTTAGCAGCTCCATCTACATCGACGCCGACATGAAGGGTAATCGCGGAGGGCGGAAGAGAGGGAGAGATGGAGGGAGGGAGGGAAAGAAGGTGGGGGAGAAGCGATAATCCCTTGAATTAACACTCTATAAAGTCGTGTTCGACTCACGCTCAGACTGTCGCCGCAGCGTCCTGCTCGCACACATGCCCTTTCCCATCGGCATTTTAGTCGGCAGTCTCGGTATTGCTCATTCCTTCCGCTTACAATTTTTGCCCATCCCACATAGCCACTCACTTGACTAAACTGACCCATCCCCTCCCCCTTCCCCGCTCACAAGTCATATCGCGCCACCCTCTCGAGGAGAACCCCCGGTAAGAGCACACAGTACACCAAATGAAATCTTTGCGGACCGCGCCGCCGGCCTTGCGGGTCTTCGTGAAAGGGGAAGGGGGAGGGGGAGCGGCCCCAGCGCGTCCCAAACTTGCGCGATTGCCTCGAATTGACATCCAAGAATCTCCCACCAGGACCAGGGCTCTTCTGCCACCAGCCCAGCCCCACCAAAATGCGTTATTCTCAGGATGAGCACCGCGGCATTATGTCAATCGAAACTTCTGCGTGAGGCGGCGGTGGTGAGCCGGGCGGGGTGGGATGGGGCTGGGCTGGGCCCGCGGGGCCGCCGGTAACGATGCGCACACACGCAAAACTCGGTGCAGGAGGGGCCCGAACAAGGAGGGGCGACAGTCTAAACGCCAGCAGGATGAGGCGCGAGGGCGCGCGAGCTCATCGAGCGATACCGCCGGGAGGCGATGCGGATGTGGAAACCCAACTACAGCTCAGCCTGCGGCCCGGAGAGGAGTACGGTAAAAAGAGCGTCTTGGATGCACGACGAACGATGATAGGATGATAGTCCCGAAGAATTGTTGTATGCCAACAGGCAGGCAGGCTGCCGCGCGGTGAGCGTGAGCCATTTCTTAATAACAGAAGAGCGTGCACACGTGGAGAGATCTCCCCTCCGCCCTCCCTCTCCCCCTCCAAAAGACCTGTTCGTGTTGAGGTGAGGGGCGCTATTGTCCGACCGAGCTGTCATACAGGGCCCGCGTCAGGCTCTCACACATCCCGTAATTACGCATCTGACGCCCACAATTATTATTGTGGTGTTGGCTTTTGGGGGAATTGATTTTAGTGATGGACCGCTTCCTGATCATTTGGCTACTGACAGCCCGGGCCAGCCCGCCTTGCTGGTTATCTTGAAATCGACTGCTTACGCCTAGCCGATCCGTTTTGATCGGGGAGGGGTGGGCCGGGGCAGCCTGTACAACTAGGCGAGGGAGGTGTAAAATGATTGAATATAACCTCGCCCACCTAAAAACCAGTTTCTTATCATCTACTTTTTTTCGATTGAGTCCCGATATAATAATCAATTGAACAAATAACTTTCCTGACTCTCTGAGCTGTTTGCCGGCAGCACGAGGGGGCACTTTCTTCGCCTTAATTCCCATATACCCGTCGGCAGACGTCGCGCCGGGCCGGGCGCGCGCCGCTCAATCGTACTTAATGGAATCCCTAAAGCTCTCGAGGCTGATGGAGTTGCTAACTTGGAGACGGTCGGTATACACAGGGTACTGCTGACACGTCCCCCCCTAGCGCCATTGCACTTTTCGGAATGAGCTTACAGACACTATTTCCTGGTCTCTCTCGGCAAGGTCGACTATACTTGGCCTCTTCAAATTAGAAATCATAAGGACAGAGACTGAATTTACTTTATTGCACATGGGACCAATAACTTTGAGGTTCATCCACGACGCGGCGTTGAAAGTTGCGGCCGTGTATTTATTGAGCACTGAGTTATTGCATGGCTGCTGGGAGTGGAGCGCGCAGTCGGCTGATGGCGAGCCGCAAAAAGGGCGGCTAGACTGCGGTGCTGCGGCGGCGACGGCGTGGCGTTTGCACGGAATGGAACGGCAAGGAATAAAATGAAAAGGGAAGCGAGTTCGGAACGCCTACTAAACCGCCGACCGACTCCGTATACTGGAGAGCTAGGCGAGAAGCCGAGCGCACGTGTCGTCTATTGCTGGCCGCCGGGCCGGGCCGGGCCGGGCCGGGCGGACTGCAGGGGGATGGGGGTCGGAGCCACACTGTCGCCGCGGCCTGCGCCCCTGACAACACGTCGGCGCGCCGCCGCCACTGCACGCCCTTCTCCGATGGCGCTCCCTCCTATCGCCCGACTTCGAAGCGTTCGTTGTCCTCAAAGTCGTCGCGGGTCGAATACGAGAGAACTCTCCTCCACTCGTCACCTCCATCTTTTGTCATACAGTTCGTCTCTAGGCGTAATAATGCCGTCGCGAAAAGTACGAGTAACAATCTCTTCTTCCTCTTCTTCACTCCTGATTTGTACTTTTAAATATTGACAGTGACTTACATTTTTTTCATTGCTACGTTGAGCTACACGTAGGTAGAAAAACAGGGAGGAGGGGGTGAAGGGGAAGAAAGCAGCGACAGAGGCAACAGCGCCAGCACTCTACGTGAATTATTACGAATTGGGTAACAAGCTGGCGATCACGAGGAAAGAAGACAAAATGCCACCATTCATATTTATGGAATGCTAAGCAAGTAAGAAAGTTGGAGAGCGTGTGCGACCCTGCTCCTCCCTTTTCACCCCCTTACCATTCTTGTTTCGCCCTTTCTACCTTCCTCGGTTTTCTCTCCTCGAAAATTTGTCTGCCAGCGGTTTTAACAAAACGTGTGTAACTCTTTGCTACCATAAGAATTGCTCGAAATTAATGACGACAATAGATGTCGGGGAAGGGTGTTCATGGGAACAAATGGCGGTAAAGTCACGTATATTGCAGATCAGAGACGACTGACGAAAAATAATGAAAGGTGTTATTAAGGTTGGTGTCTAGAACGACATTGAATAGATATCCTGAATGCATCCATACCGATCCGTACAGAGAATCAGTTTCGGTCTTCGCTTCTGGCGTATTTGCGATGTCCCACTCAGCAAACTCAGATCATGAGTGACGTCAGCAGCATCGCAACGCAAACAGCAGCCGCGATGGTACACAGTGCCCTCATCACGTGATTAATAATCAGGTCGGGTTTTCCACCTCCCCTGCCCCCTCTCTCGCCCCCTTACTCTGGAAGATCGATTTGATAGGACGCTGTTCTAATGGTAATCGAATTGCTCGGAATGCCTCTTGACTATGATGTCACCCTCTGCAGGTTATGAGCAGATAAAGCACCGTTCGACGCTTGCACTATTGGCTAAGCGAGCATCGAACCGTACTCCCACTCCCCTCCACTGCCAGCCGCCGGTCCAGAATCCACCAAGAAGGTTGTGGTTGGCGGTCGCGGACCCTATATTAAATACCTGTCAGGGGGGCCGTTCCTCAAGGCGCAGCCAAGTCCCGCACATCCCTTTTAAATACCGCGTTGTTCTGCGTGCCGTTTTGTAGAGATGTGCGAAGTATCGCAGCGCACACTCGGCTTGCATATGCGGCCGCACGGCACGGTGCGGTGCGGCGGCGTCCCCCGAGCTCTCTCGCTCGTAAATCCCATCTAATGGGTTGTGCCCGCAAACTCAAGTTGTCTTTGAATAGTTGTCCTGCGCGGCAGGGCGCGGCACATGTGCGCGTGAGTGGGGGGCGAGTCTGACCGTGTTTGTCGCTGGTCGAACATGGCTCCTCGCAAGGGCCGGCCCGGCCCGAGGCCCGGCCCCAACAACATGTGATTGTGAGCAAATGATGCGTTAAGTCCCCTCGCTTTTGATACACGGCGTGGCGCGGCGTGGCGCGCCGCCCCTTGTTCGCGAGGGATGGCCAATAACACAGATACCGATGGCAAGGAAAAAGTGGCTAGCAAACCATAAATCTCATTTAGTGGTCACGAGGAGCCGTCGCTGGGTGCCAGAAATTGACCCATCCGATAGATGATCCTCTTCATGAGAGATATTTCGCTGTGCGATACGATGAACAGACGATTGAACACTCCTTGAGTAAGATTCTCGTAAGCATTTTACAGATGGACCAGCAAATGCATTTTTTCAAACTGAATAAAGAGTACCATATACGTTTTTACGCTTTTAATATGTCATGCGCATCTCGCTCGATCTGCACTTGCAAACAGCAAAACTGTTGTAGTAACGTATGAAAAACTTATGTCGGCTTCGTCCGACTTTCGCCACAACCTTGCACTATCGGGGATGCTCACATATAAAGGGTGTGAAAATACAATGACAGCGTAAGGAGTTATGGAGCGGTAAGAATGAGGGCGGGGTGGGGGTGGGGGAGGGGTGCCTACAAGACCAGAGGCCCGGCCACGACAACCCACAGCAGAGCTTAACCAGCAACCCCCAGCTCGCGGGTTATGACTTTAACTACTTGGATACACAAAACCGTAAGAGAGCCCTTGGTTCGTGGACCGCAGAATCCCCCCCCCACAACTCCACCTCCCGGGTAGAAAGCGGCAGAGCGGTGTGGCCCAACCATCACAAGTGGCGACGCCAAGGACCCCCAGTGAGGAAGCCAGGTCGAGATTTCAAATTAGATCATGTTTGCCGCTCCAACTGACTCGTGGCCGCCGGGCCGCCGCCGGGCCGGGCTGCGGTGACTGGGCTCCCGCTGCACTGTTCTCCCTCCTCATTGAATTATCCTTCCTGCCCGTCCCGTTCCGTCGCAAAACGGAGGCAGCACAGACCTGGTTAAAGGGCGGTGGGGGGACCACCCACCACACCAACAGATCTGTGCGCCCCTCCCCCCCTCCCCAGCCCCCTCCTCCCCCACCCTGCATAGTCGGCAGCATCGTAATGCGACACGCCAATCAGTGAGTGCAGAGAGAAAGGGAGACGGAGAGCAGGGGGAATGGTAATGGTGATGAAGGCAGGGCAGAGGTCGGACCGGCGCCGTGCGAGCCGGCTGCTGGTGAAAGGTTGCGTGGAGGAGAGGGGCATTAAAAAGGAAAGGTTGCTTGTCCGTGGCCGTCGAGGCGAGTTCGCACGCATTCAAGTGTCAATTTGTGCGGAGGGGGGAAGAGCAGGTTAGGTTGCCTGAATTGTCGCTTGTTGGGGCGGTTTGTCTGGTGTCGTCAAAAGACTTAGAACTGCAAAATTTAGAGCGAGATACACTTTACTGATAGGGCACTTGCGCGCTGTAGATAAACCATAGCGCTTTAAGAGTGATTTTTACAAAACTCCAAACCGGCGTTGTGCGTATTTGATTTCCCCCCCGCGTCGTTCGAGGTGGCAGGGCACGGGCACAGACGCGATCATCTCCCATGTCCTCATGTAGGGCGCATTGGCACAGAATGGACGTTCATTAATTTATTTGATGGCATTGGAATCGGATTTTGAGGCGGGGCGGAGAGGAAGCGGGGTACCGGTAATATATAATGCGTTAGGATGGCCCCCGCGCGCAGCTAGCTGGGCGGTTTAGCCGCGGCCGATTTATGGCGAGCTGAACTGGTTAAAGCCACGGCAGGGGTTGGGTGAAGCCGCGGGTGGGGTGCGGCCGCGGGGCGGGCAGGGCGGGGCTCTGCCAGTGCATGCTCGCAGAGCACCTTCAAGTCCCCCATCCCCCGCCTCCACCTGCGGAACTCTGGAAGAAACGACGCCTTTTTTACAGGGCCAACGTGCACACGCGGTTAAGGTCGTAGAGAAACAGGGATATATTGGCAAGCAATTTTTTTTTGTATCATCTGCTTTTTATATGCAATAATTTGTTTTGAAATTAAAGAGAGGAGTACAAAGAAGAACAAGATCCATTAGGTCGGACTGAAGAGTGCGCGCCGGAGGCGATGCGTTCCCGTCGTGCGTTGGCGTACGATGGGCTGCCTACCCTGCGGGCGCGCGCGCCTGGGCGCCGGTGGGGAGGGGGCGGGGCGCAGCCTTACCCGCTTCTGTAAGGCCACGCTCCTGCGTGCTGCCTGATCATCGTTCCCTTTCCTCGAGGTAACAGGACCGCGCGACAACAGATAGGGGCATGCTCAGCACACAGCAACAAAAAGGCTCCAAAACTGAACAGGTTCAAGGCAACAGGATATCTACCATTTCATGGATTTAAGAGACGAATTTGGCACCTCTGATAGCCGAGTAGTAGGATGCTCCGACATCGTTCAACGGTGTAGCAGCAGGGCTGCAGGGTTGGCAAAGTTGAATGGGACTCACCGTTCCGCGCCGCCGATCAGGACTAAAGCTCTGCCTAGGACAACACCAACACTCTGCCGTGACCGCAGGCCCCGCAGGCCCTGCCCCGCCCTGTGTAGGGGGCGGTGGGAGGCACCGGACGGGGCGGGGCGGCGGGACGCAATATTGAAATCGGTTGGCGTGAGAGTTGTAGTCCCAAGGCGCGCAGAGCTGTTGGGGCGAAGTGCGAGACCGGGCCAAGAGCAAAGAGGGGGGGGGAGGGGGTGTAATTTGTGGTCGCGCCGATCGCTCTCCTCAGTGGCGACGCGAAGCAGGCTGGGCCCAGGGCCAGGCCGGCCGACCGGCTTTGTTTACTCCGGTGCCCTTCAACGACGTAATTCGCATGGTGGTGAGAGGGCTGAGCTGAGCAGGGCGGGGCGGGGCGGGGCGTGGAGTGCCCCCCCCCCGGTAGCGTGGGCGTGGCGGCGTGGGCGTTCGACCGGCCTCATCACATTAGGCACGCGTGTCGACGCGTGCGCTCGTTATGCGCGGGGTCGTGAGTACGAGGTCGCCCGGCCCGGCCCGAAACATCGCCATCGGTGCTGCCTCGCTGCTCGCCCGCCCTCTAGCAAGGTGGCGGCGCAGCTGCAGCCCGCCCCGCCCCGCCCGCATTGGAGTGGAGGAGCACGCCCGCGTCCACCGCCGCTCCACTCCGCCGGCCGAGCCCAGCCCGGCCCGGCCCGGCCCATCCGGCTCACACAACCATCAATGCCCAGCCAAGGGTGGGATTGTGGGCAGCGCACAGGGGGCGGGGGCGGGGGCGGGGGAGGGGCGGAGGAGAAGTGTGTTTCCGGAGAGAGCGCAGTAGAAAGGGATGGGGATGAATCATCTGGAGCGGACGGAAGGCAGCTGAGTTCAACTGCCGGCGCCCCGCCCTCCCCCGCCACGCCCTCCCCCACCCCACCCCATTCCACCCCGCCCCGCGCTGCTGACCACTCTGGCAATGACATTACTAATAACATCTGATGCCTCGGCTCGACTCGGCGCGGCGGTGGGAGAGGTCCTGCGCGGCGCGGCGGTGCCGAGGAGGGTGGGCTCGTCGCAGCACGTCTGCTGGGCGGCACAATTCTTCATAAGTCGATAATGCGCACGCGCCGTGGCGCGGCGTGGCGGGGCGTAGCGTGGCCAGCACTCATTACGGCCCGGGCGGCCTGCCCTGCCCAGCCTGGCCCTGCCCGGCCCGGCCGCAGACGGTCCTTTTGTGTCGAGTAATTGAACAATGAGTGTCTGGCCGGCCGGCCCGGGGCCCGGGCCAGGGGCCGCGCCTGGCAGCGAGGTCAGGTCGTCCTGCAGGCCGAGGCGTCGCGGTCGGCGTCGCGATGTGTGACGCCGCGACGCCTCTCCAGGACCGCGGGCTGGCGTCGAGGCGACAGACGACGTCGCGCCCGCCGCGCCGCGCCCCGCCAGCGGATGGGGCCGAAAGGGGTGGCGTTATGATGGTAGAAGGGTGGTGGCGGCGGTAACGGTCGGGGGGGGGGGGAGGAGGGGGGGCCGTTGCGCCCCCTCCCAGCCCCAATTAGCTCCCAAATGGATGTAGATGCGAATCTGCCTAATTTCCATCAATTTAATTTCAATCCGGACAGCGCGGACAATGTTCCAAGGACCGATCGGCTGTGCGGCTGCCAATTCGTCAGTGAGCGAGTCATGGGGGGATTCCTCCATTGATTCACTCACTCGTTTATTCATTGATCCATTCAGTGACTCCTTTGAGACCGGCGCGGTGCGGCGCGGCGCCTCCCCCTACGCACGCGCACGCACGTGCACACGCACACCCGCTGCGAGCCGACAGCCAATAATGAGACCTTTGCTCGATATTAATTCTCATAGCCCCGCCGCACTCGATACCGCCCGCCCGGACCCGCCCGCCACCGCGCCAGCCAGCAACACGGCTCTATATTCTACCCCAATTTCCCACCCCTGTTTCTCGCGGCCACCCCCCACCCAGTCTACAGCGCTGGGCTTCGAGCAAGTTGACTACGAGAGCAATAAAAGAAAAAGAAATCCTTTAGTCGAGAGAAGGTGATAATCGAGCCTTCGTCAGCACTTACTCATTCACGAATCACTTCTATGATAATCGGATTAACGGGTTGTAACTTCACAACAACAAAAAACGTGCTGTTGAAGTGCTTTACTTTCATTTATCCTCAAATATTACTTTCAGGAATCATCAGTTACGCTTACGCTAGCAGTCTTTAACTTCGTTGATATCCTCTCGAATGAATGGTCTCTACCTACCATTCCCACACACGATTAAACAATGTCAGCGTTATTTTTTTACTGCTGCACCACTTTTCCTTTTTGATGTCGGCCCTTTCCTACCCGTTTGCGTCCCGGACCCCGCCCTGCATGGCCTGCATGGCACTATACTGGGCGCTAGGGGAGGCGGCGGGCGGCGGGGCGGGGCCGCCAGCGATACCCCCGGTGCGCCGGGCGCCCTTCCCTCCCCCCTGGCCGGGCCGGGCCCAGTCGCGTGGCGTAGCGTGGCGCGGCGGCGGCTCAGTTGCGAGTCGGACGGCGCCGAGAGCGGAGCCCAGCAGTGTAGCGCCGCCGCGACGCCCCGCGCCGCCCCGCCTCGCCCGCGCCGGCGAGCCGCAGCACGCCGCCCCGCGCCCCGCAGCGTGCGCACGCGAGCGTGTTCCGGACGTTAGTGACGCGCGCGCGTGTGCGTGTTAGTGTATGTGTGTGTGTGTGTCGCCACGTACGTGAGCACGCCGCGGTGCTAAGGTACGCACCCCAGGATTAACCCCATGTGGATTACAACGACTGCCTGGCCCTTCCCCTTCCCCGCCCCGCCGCCCTGCTGCGAGGTCCCTCGCGGCTCGTGTGCGGGTGCACTCACACTGGTACCCGCCGCCATCCCACAGAGCAGGATACTCCACGCCCCTCACCTGCCCTGTTCAGATGCAACAGAGTGCGCCCTGTCCTCGGCGACCAGGGACCATTAACTTAACTTTTAATTCGTTACAACGCTGCTGTCAGGCGTTACGTTACGTATACCGTAACTACATAATTGTTTCCCATATGCTACGTTACGGAAATTGTAATGGAACATGGGCGAACTGAAATGTAAAGTTAGCGTAACTTTTGGTAACATGTGCATTGTCTCCGCTGCAGTATTTTTTTTTTTTTTACAAAATATTGTATGATATTGATTTTGGAAGGGATACAAAAAGCCCCGTTCACTAAAAGAACGCCGATACTACCATCCCGTTCCTCTGAAAATACCGTGTAACATCTTCTCTCAAGTTAAGTTACGTTACAAATAGCGTAACACGCAAGGTATGGGTAGCAAAGTTCCTATCTATTACAGTAACCGTAACGCTAAACAGGTAAGTTACTGGTTCTTGGTGACGGCAAAGCGGTTGCGGGAGCAGGAGCCCCACGGCCCGAGAGTGGCGACCCGGTACACACCTGCCTACTAGGCAAACACGCACGCAGCTGTGCTAAGGTGTTGCCTAGTAGCCAGGCGCGGGTGCATCCCACTTCACCCCACTGTGTTTTGCCTACTTTCACGGCAACACTGGACCCGGGACCCGAACGCCATATTGCTACCGCACAAAGAACAGTATCATGTTTTCGCAGTCGCAGCAAGAGAGTCGTTACTCGAACGGGCCAAGTTGCAAGCATTTCCCTTCATGCACCGGACGCATCAGCTCGGGGCTGGGTCCGACCAAGAGCCGGATGCGACCCGCTGCGCAGATCTGGCCCATAACTGCTGCTCTCCTCAGAGTCTGCACAACTAACGGGACGCCTCGGTTTTCGGATTAACTGATGCAGAGGAGATGCTGCCTGCAGGAGGCGACTCCTCGGCGAGGCGACAGTGCGGTTCTCCGCCCTTGTTTCGTCTCCTCCTCCTGCTGCTCCCCCGCCGCGGCCGCTGTCAGCATCAGCCTAACCTCGTTGCCAGGCCCGTACGGCGCGCCACCCACAGTGCTGTTTGCACCGGTTAGCTCTGTGCATCCCGCTGAGAGGTTTTAGCCATACGAGGCGCGACGCGACCCCGCCGGGTGAAGGTGAGCACGAGCAAGCAGTCGCGCACTGCGACTTCAGACAAGCGAGTGCGAGAAAGTATACTCCAGGCAGCTACGCTGCGCCTGCCATCTGCCGGGTAGGCAATTTGTGCAGTAAACGGGCTTGAGAGGAGTTTTCAAGTATGAGAGACCTCTTGCAGCAACCAGCTACATCAACCTCTACCCTCCCCCCCCTTACCCACCCTATCTCTAGGTCAGAAGCTGGTCGGATCCGCGCCAGACGACGGCGCTCGTGATACGTGCACCCCTCCGGAACCAGTATAACAGTATGAGCGGTGAATTTCGCCGCCCGATTTTCCCCTCGATAACGCAGGCAGCCTTATGTGATGAACAAGGTCCGCCCCCGCGGGGTGCGCCCCGTCCTTGTCTTCTTTTACCTATTGGATAGACCTCGCAAAATAAGGAAGCGGGCATGACAAGTCCGCCCAGCCCACTCACTCGCCCTGCTCCGGGGCCTGGCCCGGGCCGGAGCTAATGACAGTGCTCACCGCACCGGCGGCGCGGCGGCAGGGAGAAAACGGAAACGGTAATGATGCGACAAGTAAATGATTGAAGCAGCGGGGGCGGGCGGGAGGCAGGCGGGAGGTAGGGGCCGCGGCCGGGCTGGGCTGGGCCACCCCGTGATTAGCCTCCTCGTCACACGACAGTCTGAATTTTCAATTTGGTTCCCGGCGGTTTCTGCGGTCCGCGTGGTCCACCCGCCCGGTCCGGCGGCGGCTCGTTGGCCCGTGATTTGTCCCAGCCTGCGGGATGTCGGGGCCGCTGGGCGGGGCGCCGGGCGGGGCGCCGGGCTGGGGCTTGGGGCGCACGGGGTGTGACCAGGGCGCCCGGCCGGCCGGGCCCTCCTGCGCGCCGGGTGGCGCTTGGTGGCGCGCGCGGGGAGTGGACTGCCCACCAGCCGAGGCTACCGAATTGCAATTTCCATCTCATTATTTACTAACCATACACATGCCCGCAACCAAACATGGCGCGCGCATCGCGCGTTTCTGAGAATTCGACGCGCAATTTCATCCCGTTTTTAATCGCGAATCCCCTTCATGAAAGGTTAGTGCGAACGCGGTAAACGTTTGCGGAGAGCAAAGGGTTGTTTAAACTACACAGCATACAAGCCTGGCTAGCTTGTGCGTTGTTCAGGTTCTAGTTTGGCACCGGCACTCTATTTACGCCGCAGCTCAAAAAAATATAAATTTGAACACGGTACGAGGAGCGCGTTTGCATAGAGGTGTGCGCGCCGCGGGGCGCTCGGTCAGGAACGCGCTCGGAATTCCAAACGGCGCGGCGTTGACGCATCGGCTTTGGCTCTGGCCGCGGGGAGCCTTTCGTCCGGCCGACGCCGCGGGGCGTGGCGGGGCGTAGCGGGGACGGGCGGAGCCATGGGTGGGCCGATTTGCCGGCAAATATCGTGTATTCAACCACCCAGCCCAGCCAGCCCCACACGGGCCCAGCGCAGCATTCAGATTCCCGCCGCATGTATAGGGGTGGGGCAGCGGGGATTGGGAGGGGGGGGGGGTTATGGCAGGGTGATGTATGGCGAGAATGGTTCGACACCACCGCGCCCGCACCCGCACTCGCATGGTCGCAGCGTGGACATGCGCTGCTGCTGAGGTGAGGAGGGTTGCGATGCGGCCTTTGCAAGTTTCAAAGTTTTCATGGCGAGGTCTGTTCGCGCCGCGCCGCGCTCTTACTCAGAGACGGGCCCGCCCGCCTCGTTGTACGTCGAGCAAGGGCCTTCCATTCCCTTCTCTTCCGCATGACGCAGATCTGAGCTTGCACCGCACAGTCCGGCACGGCGGCCGGGCCGGGCCGGGCCGGGCCCGGTCGGGGACCGCCAGGGACGCCGCGCTACTGCGTCAAATTTTAAATGCAAATTCAATGTGCAGCCTGAGGACCAAGGCCAGGAGGAGGAGGAGGAGGAGCAGAGGCAGAGGGATCGCCCCGGTTCATGACGCGGAAGGAGCCGTCCCGTCCCTGTCCCCGTCCGTCCCGTCGGCCATGGGTCTGTCTGCCGGGGATCTTGATGCGCTCGAGGAAATTGTATTAGGGAGGATAAAGTTGACAAGAAATTTACATATCACGTTCGAATCGGGTGCATTGACTACTTTAGTTCCCATAGTACCCCCGTACTTACCGCGGCGAGTCTCTAGAATAACTCTCTTTTGTCGCCGGGCAGGCGTCGAGTCCGAGTGCGATGCCCGGCCGTGGCCGCGCCGCTGAACCCCCCTACCTGGACAAATGCAGGAGGCCGACCCCGAGGTTTATAAGGATTATTCGCCATTCTCTTCATCGCAAGTGGGTGGTTGTACAGTAGGTACACTATAGTTCGTTAGGGGTCCAGATGGCCTGGACCTGGGCTCCCGTACGCCCCAAAAGGACAAGCGGTCGGGGTTGGGTGGGGAGGGGGCAGGAAGCCCGCCGCACATTGCCCGCCGGGGACGTGACGTGGGAGGCAAGGGGGAGGGGGTCCACTCCGAGCATTGGGGTTGAACATGGCGCCGAGTGGAGAGCGGCGAAACAGGGCCGTGAGTACATGAAAAGGGGGAGTGAGGGGAAGGGGGCGGGCGTGGGGGGTGGGGTGGCGCACGGAAGATGGAAAGAGAAAGAGAGGGAGGAGAGGGAGAGAGGGAGAGAGGGAGAGAGGGAGAGAGGGAGAGAGGGAGAGAGGGAGAGAGGGAGAGGGAGAGCAGGGCGCAGCAGCGCTCCGAGGCGCAATCACGACGGCCACGCCGCGAGCCCGAGTCCCTCCCGGGGACAGACCGTTCTAGTCTTCTCGTCCTTGTCGCACTCATGCGCCAGAGAGAGGACACTACTAAACGCTGTGTGGAATCACCGGGCAGGGCGGGGCTTTGGAGGTGAGGTGAGGTGGGGGGGGGGGGGGGGGGCGTCACTAAACTCTGACTGCTGACCCGACCGCCCGACCGCCGAGACCACAAGCAGAGTAAGCGCCGGGCCCGGGGCCCGGGCAGGGCAGGGCCAGACCTCCACGGGAAGGACACACTCCCGCCCGCTTATTTTCACGTCCGAGTGGAGCGCCGCGGAGAGGGGGCGAGGGAGGGAGGGAGGGAGAATGAGAGAGAGAAATGGGGAGGAACAAGAGAAGGGTGGGAATCGCCGGCTTTTGTGAGTCCCTCCGCCGTCTTCCGTCTTGCAGGACGGCGCGCGGCGGGGCGGCGGGCGCGGCGGCCCGGGCCGGGCTGGGGGCGCCGCTGGGGAGGAAGAAGGGAGGGCAGGGGAAATCTGTCATCACAACCGTTGGCTATGCGTTACTATGCATGCGCACGTACGCGAGGAGATCTTTGCCATCCGGGCGTGGCGTGGCGTAGCGCGGCGGGGCGGGGGCGACCCGGGCCGCGTGCTCCCGGTGAAAACATGGCAGGCGGCAGACATGTCGTGGTCGGGCTAAGCCGTGATCGCGGAGGGGATGCCGGCGGTGCGGGGCGGGGTGGGGCGGGGTGGGGCCGTGCGGGGTGAGAGTCCCCTACGTCCGCGGCCCAACAATGGTCCTGGAGGCCAGGGCGCGGCGTGGCGCGGGGCGGCGTGGCGCGGGAGGAAGGGTCGCGCCGCGCCGGCCCGGCCCGGCCCGGCGTGTGCCTAGACTTGATATATCACCCAGTCATTCATCATACACGTCGGGAGCTAGGCCGAGATGACATCCTGCGAGGAGGGGGGGGCGGCGCGGGGGCGGCGCGGGGGCGGACAGGCTCGAGAGGGACGGGGGGAGGCACCCGCTGTAATATGCGTCGGGCTGCGGACGACAGCGCCCCGGCCCACCCCTGCCCCCGCCCCCGCCACATCCCGGCTTGTCCCGGGCCTACTGGCTCGGCGGCCCCGGATTAACATTTCGCCGCGGGATCATCTTTTCCCTATCAGTTTGAGTTTGCGGCGGCGCTGTGCTGCGCGGCTGGTAGACGGGCTAAGCGCTCCGCTCCGCCCCGCCCCGCAGCGAGGCGAGGACAGGGCGTGGAGCGCCACTGAGCGGGGCGTGGCGGGGCGGGGCGGGGCAGGGGAGGGAGTTCCCTGCCCGGCCGGAAGCGCAAGTCCGTGTTGGCGGCCAGCCCCGGCTCGCCTCGCCTCGCCTGCCGGACCGCATCGGGGTGGGGTGGGGTTAGGGTTGGGGTTGTTGACGACTTGCAAGGTCACGTTTCGGGGGCGCGGCGGTACTACGTACAGCACTGTAAGGGGAGGGAGGGGGTCACTCGGCCGGAGCCGTCGCCTCGCGTCGCCTCGCCGTGGTGCGGCTATGAGAAAGACATTACCCTCGTCAGAGTGGCGCTGTGCGGGGCGGCGCGGGGCGGCGCTGGAGTCTGCTCGCCCGGGCCTGAGCCCTGCGGCAGCGCGCAGCAGCGGCAGCCCTCCTCGCTCCGCCCTGCTCCGCCCTCGCTAGCGTGGCGCACAGCACACTCTGCTGCTGTAGCTCCCGCGGCCACCAAAGTTTCAGTACATTGTCTCTTGTTGGCAAAGCCAGACACAGCAGGCGGCCCGAGCCGAGCCCCGGCGCAGCCAGCCCGGCCCAGAGCGTCATAAGGATAGGGGGCGGGCGAGGGGCAGAGAGGAGAGGGGAGGGGAGGGGGAGAGCTGGGATGCTCGCCGCATAGCTCTGGTCGTCGCCCTCGGCATCGTCATGAACCCCCGCGCCCCGCACTGCACACCATCGCCGCCCACACTGGGTGACACCAAGGCGCCTAACTAGTGGTCCAGACGGCACAGCGACGACTGGGACGCGCGGGGGGAGGGGGGGGGTATGATTGGGAGTAGACGCCAAGCTTTTGTTTGATGCAATTGGACGTTTAAGCTATGGTGTAAATTTACCATGCTGAGAAATAGAAAGTTTTAAAGAAAGTGCTGAGAAACTCTCAGAAAATTAACAGTTTTCTTCCATCTTTGTAACATCCAGCAATGTAGTCGCACTATAGTGGCAAACTCTAGCAACGAATGCTCTGACCCAAAACTACCAGGTGTTCCATAGATTAATCTGTACTTTGAAAAATGTTTCGTTCAAACCTCATCACAGTAATATGTATCTACAGTATTTTTGAAACAATTTCATGACAATTTAATAATAATAATATTAATAATTTTAATTCAGTGTGCTTTTTTAAGTTTCATGACTATTTAATTAAAATTAATTTTGTTTGTGTGATGAAATTTCATACATTTTTCACAGCGAGCAGGGAGAACATTTTACTTTGAGGACCTCAGGCAACGACTCTTGTGCTGCAGCGCACAGAAGGTATAAAGCACACTTTTCCTGTCAGCACAAAACTAAAATGCTTGATTTGTTTTAATTTGTTTTTCAAAAAATTAGAATTAGAAAAAGTTTTCTGATAGTGACAGGAAGGCTCTGTATCTCAGAAAAGGTAAACCAAACATACAGCTTGTGCTGATGGAAGGACGACTGGTTCCCAACAGAAAGGAGATGACGGTACATACCTCAAAGATCACAAAAGTGTTTGTCCTGTTCCTAGTTCTAGATGAACGTAGGTAGATTCTATCTCTTGTTGTTGATCAGGAAACAATTATATTGCTGTCAATGCTGCTTTCGTCCGAATTACAAAACAATCGGAGACCATAACCTCCCTTCGTAGATGCAAGTAGAGACATCAATGATGATACATGAGACTAAAGAGACAGCTGTACTCAAACCACTGCACCATAATTTAAGGAACGCATTAACATTAACGCGACAAGCAAAATAAGATAAGTATTTCTTTATCACAATTTTTTTTTAAACTAATGAGAGTTCGGCACGTACATCATGTTCTTTTGCGTGCAGAGTCTACTTTTGTGTTGATATGAGAAATCGTGTGTCCTATATTCGCACTAGTTTCTTTCACGACCTACTCGATTCGTCAGCTGTAGCAGAGGCTGGCTGACGAATCGAGTAGGTCGTGGTTTCTTTTCATGTCGCCTGCGCGGTTGCCTGTGGTTTGCATTATTTTTTGTTCGATAATTGATTGATTGTATTGAATAACTTTTTCTACAAACGCAGAGGTCAATTATGTGAGTGTTAAAAATATTGTTTAATTGTTTGTTCTGAAATCGGGTTAACGTCATGTTTTTCTTTTTAAAGTCTGTGTAATCGATCATTACCCGCTGAACTCACTTGGCTGGCAGTTTTCTTTTTAAACAGAATTCTTAAACCGACCCAACCGACTTTCAGTGGTAACTCGTAACGTTTTTTATCAAAATGTTCAAAGTGAAAACATTTTCTTTCTTTAGTTTACATAAGTAATTTTGATGAATTTATTTAATGCCTACTAGTGTATTTACTGTGGAAGAAAATAATTTGTTGTACATAACAAGCTATCAACCTATAAAGGTGAGAAAGTTGCATAAAACAATCTGTTTATTTAAAGGTTAAAAGTAACTGTCCAGTGCAGAGCTAACTTTATCTGCTCGAATCCTTGTATTGGTGATCAATCAATGAAAAACATTTATTGTAATTGAATAATTAGGCTGTATTGCTTGCAGCAAGTCAAGTATTGTTTGTGAAAGGAGTTAAGTTGACTCTCCTTTTCCCAATACAATTTTACGCAACCAAAATAAGTTCAGACAACTTATCTCATAACCCATCAAAATTTCAACAGAGCAAAATGAGATAAGTGCACTTAACTCTTTTTGATTTAAGTTTTTGAAAGGGATAAGTTACTTATCCCCTATTAACCGATAAAAATAATATTAAAATTATGACACATTGAGTATACAAAAACACAGCACCCGTAGTGTTCTATGATGAATTGGCCTTACTAAATCCCAATCCAAACAAGTTTCACTTATTTCGTTTTCATCCTATGCATAACAAGTTAATTAAACTTAACTCTTTTGTCTTGTTTCTGGAAGTCATGTCTGTGAAAGACAGTAAGTCCTAATACTCTATTAAGGAGCGTAAAATTGAAAATCTTCAAAGTGCCAAAAATTTTATTGATTAAAGTACATTCCATCAGCATCCTAACAAATTAGGAAAGTTGCGTTCAAATAGGTCTTCTGGTATCTTGAAAAGTTATCTTGAAAAGTGGGGATTTTGAACTTATCCCCTTGTTCCACTACACAGCTCAAATGAGGTAGTTGCCCACAGTGGCAGAGCGTAGCGGGAACCAAAACAAAGCAGAGAGCGCTGTCTAAATAATTCATATTACGGGTGTAAAACATTATTTAAAGTGATCCTAATGAATGTGCAGCTCTAACAGACACATCTTTTTGACCACAGCCACCCTAGAATTGAATCTAAACCAAGATTTAAACCAGTTCTATGCGAAGGTTATGATGCTTTGTTTTGGTTCCCACTACGCACCGCCACTCTGGGCAACTACCTCATAGACTGCACAGTCAGGATTTTGGGAGGTGGAGAGGGGTGAAAGGGTGCATATGTTCATTAGGGCTAGATAATTTTTCTACCATATGATGTAAGCAATTCAGCCCTCACCCCTCACCTCACCTCTTGGGTGGCAGAAGCAGAGGTGGGGGAGAGAGCGGCTGTAGGGGGTCGTGCCAAGAGGTCCCCGCGCAGGACAACGTCAGTTTGGAGGCCACGCTGCGCCTCTCCCCACTGCCATTGAGTGTCCGCGACCGCCGCGACCTTTGACTCCTCAGAGGCGATGCTCAGCTCGCCTGCACTGCATCGCCTCGTCATCGGCCATGACGTGTCCAAGGGTTCCCGACGGACAGACGGGCCGCGGGCGCGACCGATTTAGTTGTGACCTACTCCCCCTCCTTCCCGCCCAGCTCCGTGTTTTGTCCTTGCAGCCTCTCTGTGTGTGTGCGCGTCGCCCATTGAAATGTGTATGTGTGTGTCTGTGTGTTCCAGGAGGCGACCCGGCTGGACCCGAGGGAGGCCGCTGCGCCCGCCCCGCCCCGCCCGCCGTGGAGCAGGAAGAGGGTCCAACAGCTGTGTCCCTGTAATCGTTAGCACCAACCTCCCGCCGCCCCGCCCCGCCCCGCCCCGAGCCGAGCCGAACGCTGCCAAGCTTGGAAACGAGTTAAACTGGAATTGTTCGTGCAGACGTGTGCGATCAACAGCCCTCGGGACGCCCCCCACGCGGGGGGAAGCAGCAAGCGGGCCCGCCCCCCTTACTCCCGCCCCGCCCCGCCCCGCACCGGTCGGTACTCCCCGGTACGCCCCGCCCCACCCGGCCGGGAGGCAGCGCAGGAGTTAACCCTACTTTCGCAGCGGATAACATCATCAAGTGCGTGGCGCGCGTGTGTGAGGGCCGCCGCCCCGCCCCGCCCCGCCCCGACGCCGTAGCGATGGCCGGGATCAGGGGCGCGACGACGTGATCAGCAGTGGGCGTTTGGCCCTGAGGGCACCGGCCCGCGCCGCCCTGCCGCGCCCTGCCCCGCTCCACCCCACCCCACCGCGCCCCGGCCCGGCTTATTAAAAACCGGAGCCCCTTTGTGTCGGGCCGGCTTCATTAAGTGACTGGATCCAAGATGGCGGCCGCGGCGCCTCCGCCCCGCCGCCGCCCGCCACTGCTGCTGCTGCCGCTGGTGCTGGCGCTGCTGCTGCCGCCCGCCGCCCTCGCCAACACCAACGCCGCCCTGCTGGACGCCAACAAGCTCCACGACGACGAATCAGGTGAGTGCTGTCGCCGATGCGGGGAAGGGGGGAGTGGGCGTTGCCTGAGGAGGACCCTACGCTGAGGTCCCCGATGAACACCACTGTGTCATCCGGTCACCATTTCCGCTTTCGTTTCTCTCCCCCTGACTAACGAACCTTTCGGAGAACGAGGAAAATAGGAATGAGCATGGCCGTTGGACAGTGTTTTTAAAGGAATATAAGAGACAGCAGAGGTAGCGAGGTGACCCCCTTGCTTTGCATGGCGGGTCGCGGGTCGGGGGTGTTTCTTTGCAGTGGGTGTCTTGACCCCCTCCCTCCTGCCTTTGTAGTGCGCGCGGCGCGCGCTCCGTTCGTCGTCATCAGACTCGGAAAGAAACAAGTCCAGTTTACTCGTCGCGCAAAACCAACAGACAGGGCGTGACCCTTTGACGTGAATGCCAACGAGACGACTGTGTTTGCGTAGCCTGCCGTCGTTCCTGGCCAAGCCTCGCCCCTCCGCGCCCTACCCCTGCTCTGCAAGCCCTCTCACCGTTTCTCTGTCACAATCTAGTGCGGCGGGGTGGGGCGGGCGGGGGCGGGCGGGGTCGGGTGGGGCGGACGCTCTCGTCTACGTCGACTGTTCGGCGTCGTCGTAAAGATGGCAATCGCTGCGTAACAACCGTCGCCGCCGGACGACCTCACATGACTTTGGTGATCGCGTTGTAGGCGCGGACCTTGCACCTCGAGGGCTGCCGCCGGGGCTGCCGCGGCCTTGAGGAGGGAGTCCCTGTCTGTACACGGAATGTGAGGTTGGGAGGTGGTCCGGCGGACCGGCCCGGCCCGGCCAGCGAGATCCTCCCGGTCCAGGCAGAGGCTGTTAGCCGTCCGTGCTCTGTCATTGACGCCCTCATGAATTTCGGAACACGCTCCTTTGCGTAAGAATAGAAACAAAACGCACGAAACTTTTTTTTTTCCCTTTCATTCAGCCTTTTGAACCTTTCGGATCGAACGCCAGGCGGGCATACAGTGTTGACAGACCAGCACGACTGCGTGCGTAAGGGGGTACAGAGGAGAGAGCGCGATCGAAATACAGGAGAGAAAGAGAGAAAGAAACTGGAGTAAAAGAAAGAGAGGCATGTTCGATCCGCTGCGACCCTGTGCGGGCTGCGCGGGGCTGCTGGAGCGTGGCCTGGCTGTGGTCCATTCTGGTGTGCAGCAGCGGCTCGCGCTCAGCCCCGCCCCGCCCCGCCCCGCCCCGCCCCGCCCCGCCCCGCCTCGCCCCGCCCCACTCCGCCCCGCTCCGCTCCGCCCCGCCCCGCACACGCCCTGCAGACCTCTCTCACTCACGGCGTGTGAGGTGAGGCCGAGGCCCGGCGCGGGCATAGAGGATAGGATAGGGGCTTTGAGCACCTTTCATCAGCTCGTGGCTGCTCTCCTTTGCGCCAGGCCGCGCCGGCCGGACCGTGCGTGGCCGCCCCCGCCCCGCCCCCGCCCCGCCCCATGCATGCCCTTCGGTGGCGGGGCGGGGTGGCCGGTGGCCGTTATTCCCTTTTTGCCTCGCCGGCCCTGCGCTGCCCGGTGGCTGGCCCTGGCCGCCCTGGCCGCCGGGACCAGCAGCCCCCACCCCCACCCTCACCCCTGCCTGCACCCCTCCGCCTGCGGCTCACATTGGCCTCCTAAATTCCTTCGTCACGCGCACGCGTACGCGCCCCGACCCTGCGTCCTTATCACGATGCTCAGCCCTGCCCGCCCCCACCCCTCCTCCCCGTCCACGCCTCTCCCGCCCCTTTGGTTTCCCTTTTCCTTCGTCCGGCTCTGCTGCTGGCCCCGCCCTGCCCCCGCCCTGCACCCCCGCCCTGCACCCCCGCCCCCGCGCCCCGGGGCCGGGAGAGAAATGGATACGAACGAGTGAAGAGAATCGTACAGGGCTGACCGGGGGGCAGGGGGTAGGGGGTGGGGGTCGGACACGGGTATGGGAAGCAGCAGGATGTGGGAGTGGCAGGGGGTGCAAGTTAGGAGGAGGGGGGGGGGTGAGATAGTGGAAGGGGCGGAGATAAGCCTGTACTGTAAAAAGCATATGCCGTGTTGTTACATGTCGAACGGGTTCGGTTGCATGCTGGTTGCGGCTGTTCCGTGTCCCGTGGCGGGGCCACCACCGCTGATATGATTCCCTAATGGCGGTGCGTCACGGCATGGCATGGCGGCGACCCCCTGAGGGAGGGGGTACGCCCGCGCGTGTGGAGCGAGAGGTGCCTCGCGTCATATCCAGTTCCGCACAGCATGGTGAAAGAGGGCCAATTGGATGTCTGCGTGGGTGCCATCAGATTATTGCCTCGTGTTCTTTTTAATCGGCTCCTAAGCTAAATTTAGATTTGACTTTGAATTCAAACGCTCAGCCCTCTCGAAATGCGTTAGGGAGACGGAAAGCTGCGGCGTGAGAGGCTGTGTCGAGGTAGCAAATTTAACGGAACAGGAAGATGAAACGGCGATGTAAATCAGATTGAACGCGCCGCAGGCCAAAGTGGACGCCCTTTCAGCTCCGCTTTGCACAGTTTTAACGCGAGTCCATCTTGTTTAAAGATTAAAAACAAACTGTGTGCACTCGTTTACGTCCGTCGTCGTGAAATAAATATCACTGGAAAAAGAGGGAAAGTTCGCTGCTGCCGCGCAAAAGGCTGGTCACGCGCCTGCTTGCAGGCCAGGGGATGTGCTGGACGGGGCGGGGCGGGGCGGGGCGCGTAGGGACGAGTAGCGCGTCCGGCCCGGACAGGACAGGACGGGACACGCGACCGGCCGCGCCGTGCGACACAAGGGCCACCCCGCCCCGCCCCACGCCACCCCAGTGAATGATTGACGCCCCCACCCCGCCCCGCGCCCCGCCCCGCCCCGCCCCGCCCCGCCCCGCCCCGCCCCGCCGCGCCCCGCTCAGGTGCGGAGCTGGGAGATCCGCGGCCCGGCCGCGGTGAATCTTTTAGTGAGCCAATCGACAGACCATTCCCAGGGTGCCGTGCCGAGCCGGGTCCGAGGCCGGGTCCCGGGCAGGTGCTGAGCGCGGGACTGAGGACGCCGCTGTACGCCTCCTCTCCTCTCCTCTCCTCTCCTCTCCTCTCCTCTCCTCTCCTCGCCTCTTCTCCCCTCTCCTCTCGTCTCCTCTCCTCTCCTCTCCTCTCCTCTCTCCTCTCCTCTCCCCTCCGCCCCGCGCCACATGTCCACTCCGCCGCGGTTGGGACGAGGGCCTCATCAAGAATTAACCCCCCCCTCCCCCTCCCTTCCATTCTTCTTATTAAACCTCCCGTCGTCCCATTCCCCGCCCGAGCGGGAGGCATGGAGGGGCGGAGGACAACCGCTATAGAGAGAGTGCGTTAATGTTGCACGTGTTTCGTGAATCGTTTAAGTTGATCGTATCTTCAAGTGAAATCGAATGACGATACGCGCATGCGACCGAGATTTCGGTCTTACTCTTTTTGATTCTCTCTTCCGTCAAAGGTAGATAATAGTACTGAGGAAAAGTTGAGGGAGTATTTCTCCCGGTGCAGCCCCGCCCGCCCCGCACTGATCCAGTCCGGAGCCGCTGTGCTCCGTCCTGCTCAGCCAATAACGCTACAACAGAACTAAACGCTCAATCAATCTGAAAGGCTCCAGCACGGCACGAGACGGGGCGGGACAGGACGGGACGGGCAGCTCGTGCTGGGCGGCGCCGGGCCGGGCCGGGCGGCGCGCTGGGCTCTTTCATCTGGTGCCAGCGAGCTTGCCTGGTCCCCCCCCCCCCTCCACTATCACTCCACTCGCACATCGCACGACATCACTCACTCAGTCTGCTCAGGCCCACTTTCACTGCCGCTCCATCCACTTCCGCGTCACTGTTTCACTCCACTTGATCCTTTCCCGGCCCGGCCCGGCCCGGGGAGCTGCACCTGGACGACCCATTAAGCACGGGGGTAGATTGTGATCCATCCGGCCGGTTCCATCGGTCCGTCGACTTATTTCTCCTCTCTTTCTCTCGAGCGCTTTACCGTGGCCGTGGCCCCCGACGCGACGTCGACGCGCAGATATTTCAACATTTTGGACGATGTGCCACCTGTGTAGGTATGAGACGCCTTGTCACGGGTATAAACTCTCCCTCCCTCCCCTATCTCCCCTTGCACCCCTGAAATTAGGCCCTTTAATTCAATGGAGGGCGTCCTCCGAGCTCCGAGCAGCAGCCCCCCCACCTCCCCCTCCTCCCCTCAACTCCGTGACTTGAACTTCCCATACTGTGTGCTCTTCTTCTTCACACTACACCACTCAGCCTCTACCACCCTCATTGCTCATTCGCTCCCCCTCGCACCCCCGCCAGCCCCTCCCGCCCCCACATCCCCTTCTCTCTTCGCTCTGGAGACAAGACAGCACCGCAAAACAGGGCAGCACAACGTAATCGTTCCCTAATTGGGCATTAATAATGGCATCGGGCATCCTGGAGCGGGGGCGGGGCGGGGCGGGGCGTGGCGGGGCAGGGCGGCGTGTCGCGGGAGGGGCGGTGGCATTGTTTGCTCGGATTGGGTCGGAGAGAGGCCCGGCGGCAGAGACGTAGCGTGGCGGATCATTTGAGGCGTCGCGGGGCGTCGTTGTGGCCCTCCCCCTCCCCCTCGTTCACCCCTTCCCCCTCCTCCCACCTACCCTCCTCCTCCCGTCCCCGGTGCCGCGCCGCGCCTACAGAACACGCCTCATTGAAATGGCAGACTATATTTTGCTGATTCACTGCGCCGCCCTGCGCCGCGCTGCGCCGAGTGGAGCCGTGGTGGAGCTCACGCTCACCGGGGCGCCGGCGGGCCGGAGCTCCCCCCACCCCCCTTTCTTCCGCTCCTCCGAGGTGGGAAAATGGCGTGGAATGCCTTCGCGAGTGATTTTATGCTCATTTTCCCCCTCGCGAGAATCGATTTGCATAAACTTGTCACTTATAGGGGGCATATGTGGAGAAGGGGTGGCTGCTGCGTTTGGGCCATTGAATTTTACGGCGGAAAAAGTATGTGTGGGCGCGGTAAAGTTGCGAGCGTTGCATGTGCGCGGGATTAATAGTTTTGATCGTATAACCTACGCGGGTGGAAATTAGGGGGCCATTTGGTAGGCGTAATGTTGTTAGCGAATAAGGGCTTTATCTAAAATTATTGGCAGGATATGCATTTGCAAATGCATTTGATCGCTTATTATTCAAGGTAGATGACGTAAGCTCCCCTCACTGCTCCGCGCCCCGCCCCGCCCCCGCCGCATGTTGCGCGCCGGCGCGACGCGGACACGAGCTGCTTTTAATTGGCCGGGGACTCGCTTTAAAGTGGGCGTTGCCTCTGCCCTGGCGTGGCGCGGCGTGGCGCGGCGTGGCGGCGTGGCGCCGTCGCGTGAGGAAAAGAGTGTGTACTCCGGGTGATTTATTATTGAAGGGCAGCGCGACGCGGCGGGCGCGGGCCGGTGCGTGCGTGAGCCCGACACGTCCGTATACCGCTGCACGGCTGTCCGCCCGCCGCCCGGGCACACTGACGGAATTACATTCTCCACTGAAAGTTAAATATTTTATTTTCATTTAACCGCTCTCTTTTCTTTACTTATGGACGGGTGGTTATTAAAACGATGAAATGATAATGAGTTTAAAAAAAACTGTCGCGGTGGGCGTCGGCAGTGTCCCACTTGAGTGTTAACGCGGCGCGCCAGCAGCAGTACAGCTGCGTAGTAGGGGCCGCACCCGCATCCGTCCCAAACGCCCTCAAAAGACACGCGATACCTCGCCTTGTTACGCGACGCGGTGCTCCCGCGCCCCGCCCCGCCCCGCCCCGCCCCGCCCCGCCCCGCCCTTCCTCCTCCACCGCTGCGACACGCGACTCCTGTAAGACCGCCTTTAAGACCGTGAAGGAGCGCGAGTAGGCCGTTGCGTGGTGCGGTGCGCGTCTCTCTGTGTAAATGCCTCTCGCCCCGAAAAGTCAAAAAGATGCGGAGAAAGGGACGAGATGGCCTTTCACGCGCCATGTCTGCGGAGTTTTATAAAAGGCAGCCAGCGCCAGCATATAGGACATGTTTTGTGTACTTATATATATTTTTTTTGCTTTGTATGGAATAATTTAGTGTGACACGGGTGATAGCGCGTGCACGGGTGATAAATTTACTCCCCGCCGTCACACACACACACACACACACACACACACACACTGACGCGCGCGGCGCTACGCCACGCCACGCCACGCCCGCGCGCTGCACACTGTTGTGTATTCCGCGCGTGGTTCATGGACCTAATAGTGCCGTCCCCTGTATTGTTATCTCCCTGGTCCCATAGGGTCCGGCTTATGCCCGGCATGGCTCGGCTACGCGCAGCCCTCATGGCACGGTGACCATGGCGCGGCGCCCCCTACCCCTCCGCCCCCACCCCCTTACACTGGGGCAGGGCTCAGCAAACCGTCCCCGGCCCTCGCCCCGTCCCTGCCGCCCCTACCACGCCACGCCACGCTACGGAGGTGAGCTCAACAATACTCGGCCCTTATGGTGCGTGACCGTACAGAAAGGGCCGCATCGAGCGCCCCGGAGGTGGGGGCGGGGGTGGGGGCGGGGGCGGAGGGAGGGTGTGCTGGGCGTGGGGGCAGCGCTCGGGTATGGTGTTGTATGGGTGGCTAGGGAAAGGGGCCGAGGTGAGCGGGGGTGTCGGGAAGGGGGTGGGAGGGGGAAAGGAGGCTGCTGACGAAAGCCTTTTTTTTTTACCCCTGGCGGACCCGGGACGAAGGCAGGCAGGTGTTGTTGCGTCGGACAAGCCTCCCCGCCCCTCCCTGCTGGGCGGCTGCGCGGCTTCCTCGTCACTCATTCCCTTCCAGCGCGAAGAAAAGAAAAATACGGCCCGATCGTTTGTGCGCGCGTCCCGCTCCGCCCGGCCCCGGCCCGGCCCCGGCCAGCATGAGGCCCGGGCCCAGCAGCGGTCCCCGAACGTCATGAGAAATTCAACACCCCCTAGCGGCGCGCTGCGGACGGGACGGGCCCCCGGGCGCGCTCGTATTTCTGTCGCGCCCCTGATGACCGCCATGGGGATGGCCGGGCCGGCCGTCTGCTCATGAGTCCGAGCGGGCGCGGCCATGAGCGGGGGCGCGGCGGGCCGTGGCGGCGCGAGGCGCAGGGCGCGGGGGCGGGAAGGGGTCGGCGGCCGCTGCAGCTCCTCGCGGGGACCGTATATACTGCACGCGTCAGCGGGGCTCAGATCTTCCCTTGGGCCGCAGGTCGTTCCGTGCTCGCCCGCCCGAATCCAAATAAGGAAAGGCTTAAGAACGTTTGAAATAAAATGACGCGTCCATCCAGGGAGCAAGGCATAGCAGCAGGCCGGGGGGTGTAGTGGGCAGGGGTGGCACGCACCCGGGAGGGGGGGTTGGTCTCGTCTCGCTGACCCCAACAGGGTAGGGAATAGAGATAAGCGCCAAAGACGGATGTCCATGAGGCGTGGGCAGGGGGCAGGGGCAGGGGCAGGGGCTGAGCACCTGCTGCATGAGGTGTGAGGTTACTGCTGCGGCTGTAGGCCAGGAAGCGAGTCGTGGCCCGAGCCGTCAGCAAAATGAAATCGTTTGAATAAGTTAAGAGACGTGATGGCCGAATGCACATGGCGATGTCGCCCTGTGGTCCCCACTGCGGGTCGGGGATAGTAGGTAGCTGGGTACCTACTGGGGATGAAAATATTTCGGGCGTAGAAAAGATGTTGGCTCGCCGGCTTGCCCGCCCGGGCGCGTGCGTGTCCGTTTGTCTCTCCGCGCGCTGCGCGCTCGTCCGGCGGGGCGGGCGCGTCCGCCTGCATGCGGCGGCGGCGGCGCATGACGAGAATAATTACTGGAATACTGCTCCATTACTTTTCATTTCCACGCCGCCTGCATGCTGCGGTCGTCACGTCCTTTTACGCCACCATAACGGCGCCCCCCATTATTCCGTGTGTTATTGCAGCTTTAATTTAGGGATAGAGAGAGAGAGTTTTATGAAAAGGGAACATTTGTCAATCTGTTCGATAATGCTGTGGTCAGTCGGTGGGTCGTGCGGAGCGGATAGGCGGGAGTGTGCGGGCGGGACACCCTGAGGTGCGGCAGTCCTAGAAAAATTAAAACTCAAAGCTCGAATTTTTGTCTTAGTTATTTTTTTCCTACTCGCTCTCAGTTGATCAAACTGTTTGTTTATTCGAGGAAGGCCTACGAGAACGGAACTTATTTTAAATATACCAGCCGCCTCGTATATATGCAAGGCACTTTTGAATGGGGCGAGAAAGGTGTCAGGTGGAGAGAAATTAAAACTTGGGAGCTGAGGTGCGGGATAATTTCTTTTGCGACTTTCCTTCTCCGCGGCCGCCGCGGCGTGGCCGCGCAGCGCAGCGGCTAGGCTCGTAATCAGCGCCGGGAAATTAGTATCTTCCTATTCTAATTTGCTTCGCTGCTACGTTTTGAAGATTGGGACCTCCTGGCCGCTTCTGACCGCCGCAGCCCGCAGCGTTGTGTTGCCAATTAAACTTGCAGTCTAATTGGGTTAGGTCAGTTTTATTTCAAATAAATTATGTGCGAGCCATCTTCTTTGTGATAGGTTACGACCGCCCCCCTCGCCTCGCCTCGCCCTCCTGTATTATTATCATCCCTCTCGTGTTTTTCCGTGGCGCGGCTCTCTCTCCTATATTACTTCCGTTTTCCCCCTGCTGCTCTGCCTCGCACCGCGCCGCTCTCCCTGCTGTGCGCCTGCACATCGGAGGGTAGGCCACACCTCCTGCTCTGCCGCACCTGTGCGCTCGTGTTGCCTACCTCGCAGGCTGTCCGCAGCACAGCGTCCGCGGGGAATGACGGAGGAGGCGTCTTTTTTCCCCACGCAGCCAGCGGTTCATTGATTATACAAAGCGGGGTCACGCCCGTCGGGCTCCGCTCGGCTCGGCTCGGCTCGGCCCCACCTGCCGAACGCGTTGGAATCGTTTGCGGAAACAGATGGCCTCCTAATCGTCTCGCAGGGCGGCGGGCCGGGCCGGGCCGGGCCGCGCCTAGCGGAGCGCCGGCGTCTCGTTACGTTTTCTTTATGTGCGAGTGGTGTGATAAACTGCGGGACTGCACCGCGCCACGCGAGCGCCGCGCCGCGCCAGAGCCAGAGCAGCCGCCCGGCCTCGAGACTCCCACTCTCTCCCATATCTCTCTCGTGCATGTGTGTGTAAGAGGGAGCGGTGACTGCTGTCCATTGATTTGTGCCGTGATGTACGAGCCGCGGGGCCCATCCCCTGCTCCCACGCGAGCGCGCCCCGGGAGCTTGTAGTTGTTTCTGGAATGGTTCGCAGGCTTCTGGAGTGCGAAAACTGCCATTATTCACATAATTGTTATGATGGGCATTATGTGGCCCTTACAGGCTCGTATAAGACGTGCGCCGTCTCGAAGTTTGGCCGCCGTGTGCGCGCCGTGCGTGAGATCTGCCCCCCCCTCCCCACGCAGTCGAAATTATCGGCCGGAGGTCACTTTTCGCGAGACTCATTCATCATCATCCGAAATCAATCGAGCAGCAGAATTTACGGGATCGGGGAAGGGTGCGTGAAGCTTTCCTTGTTCATTGTCTCTGACGGGGCGCGGCGGATCCGCGAGGTGGCGAGCCCCGCCGGGCGGGGCGGGGTGGGGCGGGCCGGGCCTGTCGGCGGAGCCTCTGGAGCCGCCGATGTGTCGGTCTGGAAGAAAAAGGATGGGCGGGGGCAAAGGAAAAAAAAACACTGTGCAATAAACTCGGCGCCTATATATCTCCGTGCGACTGAACTTTGCCTCACCATTGTAAGTGCATGAGGAGCCAGCCTCCCTGTTTTGTGTGTGTGTATGTGTGTGTGTGGCCCCGTGTTTGTTTTTTATGGGAATTCTCGTATTTGTTTTGCCCGGAGCCCACAGCAGCCAGCGCGCTCCTCCTCCCCCGCACTTCCGGCGGCCCCGCCCCGCCCCGCCCCGCCCCGCCCAGGCCAGGCCAGCCCGGCTCTATGGCTAACTCCCTGGCCGAATCGCTATCCCACCGCAGACTCAGTGAAAGAATTTGGTCCCAAGCGACCTCCTCCCTGTCCTGTCCTGTCCCGCCCTGTCCCGGCCCCCGGCCCCGGGGCCCTCTCTGTCCGTCCGGCTGTCCGTCTCTCTCGCTCCTGTCCGCCGGCCCCGCCCGTCTCCGTCACTCTCAGGGCGTCCCGTGCTGCTGGCCTGGCCACTGTCCACCTGTGGAGGATTTATTATTGAATTTGCCGCGCCGGGTAATGGATTGCGGGCGGAGCGGTCTAGCTCCGCGCACCGGACGTACCGGCGGGCTTCTGGACCTACAGGCCTGCGGGCTTACAGCAGGCCTGCTGCGAGGCCCTGCAGGAGACGAGGGGAGCGCCATGGACTAGCGCCGCGGGGCGGGGCGGGGCGGCGGCCGTGGAATCAATTCATCCTTGGCGTGAAGCCAGTAATGGAATTGTTAAAATGTCGGTCCGGTATTTTATTTGTACTTTATCAACGCTCGAGAATTGGAAAAGAACATCGTCTACGATAATAAGCGTTTCAAAATTGTACTCGGCCGTCTCCTATGGTGCCGAGCTTCGAGCTTGACCGTCCATTTCTTGATTGCTTTTCTTTTTTCCTCCCGAAAAAACATCGCTAGCTCGCATGGTCGGGGTGAGAACCGTCAGGGCCTAACAGTTGTTTATGGAACAAACAGCAGGCCCATGCCGCCGCTCCGCTCGCGCGCAAACGTCCAAAAACTTTCACTTATCCGCGGGCGCGGCGCGCCGGCAGCAAATCTCCCTTGCGCCGCAGCGCCGGGCGGGGCGGGGCGGGGCGGGGCGGGGCGGAGCTGGGCCGGCTCTGCGACAGGACAAAGTGTCTTTTCATGTCGCGAGTAGCGAGGGGCGTATGCTATACATTACAGGGGGCCGCGTAAGCCGCGAGCGATGCACGGCCGCCTTTGTTTGAGAAGGGGGCCAGTCGGGCGGGGCGGGGCGGGGCCGGGCGGGGCCGGGCGAAGCTTCTATCTGTCGCCGCTCCGCGCGCTCGCGTCGCGTCAGTCAGCGCATCAGCGCCGGCTCCGATTATTTTACTCGGAGCGAGGAGTGAGGGGCACGGGGCGGAAGATCTCTATCATGCACGCACCATGTCGGTGGTGTCGTGAATACCCAAGTGTGTGAATGTCGCTCACTTGTAGGTGTGTGAATCGCCATTCGTATATTCACTTGTCCCTGCTACTCCGTGACATTTTTAGGGAATGGGGTTCCAGTGTAGTTGACCGCTGACCGGTTTGTTCTACTACACGGTAAACCACCGCAATGACCGTGCAGTCACGCGGGAACCAATAATAATAACAACACGCGGAAAAACGATGCTAACTTTTAAAAATGCTGTACAACATGATTGCGTTTCCCTCCCCCCACTCCTCTCGCGCGCCCCACTCTGACCTCTTGTTGTTATGTATTTCGGGGCCGTGCCGTGTCGTGAGTAGTGGACTGTTTCACCTTTCCGGTAGCAAAGAGGCGAGGAGAGATATAATAATAATTCCCCCGCCCCGCCCCGCCCCGCCCCGCCCCGCCCCGCCGCCCTCGGCGCGCCGCTACCTTTTCACCGTGTTTTTGTGCGAACGGGCCTAAATCACGTCGGGTGTAGCGGAACAAATAACAACCGGCCGGCATTCATTACAATCAGAATGTGCGCTCAGCACGAAGGTTTACGTTTGGCCCGCGCGCCGGCCGCGGCGCCGCCGTGAGGGCCGCCGGGGCCTGCATGCCGGGCCAGGGCCAGGACCTCCGCCCCGCCGCCCGACCAGACCAGGCTCCGACCAACTCGTATCAACCGCAGCGCGCTGCGTGGAATACGCGTAAAAAGAGCTAACGAAATACCTCGGTGGTTCTGCGTATATATCGCGTATTGGTAGCGAAAGAAGAAAGGAATAAGGTAGCCATAGAATATCATCAATCGACATTTTCGCGATTTGTCCGCGACGAAACAAAACCTTTGCTTCAAAAAGGAAAGGCGCAATATATAAACTCGCGGCGCCGTTCGTTACATCGATAAATCATCGCGAAGGATTTGTTCGCATTTCAAAGTATTTGCCTGCTTCGTAAGCTAATAATTTTTTTTCCGCTATCGCGAAGACTTTTGTTGGCAAAACAAAGAAAATAGTTCACAATCACAACGCAGCCGCAGTCGTTCGCCGCAGGTTCTGGCAGTGTACGAAGCTTGGAAATCGTTTGCTAATCACAAACTCGCGTAGTTCGCAAGGTTTTCACTCGGCGCACTTGGCGCGCAGTTGTGCTCGCGGCTGATCACTATCCCGCCATTGCATCCGCTCTGGGCGCGGCTCGCGCCCCTCAACTCCAATGCACTTGTAAAAACTTTTGCGAACGATTGTGGCTGCAGCCATAGTTTGTACTTGCGAACGAATTTCTTCGTATTGCGAACAAAGCCCTTGGTATAGTTGCAAACAAATTTCTGTACAAGCTTACGAAGCGGCCAAATACCTCGCTTGGATTTATCAGTGTAGATACGTTCACACCCCCTCCTGTCGTCTCTGCCCGTCTGGGGCGCGGGGCTAGGCCGGCAGAACGGAAAAGTTATGTACACATGTACGCGCGGTGATTACCGCGGGGCCTCACGCTATCAGTGAATTTGTTTGACTATCGTGAGAATTTCAATTAGAGGGAGGGTGATTGTTTCTAAAAATGAGAAAAAAAATAGCAGAAAAGTACAACCCCACGCGACAGGTAGATGTAGTAGTGCTGCAGGCAGAAGGAGGGCTGGTTGTCGGAGTGAGGTCTGGTCTGGGGTCTTTAACATAATGACCTCGTAATCTCTCACATGTGTGATAAAGGAGAGAGGGCGCACTTTTTTCACAGCCCTATCGTGGGATCACAGGGTGTTCGTAGAATTTAATGTCACTGCTCGTGCGATAAGGTTATACCCTAAACGAAAAAAAAAAAAAAAAAATCGGGGTGGGTTGGGGGAGTGTTGAGTTTTGAAGCGTGGCCTTGAATGAGCTCGAAGGTGACCTGATTTATAGCGGGGGCGGTCGACGCTAAAAATTGTAATTGAAGAGAAAAATACGTACAAATAATCAGTTGAAAATAAAACTTTGAGGAAATGTTACGGCCGGTGTGCGGTCAGTGCGGCTTGAGGCGACAGCCGTGTCTTGTGCGTGACTCTCTCCCTCTCTCCGCCGACTTGGAGGCCCGTCGGGTCTTTATATGCATATTTATGAAGGCCGCCGTGGCGTGCTGACACGATTCTACCCCGCCCCACCCCGCGACGACCTGAGAGGGTCAGTCCACTGAGGCGGGCTGGTGGGCTGGCTGGCTGACGGCTTGCGGCGCAGAGCGGCCTGGAGCGGCCTGGAGCGGCCTGGAGCGGCCTGGAGCGGCCTGGAGCGGCCTGGAGCGGCCTGGAGCGGCCTGGAGCGGCCTGGAGCGGCGCCCAAGTTGACCCGCAAGACACAATGTAAGCAAGCCCTTGACGAGCTTGTCTGCTCCGCGGCCCGGCAACGCCACGCCGCGCCACGCCCCGCCCGCGGTGGGGTTAGAGTGCTGGCGGAGCGGGTCGCGGTGGTGGCGCCTTGCGCTCGCGGTGTCCGCACTCAGAGCCACGTGAAGCACAGCGCCAGTGTTTTCCTTGGCACCCTATAATCCCGGGCGGGGTGGTGGGGAACGGGGGCGTGGTGGGGGTGGGGCGTAGGTGCGAGGCGTGGCAGGGGGCGGCGCGAGTGGAGGGGAGGGGGTGGCGCATTTCGGCCTGGTATCGTTTGCAGAGCAGAGATGTGGAAGGAACGGAACTTTCGGCGAAACAACGGAAACTGTTTGCTGTTCTCAATGTTTGCTGCAGCGGCGGCAGCGGAGGGGGAGTGGTGGGGAGGGGGCGTGTGTTCTAGGAGAGAGGGTGTAGGTGGCAAAGGAAGCGAGGGAACGGGGTCGGGGGAGTGAGTGGGGGGAGGAAAGAAAGAAGGGCGGAACTGATTGTATTGCCGGGCGGAACGGAAGCAAGCAGCAGAAGCAGCCAGGTGAGAGGGTGGGGAAGAGGAGGGGAGTGGGGGAGGGGGGGGGGGCGAGGGGGTCAGAATCCAACTTTGTGTCGGCGCCGCTTGTTCCAGCAGTCGAATATTGGTTCACTCGACCAGCCAGCCATACATATTCAAGGTGGGCCTGCTGTTAAACCAAACCCCAACCCCGGCGGCGGGCAGGGCCGGGGGGCTCTGGCGGCGGTGGGCCCGGTGGTTTTGGTGGTGGCGCTGATGGTGCTGTCGGCTCGGCCGGCCCAGCCCGCCAGGTCCTCGGGTCGGCCAGAAGGGTGCCAATTATGTCGTCAGGAATACATTTCATTTGGGAGTGCCGGGCGGGCTGGCTGGCTGGCAGGATGCCTGGCCTCGGCCCGGACCCGAGGTACGCAGAATATAAGCGACTGGATGGATTGAACAAACACGAAAGTAATTCGCGAGTTATCGGGCCCCACCCCGCCCGGCCCCGCCCCGTCGATATGAGAAAGGCACACACAAAAAAGCGCTACATTTTGCGTTATTGGAATTCCTTTGCTGGCCGGGAGAGATTGACTCTTGTTCGTCATCACCGTCCCCCGGGCCCGTCGCACAGCGAGGTTATCACTTTGGCGATACAGGAGCTGCTGGAGAGATGAGGACCGGGCCAGGTCCGGCCCGACCCGGCCCGGCCCGGTCCGGCCCGGCCTGGCCCGGCCCGGGGACCAGGGAGGAATGCTGTTTAGGGAGTGCACCGGAGTAAGGTCCGTGCCGAGAAGCCCGAGTAAGCCTTTCCCCCTCGGCCCGGCCCGTCCCGTCCCGACCCTGTCCCTGTCCTCGCTGCTCGGCGGGGAAGGACCTCCTTCTCTCTCCCGTGGACCTGTTGGGGCCGCCGCTGCTTCGACTCTCCCCTGCCCTGCCGCTCTAACGAATTAAGATTTTTGTCACGATTCTCTCAACACTAGTGCGCACCTCGTCACCCCCCGCCCCCCGGCCTGGCGCCCGGCGCGCTGGCCGCCCCCAGCTGCCCCCGCTGCCCCCGCTGCCCCCGCTGCCCCCGCTGCCCCCGCTGCCCCCGCTGCCCCCGCTGCCCCCGCTGCCCCCCGTTGGCTGCCCAGGAGCACTGCAGGCCGGCCTGTCACGCCCGGCTCCTGGGGAAGATAGACGGGACGGGACGGGCTTACGGCAGTATACGCCCGCTGTGCCTTAGGCGGTCCCGCGTGTGACTGCGGGGCTGGGGAAGAATGTGAGAGCCATTTCTATTGCACGCGCATTATACGAGTTTTTTTTCAATGGTAGAATCCTCTGTGAATGGTGGTTTATTTGAAGATTTTGTGACACTTTTCTTGTAATCGCCACGTATTAGAAATACGTAGACTATGTTCGTTTCATTGTTTCGTCGAGCTGTGGGTTTCAATGAGAAGAAACTAATGCTTTCTTTCCTGTGTGTTCCAGGTGAGTGAGAGTCCCACCTTCACCGTCCTTTTCTCGACCGGCGAGTAAGCGCTTAGCGGTGAGTGAGGGCACGTCTGTTGGCGCCGTACCGTACCGGCGCCGCGCCGCGCGCAGCGCAGTGGAGAGGGCCGTTTCTTGTACGGAACGTGTAGTTAACTGGGGAGCTAAGTGAAAAGTCGACCGTTTGATTGAGTCCTTTACGAGTTTGCAGCGCGCGCGCAAGTGCGGCTGCAGCTGACGGGGAGCGCGGGGTGTGTGCCGGGCTGTGCGCCGGGCTGTGCAGCGCCCCGCCCCGGGGCAGGAGAGGGAGGGAGGGACGGGAGGGGGCGAGGCGCGAGCAGAACGTCATAAACTGGGCGGACGTGCTCGTTTACACGTTCAGTACCGAGCATGGCATGGCATGGGCTGGGCTGGGCTGGCCGGGCCGGGCAGCGGGGCCGCCTCCCCCGGGGCTAGCGCGGCACAGCGCAGGTGGGTCCAGGCCCGGCCAGGTCCACCCGGGCCAGCAGGAGAAGGGGCCACCCCGGGTGCGCGCGGCCACACAGGGACTTTGAAGGGGACGGCAGCGCGGCTCTCTGCCTGGACCCTGCAGTGACCCTGCCCTGCCGTGCCCTGCTGCGCCCTGCTGAGCCCTGCTGTGCCGGCTCGCTAGTGCCCTCTGGTGCCCTGCGGCCCTTGGCGGCACGTCCGCTGCAGGTCCGAGCAGGCCGGCCGGGTCCCTTTGGTGCTCATGACCCCCCTGCGCCCTGGGCTGGGCTGGGCCCCGCGCGTCCACGCGCCCTCGCTCTGTGTCCAGGAACGCGGCCCTGGACCGTCGCCAGCGGCCGTGCTTCTTTGCCTTTGCTGCCGCTGCTGCTGTGTATGTCTGCATTTAACAGACCGGTTACCACGGTGCACCCTCGCTTCCAGTTTCAATCTGTTCCTTACTCGCTTGTCAAAGCAGCGGAACCTAATCAAGTTTCAGTCCCAATATCACTCTGCTGCGCGTGTCGGGCGAGAGGGAGGGGGAGGCGGGGGGCGCGGTGCAGGGCACGGAACGAAGAGGAAGAAATTGTGCAGCCCCCAACCTCGATAACGGAGCGTTACTCTAGGGTCGACTCAGGCGAGAATATCACTGTGGTATCAAGTTCCTTCGCCGCGCTTTTGCCACGCCGCACACCAGGGGGACGCGGAGAACCTTGTTTTCTTCAGTTTTATTTCTCTTTTTAAATTTTGTTCGCGGCCGAGTGAGGCAAGGGCAGGAGGCAGGGCCGGCTGCTTCCCCTCCGCGCGCCGCGCCGCGCCGCTTTCCGCATTGCAGAGCGTTGCGGTGCGGCTGGTGCGTCGCTTTTGTCTTGACTGAGGCCGGAATAACGAGGGGCGCCTCACTACAGAAATAGGTGTACATTGCGACTCGGAGTCGAAAGGGGGGAAAGGGACTGGGAATGGACTATAGACCTGACTGGAAAATGACTATGGATTCGACTAGAGATAAGTGATTGAACGCCTGGTGCAAATTTTTCAGTGATCCAAAGCGCAAGCTTTTCCGCAATTTTCACACAAAGGTGGGGTACTTTAGGTAGGCTGTGTAACTAAAGCACATGTGCTTTGCTTGCAAGACCGCGGTCAAAAATTATCCAAGACGGACGGACAGTCAGAAATGTATTGATTCTCAGACTTTTCCGTGTGGACTGTGGACTGTGCGCACCAGACCGCCTCTCCCCATTACTCCTCCTTATTGCCGCGCCTTATCCGCACGAGCTGTGGACGGCAGCGCGCTGCCCGCGCCATAGGTCATCCGCACACACCGAGCAGCGGGGCGGTCACTGCGCGCCGCGGGTGATTCCCGTCCCGAGGCCACCAGCGTGGTGGGGCGGGGCGGGGCGGGGCGCGCGCGGCGGCCTGCTGGTGATTAAACTGTCATGTCGTTCCCACTCGGAGTTTCGCCCGATGCTCCCGGCCGCGCCGCGCCACGCCACGCCACGCCACGCTGCGCCACGCCCCATGCAGCCTACTGTGCCCTGCAGTGGCGCTACCAGCGCTGCTGCCCCGCTGCGTCAGAGAGCATGGTGCCCCTCCCACTGCGCGCGTGTGCGTGCGTGTGTGCGTGCGCGTGTGTGTGTCGCTTTCATTACCGCAACAGATGCCGTGCTGCCGGTGATAATTGTTGGGTGGACGGCCACAGGCGCCACAGGCAGGCAGGTGTGAGGGAGCTGTGTGAGGGGCGGGGAGGGGAGAGGAGGGGTGGGGAGGAGAGAGGGAGGCGAGGGGAGAGGGAGGCGAGGGGAGAGGGAGGGGCGGAAAGGGGCGGGGAGAGTAGGGGCGCACGCGCTTTGACGCACCTGCGCTGCACCTGTCCGGCTGCAGCGCGTGTGGGGGCAGGTGGGGGTTGGACACCTTGGGAGCGGGCGGGTAGGTGGGTAGGACAAGTATAAAGAAGGAAATAACGGACTCGTGCCGCGCGACCCCGCTAGGCGGGGCGGGGCGGGGCGGGGCGGGCCCGACAGTGATTGGTTCGGGGGCGGCGGGGCGGTGCCCTGTCATACATGTGATGGTGCGCGAGGCGCGACTATGCGCTGGTGTTTTCTACCCGCTCCCGCTGTGGAGAGCGCCGAACGGCTTGCCGAGATGTGGCGCCAAAGCTCAACCAGCCCAGGCGGGGCGGGGCGGGGCGGCCCAGAGGTATCCCAGGGGCGCCCCGGTTAGTGCACAGCGTGGATGAATAAGCATGAGCCCCCCCCCCCCTCCTCCCCCTAACACGCCCTGCGCCAGGGATGCAGCAGCAGCAGTTGTTGTTGTTCCTCGCCATGTGGAGGGATCGTCGCAAACATCTCACGTTTCCGCGGAAAAACAGGGCACTGCTCTCGCGAGGGTGAGGCGAGGCGAGGCGGGGCAGACGAAGATGGCTAGGGGCGTGCGCTTGGGCCGGGCGGGGTGGGGCGGGGCGGGGCGGGGCCGGGCCTTGCCGGGCCGGGCTACACCGCCACAGGCCGCGCTGCGCGCCCGCCTCGCGAGGCCAGGGCAGAGTGCGGCGCTGGGTGCTGCAGCAGGGAATGACCGGGAGGGGTACAGTACGGTATTCATTTTGGCACGGGCGCGGCAACTTTTGTTTGTTATGGCGGCACGCAAGGCGTGGCCCTTGGAGACGCTGCTCGTGTCTGCGGGGAGGCAGGGGGGGCGGGGCGGGGCGGGGGCGGTCGAGGGGTCGGAGGCTGCCTGCTCAGCACAAAACACATCTGGTCGCGCGCGGGGGCGAGGGCGGGGCGGGGCGGGGGCGGGGCGGGGGCGGGGCCCATGGGGCGCCTCCCCTTGAGCCTTGCAGACCCTGCCTGGCACAGCCGCCCTGGACGCGTCGAACCCTCTCGCCCGCCCCCGCGCCGCCCCCGCGCCGCCCCCGCGCCGCCCCGCCGCCCCCGCGCCGCCCCCGCGCCGCCCCCGCGCCGCCCCCGCGCCGCCCCCGCGCCGCCCCCGCGCTGCCCCCGCGCCGCCCCCGCGCCGCCCCCGCGCCGCCTCCGCCCGCCCTATCCTGGCGCGGCTGATACTCTTGCCCGGTTTGATTTATTCACCGGCAGAGCGCGCTGCTGCGTGAATAGTGATCACTCGATTTGCGCGCCGCCGAGAGCGTGACGGACGCGTGCGGCTGGGGGGCGACCACTCTTCTCTAGCCACTGTGTAGTGTAGACGCGTGCGGGTTTCACTCTTTTCCGAGAAACAAAACTTCAAACTCCAGAGGAAAAGTGAGGTGTGCAGGACTCTTGCGTCACTCGACCTCTAAAGTCAAGTCCCCCCCTCCCCCCCTCCCCCAACCCGAGACTATTCTCTCGTGTTGATTGGGCCGCAGCCTCGGCCCGATTTCTGAGCACGCATATCTACAAGCGCTTTTGGCTCCGAGCCGAGCGAGGCCGAGCACAGCCGAGCGCGTCGGTGCGGAGCCGAGTCGAGCCGAGTCGAGCCGAGTCGAGCCGGGCCGGGCCGAGCCGGGCCGAGCCGAGCCGGCGGCCGCGCGCACTGTGCGCCGGTGCCGGTGGTGGTGTTATTCCGGCATGGCGCAGCGTGTAATTGCATCAGCGCCGCTAAATACAAAGGAGAGCTGGGCGTTATTGAATTCAGAGGAGGAGGAGGCGGGACGCGACAATGACTGGGGCGGCTCGGCTCGGCTCGGCTCGGCTCGGCTCGGCTCGGCTCGGCTCGGCTCGGGCTACGTGTGTGGGGTAGGAGATCAGCGCGGCTGCGGGGCGGGGCGTGGGGGACGTTAACCCCAATAAAGCGAGCTCGCTCGCTGACTGACGCTTCGTCATTAAAGCAAAACAAAAAAATATATTGTGACGAAACTGTCACCGTCACCAAAACTGCGAAACGAAGGCGAACTGTTTGTTACAACAGATCGTACAAATACTCGCAAGGTGAGGCTCGTTTACCTCAGAGGAATTTTTGCCGGGCGCAGCGTATAGTAGCTATGTATGTAGCAATGTGTGTGTGTGTGTGTGACTATTATTGTTGTGTCAGAGGGCTGGTTTACTTGCAGGTCGATTTTGACGGCCCGAGTTGTTGTTATGTGTGTTTTGCCTAATTTGACTTGACCCAGGGGAGCAGCGCGCCAGGGGAGCAGCCCGTACCCGCCCCTGCTGACGGCCGCTAAGCCGAATAGTGGAGATGAAGGAGGGAGAGGAGGGAGGAGGATGAGAGAAATGAACAGGAGAGGGAGGAGGAAAGGGAGGGAGAGGGTGCGATGGTCGGTGCCTCCGCCGTGGCCTGGCCTGGGCAGCCGCTCCACTAGCCGCAGAGCGGCCGGCAGCTGTGGCCCTCCTGCGGAACACCCCCCCCCCCCCGCCAACACCTCCCTCCCCTCACACTTTACTGCAAAGCGGTACTTCATGTCGCACCCTTGTCCGATCCGGGCTCCTCTCGCCTGTCGTCCTGTGGGTTGAGCAGCCGCCGCCGCCGCCGCCCCCGCTGCCGGAGTCCCCCTGCCATCGGGAGGGTAGGCAACCCAACCGACACCTGTGCCAGGCGGGCCCGCGCGGCGGGCGCTCGGCGTGAGGAGGCCGGTCGAGGCAGGGCCGATATATCGGGACACGCACTGTATCACATGATGGTCATCACTCCTGCCAGCCGCAGCAGCGCTGGGCGGCAGAAGAACAGAAACAAATAAACAAAGAAAGAACGGATGGCAAGAAAATAAAGCGGCACGGGCGCTGGGCACTGGGTCACGCGGCCCTCTTTAAATGTCGGACGTTATTTGCCTGCGGGGAACTCACTCGTTCTGGATGATGACGTGACGTGACATGTGCTTCGGTAGCACGCCACCAACAACATACAGGCGGACCTGGTGTGTGATGTAATGTGATTTTATTGTCCGTCTGTTACTACAGCGCGTTTGCTTTGCGAATGGATCGATACTGTCGCGCTCTCGTTGCTTAGCAAGTGTAAATGCACACCGGAATAAATTCCATTTCAAGGAAGTAATAAATACATCTTTTTCGCGGCCTAGATCTTGCTCTGTGCCGCTCCGTCCGTGCATACGCTGCAACGGCGGGGGACGGGACACTTCGCCGCATGGCGAGAGCGTTTTGTCCGCGAGCGGGAGAGGCAGAGGGAAAGGCTGCGGGGCCGCGGCACCGCGACGCCTGCCCGCGCCCAAAGGGGCGCCGACCCGACCCGTCCTTCCATTCATTCATCACCGTATCATTGGGGCCTCAACGGCGGAGGATGCGGCCAGCATCCTCAGTGTCCGATTGTTCCTTGTACACGCACACGCACACACACACACACACACACACACACACGGACGCGCTCACACTTGGGCCGGTACACGCACGCACACACACGCTCGCCCACACGACTGTGCTGTCAAGTTGACAGGCTCTGGCAGCAAACGATTTATTATCTATCTATCTATCTATCTATCTATCTATCTATCTATCTATCTATCTATCTATCTATCTATCTATCTATCTGCAGTAAGTCGATCCATCATTTTTTTCCTCTGGATTTGTCCAGCCGTTGTGTTTTCCGAGAACTTTGGCGCCGCGCGGCGGCCCGGCCCGGCACGCTAACGCCGGCGTGATTACACAGTCTGGCGTGGCGCGCCGAGCAGGGCTGCCAGCCCTTCCATCAATTCATATTCCGCCCCGCCGGAGAGGAGAATGTCTTGGAGCAAGTGTGAGGCGGTGCGTGGCGCCGCCCCCGCGCCGCCCCCGCGCCGCCCCCGCGCCGCCCCGCGCCGCCCCGCGCCGCCCCGCGCCGCCCCCGCGCCGCCCCCGCGCCGCCCCCGCGCCGCCCCCGCGCCGCCCCCACCCTCACAGTCCCTGCCGCGGGGCGGGGACTCGCAGCGTCACTCTCTCGAGGAGAGCTAGGGGGAGCGGCGCGGCGCGCGCTGGAATCTTTCCGTATTTGTATGCAAATTATGGCGAAGATGACGCTGCACGGCGTCGTGTGTAGCTGCGTGTGAATGTGCCCCGCCCGCGCTGCTCCTATCCGGCTCTGCCTGCGGCTCCTCCGCGGCCGGCTCCTGCCCCGCAGCCTCGGCCACACCCATCGTTTAATTGGCAGCCGGTCAAAGTTTGCAAAAAAAAACACAAAAAACAACCAAAAAACGCTTTTTTGCACGCCGGGCCGGTCGAACGCGATGGCCGCTGGCTCGACCAGCATTAGCCCAGCCCGACCCGCGTGGTGTGCTGTGCTGTTCGGTGTCCGTGTGCTAGTGTGTTGATAGAAAGACTTTGGCGCAAGTTGAGGCCATGCCGGAGGCGGGTGGGTGGGAGGGAGGGAGGAGCGATGGTCGTCCAGTTCCCTCCCTCCCTCCCTCCTCCCTCATGGCTAGTGGCAAAGCAGCAGATCCGAGCTGAGACGAGCAGCAGGGGCAGGCAGGCGTGGTTGCGTTTGGGTCAGCCTTTGGTGGAGGCCGCTGGCCGCTGGCTGGAGGGAGCCGCACAGAGCCGAGGCCGAGAGGGTGCATGCTCGGGCAGGCCGGGCCGAGGCCGTGGCCACCGTGACTTTGTCCGCACCTCGAGCGTGGTCACCCGCCCTGAGCCGCACTCTGAGCTCGGGCCGGGGCCGGGGCGGAGGCCTATCTCGGCCAACATAAGTTCATTGCAATTATCGTTGCGGGCACAGAGCAGGGGAAGTGGGATGGGGCCGCAGCGGCGAGGTGGGGGTAGGGGCTGTTCGGAACTACCACACCGCACAGGGGGCTGGCCGGCCGGCCGCGGCTCGCAACTTGGGTATTAGTTCTGTGCCAAGTCAAACGATTGAAAACTTGGAAGTATTCCTTGGCCAAAAGGGGGAGGGGGAGGGGGGGGAGAGATAATAGAAGAGGTGGAGTGGGGGAAGGGTGAGGTACAGACTTAGGCAGAGGTGGAAAAAGGGAGTGGGGTCCAATAGTTTATTCCATAGATCACGTTTTCTGGCTCGAACTGGAAAACACAACTCCATCTCTGTGGCTGTGCCATTTTTCCTCGTCCCTGAACCCGGCGTTGTGGTGCCGTTTTCTCGGCAAATTGACAACAAATTAGGTCGGGGAGCCCCGAGCTCGTTTGTGCCGCGATGGTGGGGGTGGGACAACTTTGGACACTCCGCTTGCAAACCTCCTCCTCGGGTCACGTTACACACGGCTAAATCGAAGATGTACAAGCAGCTTTGGGAGCTCGCATGTGTTAAATTTTCCATCTGACGTCCTTTTTGCCTTGCACGTTGGCTCTTGGAGTTACAGTCGTTCTCTAAGTGTCTGTCATCCCGTGCATGGCAGCGGCCCTTCGCGTGGTTCCAGGAGGATCCCTGGGGACCCTGGTTCCGCGTAAGGAAATTCGGCGGGTCCGCGAAAGCATTGCGTACGCTTACTCGGAACCCGGAGGAGGTATTCTTACGTTCCGCGGGAAGAGTCGCGGCGAGGGTCGGAGGCTGCTGGTGGGGCCGCGGAGTCGAGGTGAATGCTGGGAGCCTTGCGTCGTCCGCTTTGCCCCCTCCCTCCTCCCCTACGCTTCAAAACCATTCCGCGCGCTGTTACGCAGCTCGCCTCTCTGTACGGCACGCTGGTCGCAGGGTGGTGCCGCTGTGCGCCGGCAGCGTAGGCCACCCGCACGCCACTGTTTTTTGCCCGGACACACTGTGCAAAGTCTATCCCCCCCTCCCGCAAACCCCACCCCCCGTACCGTGGCTACAGCGCGAGGTGAAGGTCAGTCCTCCTCGAGGGGCATTTGATATGTAACCCGGCCCCGCCCCGCCCCGCCCCGCCCCGCTCCGCCCCGCCCCGCTTCCGCTCAGCCCGTGGCGATATTTATCACTGCTTTATGGACCCAAGTGCTTCCTGGTTCCGGCGGCGCAGCCGAGTAAAACGTGCTCCGCAGACGTGTGGCGTGGCGGCGGACCGGCAGGGGCAGGGGGCCACCACCGGACCGTTTTAAAGTGGATAAGAAGCGTTCCGGCTGGCCGCGCCCGCCACGCCCCGCCACGCCCCGCCACGCCCCGCCACGCCGCGCGCCCTAAAACGTGACTGCGGGCGTCATCTCGCCGATGGCCCCCGCGCCGCGCCCGCTGCGCCCCAATCGTTCTGGTGGATTCTGCTCTGGATGGCCACCCCCCGCCCCGCCCCCCTCCCCGGCGGCGCTGCTGGGCGATTAAGCCATTTGGCTGAGCGCCGCCGCTGAGCGCGCTGAGCGCGCTGAGCGCTCGCTGGCGGTCGCTGACGGGACGGCGCGGTGCGGCCGAGTGGAGGAGAGCGACGGTCCAGGGCTGAGCGCGCGCGCCATTTGTCGACTGTGCAATTTCTCATCATCGTTTTTATTTCCCGCCGCGCGCGCCCTGCCCTGCCTCCCCCGCTCTACACTGTTCACGTGTGCAGCCGGCCCCGGCGGCCCTGGTGTGTAGTATAGCGGTGTATAACGTTTCGAAAAGTGTCGGGAGTAACGATGCCGTGACGTTTAGGGCCGGGCCGATATCGCCGGGGCGCTGCTGCTGGCGTTGCAGTTTATGAGTGACAGAGGCAGTTTTGAGATGTAGAGATTATTATAGGCTGCGACCTGTGGCGGGGTGGGGGTGCTGTTGGTGTGTGTGTGTGTGTGTGTGTGTGTGTGTGTGTGTGTGTGTGTGTGAAGGGTGTGTGTGTTTGTGTGTGGAGCGAAGAGGAAGAGCCCCGCGCGTTTTTCGTTTTATTCGTGTGGCTACGTTATAGTGCCCGTGTCCAAAGTGAGGACCGTTCTCCTTTTTTTTTTGTCCTGTTTCGTTTCTGTCCAAAAGTGAACGTATAAAAAAGGACGACCCTTTCCCCTACCCCCACCCGCCCGCCGCACCGCGTACTGTGCCGTTGTTTTTGTGTACTGCTGCTAGTGGCACAGGGACGCCGCCGCCATTTCAATAAAACTTTTCAATAATCATTTCCGGGCGAGTCTCCATTGGGACACGGCAATCCGCGCCATGAGTTATTATTTCATCGAGTGAAATGTCATATCGAGACTGGGCCGGGGGGCCTAGGACAAGAGGAGTTGGGGGGGGGGGGGGGGAAACAAAACAATCAGCGCTACTGCCATACATTCGCGCATGTCAGCGGGGGAGGGGAGGCGCGCTGCACTGCTGGCCGGCCCGGCCCGGGGCGGAGCAGGAGCAGGGCTGCGGAGTGCGGATGCGAGAAGAACGATATAAGGCCGGCCGGCCGGCCGCCTCCCCTCCGCCGCTCCGCTGTCTCTCTGCGTGGTGTGAAGGAGGGCCTACGTGACAGTGCCAGGCCGCCCTATTCATCGTTCACGCCGGCCGAGGATTCAAAGGAAACGGCTGACTGTGTGCGGATCGCGTGCGGCATATCGATTGGCATGTCATGTCGCTGACCATGGCGGGGCGGGGCGTGGCGGGGCGGGGCGGGGTAGGGTGTTGTGCGGTGGCGGCGCAGGCCGGGCCGGGCCGGGCGGAGGGGCTCGGGGCGGCAGCGATAGCTCGCTCCGCCATCAGCATCTCCCATTGCAAAAACAAGAAAAATTGACCGTGATTTAGGGGTGTGTGGCATCAGGGGGTGGAGGTGGGGGGGGGGAGGCTTTATCGCGCGCGGGCAGCGACGTGGTGGTTGGCGGCCGCGCCCCGCCGCACCCCGCCCCGCCATGGCCCGCCACGCCCCAGCGTCGGCTCCAGAGGAGGCCTGTCTGGACCGTAGAGCTGCCCAACACAACCAGCGCCAGCCAGCAGCAGAGAGCAAGCCGAAGCAGTGGCTCATCTGATACGTGAAAGTGTGTGTGTGTGTGTGGGGGGGGGGGGGGGCATGAGCGAGACAGAGAGTGAGGTGGGACGCGTGCAGCGCGAGGGGCAACCACTCGTGAAATCCTGTGTAAAACCCTCGAGGATCTCAGAGAAATCCTCTGTTGAAATCCTTAGTCAACTGAGAAATCTCAAGAAATATCGTAAAAATCTCACAGAAACGTCACTGTGAAGTCTCCTGAAACCTTGAGAAATCCCATGAAACCTCGTGAAATCTTTTTCGAATTTGTGGAATCTGGTATATATTTGTGAAATTTACAATGTACCATATGAAATCTTTACAAAATCCGGAGAAATCTCGTTTAAGAATTACATAGAAATACCGAGTATCATTAGAAATCCTGTGTAAGTTTACAATTTGATATCGTAACTTTAGCGACATTTCTTTTGTAGGGGAGCCTAGAGGATGTGTGGTTCAGAGAGTGGTTGACTTAGTCAGGGCGCATCCCTCTTTTTCAACGTGGGGGATGAAATGTGTCGGTAAACTAATCACGATAAGAAAGCTATTCACCATCCGTCCGTCCGCCTACCCGCCTTACCCCTCTTTCTTCCGGTGGATATGACCTCGGTCTACCGCACTACCCGGGAAAGATTCAGCAAGGCAAAATAGGAAGGGAAAAAAAATAACGTCACACAATTCAACCTGCGCGAAATTGGAGGCGTCTGAAGTTTGCAGAGGCCGCTCTTTTGGGAGAGTGCACCAATCTCAGGGCGGCGCGGAAAATCGCTCTTGCAGAGATCCTACCGACCCTCCTACGCAAGGCCGCCCCTCGCTATCCCACCCCGCCGCGCCCCGCCACGCCCCGCCACGCCCCGCCTGGTTCAGTTCCGCATCCCGCTTGTGCCAAACCCGACTTGACTTCTGCCACCGTCACGATGTTTTGGCGGCGCTGCAAGATCCGCCCGCTGGGCGACGGGATGGGAAGGCGGGAGCGGTAAGGGGAGGGAATGGGGGGGGGGGGGTTGTAAAAGATGTGAGCAGGGAGCTGGGGAGGGGAGTCGCGGCCAGCCCTTTGGTATATCACCTACCATTACTTATCGCATCTCGGAGTTCGCGCCGCACCCCTACCCTCCCACCGCGCCGCACCGCAGGGTGTTGGGCTGGGTGCTCAAGGACTCAATAGGGGGCAGGGCAGGACCCCGCGGGGCCCAGCCCCACAGGGGCCCTGCCCTGCTAGGACCGTGCTCAGACCGAGCGGGTTTACGCCGGGGACACGCGGCCCTACGCTCGAGTGCCCTTCGGAACAGACCCATCGGCCTGGAGCGCCCGCGCCCCGCCCTTGCCTCATCCCACGAGGCCCACCTCTGCCTTTTGGTGGACAACTATGAGCCCGAGCGTGTCGAATGTGACGCATGGGTCAGTGGCTGTGGGGCTCGTAGCGCGGTTGGGCGTCGAGGACACGACTATTGACTATTGACCTCTATGCCGTTCATCTGCGGCGAGTTTGCGTACGTAATTCTGCCTGCCCAAAACTACGTTTTTTGGCGGAAAATTGTTCCTTGTGACTGTCGCTCATCCTAAAGAAGTGTGACTCTTGTGGATGAGGATGCTTTTTGTAAGTGAGTAAGCTCCGACAAAGGCAAGAGACAGCGCCCTGAACGTCGCAAAGGTAAAACAACCTTTCACTTCTTGGTGGCGTTTCTAAAACATTAAACCCTGAGTGGTGCCAGTCCCGCTCGTCCAGCGCACGTCTCGGCCTCGGCGCTGCGCCACTACCTGCTGCAGGACCCGCGGTGCCCTCCCCGCCAGCCGCACTGAGCGAGCTCTTCTCGGAGAATGATTTTGCCGCAAATGTCGCGCGCATTCCCTGCTGCTGTGCCCCGGGCGGAGATTTAGATATGTAAACAAAGTGGCCGTCTTCATCCGCATGGGCTCGGCGGCCGCCGGCCGGGACTCCAGTGGTGGTGCCTATGGTAAATATTTCCCTTTCATTGTTTTATGTTAAGTAAGCAGAATACTACAGGCCGCCCCCCGGGCCGGGGGGTTTGCGGGGCTCCGGCATTGCAGCCCCCCCCCCCTTTCCCCCTCAGTCTTTCCGTCTCTCTCCCCCCCACCCCTGTACCTTCCGCGAACTCTTCCTCGCCCTTTTCTCCGGCTCCCGGAGCGATCGGCGCTCTACTCTATAAGATTGACTTACGTACAAGTGAAAACATTTGCCTGCAATCTCGCCGCCCAAAGAATGATTTCCTGACGAGGTTATACATTCAGGAGGCACCGTGGTGATTCTGTAAAGTCGCGCTTCTGCGGATCCGAATGTGAGCAGCCATTCTTCGGTCGCCGTGGACAGGACGACGCCAAGGCCAAAGTTTATGCAAAACGCTCTGCCAACTTAGCTCTTTCAGTGCGTGGCGCCAAATCAGGTTTTTTTTTTGTTCCCTCGTCGAGATGGAAAAAATGCGCCCTCTTTCTTCCTCGGTGTGTCTTTTCGTACGGCGGAGAAGGAGCGCTTCCGAACATTAAGTCTCGTAGAACTAAAGTAGCTTTCTTCCCTGTCTTTCCGTCTTTTCGGAATATACGTTTGACAAAATGTAGAGAAACTCGGGGGCTTTCAATTCCCCCTCCCCCAAACGCACACATCGGTACGTCGCGCTTACGACGAAAAAGTGGGATCATGTGGCTGGCCGTGGCCGTCGTGCCGGTCGTGCCCTCGGTAATTGAATGTGTACTTTATCGACGGCTAGTCTTAGAAAATTGGCTGCAGCTTTTCCTACCTGCTTTTCTTTTTATCGCGCAGCACGGATTGGGCTACCCCGCCCGGCCGCGCGCCCGCCCGCCCGCCCGGGCTGGCCGAATTGGACAGGTTCCCGATCCCCTCCCTTCCTCCCCGCTGAGGGACGAATGAGGCCGTTGCGAGATAAAATACCGCCGCGCTGCACAAACACTCGGATATTTACAACGCGCCCGGGGTGGGTGGGGGAGGGGGGGGGGGGCAATCCTGGGCATAGGCACCATCGCCGCTGTCACTGCCGATTCCAGTTTTTATCGCACCTTTCTCGGGGATGGAGGAAGTGGAGGGAGCAAACAGAGAGAAAGGGAAAGGGGTGGCGGTGTGTGTGAAGAGGGAGGGCGTTGCTCTCAGTAAGACCGTTTTCCTCTAACACCCTTAACCGCTCGCCTCTTTTCCCTCGCCGTCGTGTTGGCACTTTCGTACTCTTTCCGCGCCCGCCCCCTCCCTCTCCCTTTATTCTGCGGGCTGTCTCTCTTTCTCTCCCTTCGCATGGTCGAGGTCAGTAGGAGAGACAAGGAGAGCGCGCACAGAACCTTTTTTTTAATCAGGTTACTGTGCCATTCATCAATCTCAGCGCCGCTTGTCAGCGAACAAGCTCCTCGCGCCATCGCGAAGCCAGCGGCAGGCGTAGGCGTGGTGGACAAAAAACTGTCACACATTTCAAAATTAATGGGGACGAAAGTGATTCTCTATTTTATTTTGTTTTTAGCTATGGATATCGGGCAATTGTTATAATCAAATAAAACACTATTTCCGATGCCTTCGCGAAGAGTGATGATGCTGCCGGTTCGGGGGTAAGACCATCACGCGGTGGTAGTTATACTCCCCGGCCAAACCAAGTGTCATTTCAGTACATCTTTCGTCAATTTATTATATTCATAACAGCTGCCAAATGATTTTTTACGAATAATATATAACTTGTAAATTTCAAATGGTTCCCTCAGAACTTGGACGTGTCACGGATACCTTTATAAGTTTTACTAGGGCTGGATTTTTTTTTAAAATCTTGTGCTGACGATTACATAGAATTGTAGTGTACCTGATTTACCTGAAACACGACCGGGCCCTGTTTCTTGCACCCTTAATGAATAATGTTTGTGTGTCGCAGGGTGTTGTGTGCAGGCCTGTTGAGCTGAACACGAATGGGGGGAAGGGGTGGGGGTGGCTGGCTGACACATAGTGTTTAATGTAACCCTCTAATGAATCCTTACTGAAGGAGCTCGGCGTGGCTTGGCGTTGCGTGGCACGGTCGTGTAGCCTGGCTGCTCCTTCGCTGCTTGGCCATTATGCTATTGGGCTAGTTAACAACGTTAGGATGTTGCTCAGGCAACCCATTGACCCAGGTCGTTGCTAGAATTTCTAATGTTCCCAGAACACGGGGGCCACGTAATACACCGTAATACCGTTGAAGTACCGCCGCAATGTTGGCGTGTTTCTTCGTTCGACTGCTTCCACATGCGTGAGTGCGTCGGTACGCACTTGCACGCGTGCGCACACGTAGTCATCTGAGTGAGATTGAGGGCGCACGATAAGGTTGGAGCTCCTTCACGTCCGCAAGAGAACGCCCAGGCCTCGTGGGGTGGGGCGGCAGGGCGAGGTGGGGCTGATGAGGAAAAGCTTGTTCCCCTCTCCCTCAGGCCAGACGAGCGGTCACCCACTTAACCTGATTACGCGTATTTCGCTCTTATTGCTAAATGGGGTCTGGATCGACTACGACCTCTTCTTCCGGCCTGCCTTGCGCTGCACTGCGCCCGCGATGCCCTGACGTGGAGGATTGGCGGGAGATGAGAGGGGAGGGGGGAGGCAGAGGAGCAGGCAATAATTATCGCTACCCGCGAGAATAACGGCTCTGTGCAGAGCCGAGGCTGCCACTGCTTTTTCATTCCCTTTTTTGCGCCTCCGCTAACAATCTGAGGAAATATCCTTGCAAAATATGGACTAATCTGGAGCGAGCGGCGCCGCTCTATCCGAGAGCGCGCCAGCTGCCGCGACGGGAAACGAGAGAGAAATGCGAGGGAAAAATGCGCGGGCGATGAAGCACAATTACTGCGTGCGAAATGCGAGCCGCTGAGCAGAATCTGCACCCTTGGTTCCTGATTTTTGAGATGCATTGAAATGTAGTGGTTTTACGTGTATACGACCATATGGCATTATTTTTTTATGACAAATTACTTGCAAGCAGCAAGCAGCCGCTAAAGCCATAAAGTGCCCAGATCTGGGCTCCTGTGCGCGTAAGTGTGTGGCCAGGGGCGCCAGGCCGTGGTGGCAGTCTCTAGCCAGGATCTGGCACCGGCATTAGCTATGTTTTGTTCGCCAGACCATCATTAAGATGTAATGAGGAGTTGCACAGGAATCTGGAGCCCCCTTAATCAGCTGCTCTCTCGCCATCTGCTGCGAATGGTGTCCGTCTTCCCTCCCTCCAGCTGGCCCCGGCCCGGGCCGCCCCACCTCGGCCTTGCCCCCCCCCCCCCCCCCCTCCCCCCCGGGGCCCCACTTCTAATGGACCAGCTTTGGCTAATGCTTCCGGTGCTCCGCAGACCTGTTCGCCCGCGCCCCTCCCTCTCACCATCCTGCCCCCGCCATCCTGTCTCCTTACCCCGCCCACCTCCCATTTTCACGGATCTGGGGGAAGAAGAGACACTATTCTTTTTACAAACGTTTTGCGAGCTGACGTTTCTTTAACGCAAGGCGCATATCTTATGAGGTGTGTAAGATTGTGCAACACGGTGTCGCGGGTCTGCCTGGTAGGGGCCAAGCCATGGAACCTTACAGCGGAGACGGGTAGGCGGACCCGCAACACAGGCGTTTTATCTGTCCAAGAACCAGGTCAATGATCGACCGCAGCAAATCTGTCCTGCAATGCAAAGCGAGGCGATTTTTTCCTTGTTTTATCTTTCTTTTTCTTCTGGAAATCCCTTGATCTATAGTACAGACAACATAACCAAGGTGAGAAGTTGCGCGTACAGAGGTGAGGGAGAAAGCGCGACGGTAAGGGAGGGAGGCAAAGGGGTTGGCGTGAGGGGCCCGGGGGAGGGGGGGGGGGTAAGTCACGGAGAGGGTTGCGCTACAAGCCGAAGGTTGAGACAGACGGAATTATTCAGCGCCATGTTGTATGTATGGAGGCGCGCCACCCTGCACCGCCCCTCGGGAGGGCCTGCTCTTGCCCCTTGGGTGGGGGGGACCCACGCCCCGCGGAATGCGGTAGGCTGTACCTTTGTGATGAGTGGGGGTAAATCACAGGTGAATGGCGCACGGCCGCGCGGGACACGCCTCGCCCCGCCGGGCCGCGCCTTGTTAATCAATCAGCTAAGTCACGTGACGAATGTGGCCGTGTGTAATGCCATGTCGAGCAAGTATGCGTGTCCCTCCCCCGCTCCCGTTCCCCGTTTGCGATGCCGAGAGAGACAGAGTTGTTGCAGCAACTTGCGCTGCGAGATTGTCGGCCGGGGAGCGTTACGCGTACGTAGCTCGTGATGGCGGTGAGCGTGAGCGAGCGTGGCGCCCGCCCCGCCCCGCCCCGCCCCGCCCTGCCCCCCAGCGGCTCGTGCGGCTGAGCGGCGCCCGGCAGCCTCCCCAGCAGCGCGTCCCAGGAGGCGGCCCGGCCCGGGCGGCGCCGGGCGTGAAAAATGAGCCCGGATTGCGCATTGCGTTGCGCAACGCTCACACGCGGCCCCATTCATCTCACTCAAATAATTTGACGACTTCCCAGGGCGACGCGCCGGCCGTGCGCCCTGAGCAAGCACCAGCCCTCGCTCCCTTTGTCTCTGTTTCCGCTCCTTCCCTTCCCCCCTCCCTCTCTTCCCCCCTTCCTCCCTCCCCGCCTCCCTCCCTCAGTTTTCCTCTCTCTGTCTCTCTCGTCGTTTCTTTCTCCGGTCCCTCTTTGTTTTGCTTTTTATAGGTCTTGCGCGTCCGTCACGACAGCAGCAGTAGCGGCCGTGGAGACAGGGGGGAAAGGGGGAGAGAGAGGGGATACGCTAAGAGTCGGGATGTGTTGAAGGCGTTGGTTTATCACATACTAATCGTGCATGTTGCTTCTAAAAGCAAACAATGACCTTCTTTTATCGCGAGGCGAATGCTTACTTTGCAACGTCGTTTGAGCGAGATACCCGAAATTTTCAGGGTATCTTAGGGATAACTCCTGGACACCGATACACTGCCAATCCCCATTAAAAAAATTGATACAATTTTAAAATAATGAAAAAGAGTAAAAGTTTTAAGAAAACCGTTTTGCTCTATCTTCTACCGTTTTGGCCCTGCCGAACGGAGTTGCCAGCCTAACCAAGTGGAGCTAACAACTTCGTTTGGCGGAAGGCTGGGTCTGCTTGTTTTCCTACTTAAGCGGAGACTTTTTCACGGAACGTGAATCAATATTTTTGTGTGTGTCCACTAGAGGTCGATTACCCCCTGTTACACGGTCCGCTTTGTTCGAATCGCAACTTTAAACATTCGCTGTTGGCATTGAAAGGACGAGTTTGCCTTAAATGCTTATTCCCTGGGGAATTTAATGCGGGCGTGTATATATATGCGTGTGTGTGTGTTTGTGTGTGTGTGGGAAGCGATTCATACAAAAGTTTGTTTGCAAAGCTTGGCGTGGCGTGGCGCAGCGCCCAACTGTTTTCCTGTCAAGCAGTACGGGAAAGGGCACCATGCCTAGGTCTGATGCTCATTAGTCAACCCCTCGGCGGGGGATTCAAAAGCGTAGGGATCAGCATGAAAGCGGTGCCGCCGCCCCGCCCCACGGCCCCGCCCCACGGCCCCGCCCCACGGCCCCGCCCCACGGCCCCGCCCCACGGCCCCGCCCCACGGCCCCGCTCCGCGGACCAGGCGGCTTCTCCCTGACTCGCCCGCCCCGCCCCGCCACAAGGCGCAGAGAGGGCCCCGCCCTGCCACCTCCCGCTGCGCTGTCAAATTACACGGTCTGCAACGGCCACCACCGCGATGAGTACCCCCTGTGGGGCCGGCGCCCCGCCCCCGCCAGCCCCGCCAGCCCCGCCAGCCCCGCCAGCCCCGCCAGCCCCGCCAGCCCCGCCAGCCCCGCCAGCCCCGCCAGGCCCCGCCACGCGCAGACGTTGCCATCGATTCTGCAGACGCCCTTCAGGAGGTTCCAGGCGGGGGCGTGGCAGGGGTAGCAGGCGGTGTCTTGGGCCCGAGCTAGGGCGGCCCGCGGCTGGCGGCGGCGCCTTCGGGTGACGGGCTCGCCTGCCTAGCGCGGCAGGGCGCGGCGGTGGGTGTAGTTCTGCCTGGACGAATACCAATTCCTAGGGCCCCCTCCTCTCCCCGCTCTGCCCCCACCCCCCTTACCCCTCTCCGTGATTCTCCGCGCTCCAGTTATTGCATCGCTACTCCTTTCGCGGCGCACCCCCACCCCAACCCCACCAGCACCGCCGTGCCCCGGCCCTACCCCGCACCGCCCGGGCCCCGCTCTCCAATCTCTTGCTTGCCGCTGTTTGCTACTACTATTACAGTTAGCTGCCGGGCTGCTGCCGCGCAGGGCGGGGCGGGGCGGGGCTCGGAGAAGGGCACCGCTATGTGGAGGAGATGCGTGGGTAGGAGGGGGCCCAGGGTAAGCCGTACACGGTGCGGAAAACTTGCCTCATCTTGGCGTCGAGGAGGAGCGGGCGCCCTGCCCCGCCGTAGCGTCAGCCGCACTTGACTGTCCGCCCGCACCGCCCGGCACTTCATTCGAGTTTTACTGAAGTGATAATCGGTCAGTTCGTCTCGAGTCGCCGGTGTCGCAGGCAGACGCGGTCTGCTCCTGAGCCTCCTCGCGTCTCAGTTTTTGTCACGCAAGGTGTTTCTGCTTGCGCCCAAGAGCGCGCTCGTACTTGCGCCCAAAGGCGCTGCGCTATGCGCTGCCTCCCTGTCCTGCGCAAACACGCCGAGCGTCACGCGCGCTCGACAAATCTGTAACGCCCAGCTAACGCGCGCGCTAGCGGTGTGTCGCCCGTTATGTGCAGCGCCGCTAAGCCCCGCCGTCACCATCGCCATAATCTGGGGCTGAGGGGACTGCATACCCTCGAGGCGCCCGCCTCTGCCCGGCCCGGCCCGGCCCGGCCCGGCGCCAGGTAGGCCCGGCCGGGGCGGGACCAGCAGCTCCAGATTTGAGATAGGCCATACTTCCGGTCGCGCGCGTGAGTGCGTGGGGCTGCGGAGCGCGCCCCGGCCCCGACGGTACACTGCGAGAAAAAACTACAGTGAATCCTGTTAATTTGCGTGCCAGCAATGCCTGCAGCTTCAAGTACAGGATTCACTGTACTTTTCTGACAGTCCATCCTGTACCCTTATACACCCAGGCTTATAACATTTACATTTCGAGTCCAAACCCATGACATGTGTGGACATTTTTTGCTCGTCTTGTCGAGACGAATTTAATTCTACAATTGGTTTTCCATTTCAACCGTTTTATTTTTTTGGGTACGGGATTGACTGTCAAAAAGTACAGTGAATACTGTACCTGAAACTACAGCAAAGGCTGTAACGGGATACACTGTAGTTTTTTCTGACAGTGTACAGCGGCTGGGGCTGGCTCGCGTACCGCGGGTGTTTTTAGAGAACACGTAACAGAGTTGCGGGTCTGCCTATCTAAGGGGCCACGGCGGCTTACGCGGCTGGAGCGGGTAGGCGAACCTGCATTCTCTAAAACACCCGGTTCTGAAACAATATTCTCTAACGCGAACAGTAGTTGTATTACCAGTTGCACTAGAAAGATGAGGTCAGACGAGGTCCACTGTCCATTGCCAATAATGTGCAGTTCTGAATTGTCCAGAATTCGCATAAAAATTTTCCGTGTAGATCTTTCGCACTGGTTTTGACGTTTCTATAGCAACTTAGAGCTGCGTGGTCCTCGCCAATGTTCTGTCAGAGGACCCTCTGGAACTTCAAATGGAGTTTCTGCCGCCTGTCCATTGGGAGCTCCTCCTGGAAATGCTTTTTCACACCAGAATCCTGGAATAAGCAGAATTTACCGCAATGGCGTTGTCGACCCACTCACCATTCCGTCTCATCTGAGTGTGACTCCCTCGGTTATTTCTCATTCAAGTCCACCAAGGAGAGGACGGGACGAGGCCACTGCCGGAATGGGGCCGGAAAAGGAGAGAGAGAGAGAGAGAGAGAGAGAGAGAGAGAGAGAGAGAGAGAGAGAGAGAGAGAGAGAGCGAGAGCAAAAGGGGACTGAAAGGAGCCCCAAGTCGCATCGCGTGCAAAGGGCCGAGTAGAGGGTCACCTGCCACCACTTTTCGTTGGGGAGCAGGGGCGGGAGAGGGATGGGGGGTAGGAATAAGAGTAAGAGGGTGATGGCAAAAGACACGCAGAGAGGGGTGGGGGGAGGGGGCGAGTGTCCCTCCGAGAGCCGCGCTCAGATAGCAGGCAGGAACCCTTTGGCGCGTCTCTCAGCGCCCCCATACGTCGTGCGCTGGGCAAAAGCCTCGCCGTGCCCTGCCCTGCCCTGCCCTGCCTTCCTTCACATCTTTATACATGACGCAGGGTAAAGGTTTATACATAAAGTAGCGGCCACGCCAAGGTGCCAGGGAGGGCGTGCGGCGGGCATGGCGTCGCGGCCGTGCTGGGGCGGGGCGGGGCGGGGCGGGGCGGGGCGTCCAGAGGCGGCCATGCAGCGGCAGGGCGAGCGGGGCCTCTTCCTTTAACCCGTTCCATATCTTTCCTCGCGTTCACATGCACTCAGAAATTCTATTTGCCCCACCCCTTCTCTTCAACCCCTGTATTTTGCCTTCGGTATTTCATCCGCGCCTTTTTCCTCCTGCTCTTTCCTTATTTTTTCTTTTTCTGCATCGAGTTATTCGACTGCTGCGCTTCCTCAATCACCGGCGCAGGTGTTACGCTCTGGTGGAGGGGCAGCTTCAGGGGTGGGGCCGGCAGACGACAGGCTCGAAATGAAAGCTTTATCTGCGACTGCAAAAAATATGTAATTGCCTGAGGTACTTGTCTCAAAATTTGTCTTGATGAAGACAGTACTTGAGGATGTCGGTCATTATCCTCGCCACTCATCGTGGCTTTCACTCTCCCTCTCGCTCGCTCATTCTCACACCTCTTCACCCCCCCCCCTCTCCCTCACCTCCCCCATCACTTCACGGCAAGAATAACAAAAAGTGCGTCCTCGCGAAATAAGAGCAGCGGCCGGGCCGGCCGCGCAGCGTTACCTCGCGTACGAAAATACAGCTGTTTTTAGTTAAAACAAACGGCGCCCCCCAGGCCTGTCCCTTGTCCCTCGTGCATGGGGGGCGGGGCGGGGTGAGGTGGGGGCGGTGCAGGAATAACTCACAACCAAAACCAAGCGGGTGGAAGCAGTTGTTTGGGGTCGGAGCCGGATGACGTACTGCCCAACCCACCCTCTTTCCCCTCTTCCTCTACCTTTTGCAACACTCACACACGCACACCCACACACACGTTTTAGTCCACCTGGCTGCCGGCGTGCTGTGGTGCTCACTCAAACTTGTTTCCACCCATTTGCTTCGCTTGCCGTGGTGTCTGCTGCGCGCCGCAGAGAACTCTGCACCCGATATCTCCACCCTTGCCCCCCCCCACGGCGACAAGGTCTAGCCTAAAGTTGTAGCGATGGCGTGCAATAGCAGGCGACGCGTCGCATCACTTGCGCCTGAGACGGGCTTCGCGTCCCTGTCTCTCTCCCTACGCGTCCTGTTTTCCGTGGTGCACTCTCTCTCGCACACGCAGCCGCTCGCTCGCTTGATGAGACGCGGCGCCACACAGCTGACTGCTCGGGCGATGGGTCGGGGTGGGGGTTGGGGCTTCCCTCCACCATCGATAGCGCCGTCCTCGTCCGATGCACGTGGCAGCGGCAAGACAGAGTGATTTTAGAAAGAGATGCAACACAGAAAGATGATGTTTGGGGAAGGGGGGCGAGTGAGGCTTTGTGGGAGATGGGGGAGGAGGACATTCTAGCGCGACGTGGAGTCTCATTCAGGGCCGAAACCTCGCACAATGTGACACATTTTGTCCGGGCCTTACTTTTAAGGAAAAGGGAGAGAGGGGTGAGAACAAGACGGCGAGACAAAGAGCGGCGGAGGGGGAGGAATGGCTGGGCTGTCGGACAGAACTTGGCAGCCCGTCGTCGGCCCGGCCGCCCCTCTCGCGTCCTAAATGGGTGGGAGCGCTGAACGCAGTCGGTCTTTTTATTGTGCACATGCATAACAAACATGGGGTATTTTTATAATATTTAAACAAAGTACTGATTGAATAAACATTAATATTTTGTAGGCCGACGCGCGTTTCTTACTCCGCGCACAGTAGGAGACACTTTTACCTCACAACTGACTAATCGTCATGAGATGCACAAATTGAGCCGAAGTAAGTACTGACGGCGGGTAAGGTTTGCTAGTCAGTCGCCTGCTTACAAGCAGTGTAATCGACACAGAAGCGGAAGTGTTCTCGTGTGTGTGTGTGTGTGTGTGTGTGTGTGTGAGTGAGTGAGTGAGTGTGCGTGTCACCCTCATCTATATAATAACAAAGCGCGCACGGCCGTTGCCCCGTAATGGCTACTGTGCGGGGGGAGGCGAGGGCGTTGAGATGCGATCAACCAGACCCCGCCTGCGTCGCGGCTGCAAGTTTCGATTCCCTCCCTTACCTTCCCCTTACCCCTTTTTCCTTCCTCCTATTAGTGGCCAATTTTCGAGCTCATAAGCAGTTTCCGCCAATTTAGACAGCAGCAAACCGATACGCCAGCTGGGCCGGGCTGGGCTGCTTGCCGCCGCTTCGTCGGACCCTTCATTTGCCGATCATGAGGAAAGGCGATTCTGGGCGGAGGGCGGGGAGAGAGGGTTGCCTCTCCGGGAGCGGCGAGTTTGCCTTTTAGGCTTGAGTTTGGTACGTCTGTGTTTGACTGCTGGCGATGGGAGGGGGGGAGGGCCTTTGGGCGTTAGCGCCTGTCAGTACGGCATAGCGCCAAACTTCACAAGCTCGTTGGTCGTACAAGAAGGTTCAGATTTGTAGAGGGGGAGCGAGGGCATCCCGCTGAGACGTGTTTAAGCTTGAGTGTTTTGTATTTGTCTAGAAAAATATAATCAGTTTTACATATCGGCCTATAACTCTACTAACGGCCTTTTCTTATTTGTTCCAGGTAAGTCGCCGTGAGCAGTCTGTAACCAGTCCGATCACGGTAAGTGCACGGGCCAGCCCGCATACTGCCGCTGGGTAATTGGACGTCTTCGACTGTACCGCCACGCCACGCCACGCCCTGCCACGCCCTGGGCACTCTCTGCCCCTGTCACGGCAAGTCAGCTGAGTCTGTGTGTTTGTTAGAGAGAGCTCGATACACTACCGTTTTCGAACTCGCCGGGCTCTCGCTGCTGCCTCCTGCGGGCTACCTCGCCTGTGGCTGGCTGGGTAGGCCGCATCCGTGCTGGCTGTTCAATTGAGTTGGTCCGGAGGGGGAGGGGGGGGAGGGGGGGTTGCCGGAGGAGGTTGCCAGGCATGAGGCGACCGGTCCAGTCGCCGCTTCCCCTCCTCCTCTTTTAGTCCCCGCACAGCCTCAGGGCGCGCCGCCGCGCCGCTACACGAGGCCAATCTAGGACCCTAGTGGGCCGCGGGGACGGAAGGGGGCTGGCGGGGCCGGGCTGCACCCCACGCAATGATCCGCCTGTGAATGGAGAACTAGAGATGAAAGTCCCCCCCCCCCTCTACCCCGCCCCGCCCGCTTGTCTTTTACAGAGGCTAACCGAAAGTGGCTTTCGCTTTCCCGCGAAACTTCCGTGACTCCGAGTTTAGGTCAGAATCGCAACAATAATGCAATGACCAATCTGTCGAAAGTCGACGTTATCTGATATCTAAAAAATTATTCGTCGTACTTTTGGCCTAAATAAATAGCGGCGGTGATGGACGGCCAAGCGGTGTATTGAAGCACGAGTATCCTCATCCATCCAGACGCTACAACTCTTGAAACCTCAAGGGTCCTAGCAGCTCGCCCGTGCTCGCCCTGTACTGATCCTGTGAAACTGGGACTGAGGCCAGCCCTCTTGCCGTATTTGAGCCACGTGGTCCCACGCAGCAGCACCACCACGACTTGAAAAATGTTTCTTTTCTTCGACCGCTCTTAACGATGTAAAGCGTCATGAGGTTAGCCAAACCAAAGGGCGCGCCCTGCCAGGCGGGCCGGGCCCGGCCTGGCAGCTCTGGCCACCCGGGCCGCGGCCCTGCAGCTGTCGCGACCCGCCGCGGCGCTCCGGACGGGGGAAAAAAAGGGGGGGGGGGGCGACCTTTGCCAGGGAAAGTTAGTCGGGCTCTTGCGGAGCCATGCCACGCAACACGCCCCCGTCGTGCCGTCCCTATTTATTAGCTTGGCCGCCGCCACAGCACAATCCCAACGTGCAAAATGTTTTCGCACGTCGTTTAATTGCCATTCTTAGAGGGTTTTATTAGTAATTAAAATGAGGATTTGAATAGTAGGTACGCCAATTGACATTCGATATTCGATGCACATTTTCCCCTTGGTATATTTATTCTCAACACACAAATTCATTTGCACGTTTCTGACGGAAATATTGCTACTATTAGATTTGTCCGGCGGCATCGATACCGTGATTCCTCTACTCAAGCGTCCGGCTCTCTGGCTGCTCTGTGTTCACGCGGCTCATGACGATGGGGGATGGTGGTGGTGGTGGTGGTGGTGGTTGTGGGGGGAGGGGGGAGGGCTGCTGCTGCCGGCTGCACGATGGGGGAGGGGTCATCCCACTTAATACCTGGAACACGGGCACTGCCACTCGTGGAATTAATGTGATAGTCTTGCTGTCGCGCTCTCTGGCTGCGCTGCTACAGTGGCTGCCGCGCCGCATCGCGTCGTCATTCATACCGTTTCGCTGGGAACGTGGACTAATTGTTTTAATTTAAATTTTCTACCGCCCTCGCCCCTTGCACAGCACTTTTGCCGCGGATCGTCCAAATAGGCATAGGTAATCGGCATGAGGAGGACTGCCCCCAACCAGTGGCGGCGGCGTCGGGTCAGGCGCCTGGGAGGTAGGCCGCCGCTGTACGCTGCGCGCAGGTGCGTCGGGCGGGTTGCATAATCGCGCCACTGCAGGCGTGCTAAGCCGGAAGGGCAGCCGGGGCGGGCAGAGACTGCGGCACGGCGCTGCGGCGCGCTGGGCCCACAAGGAGCCCGAGATACATGAACGGGGCATGCGGAAAGGAACATTAACATGGCTCGCCGCGTACGATGTCGGGCTAACTAGCTGTCCTACGGTTACCCCACAGTTTATGCCGGCCTCCCGAGATAAATTTGTCCTTATGAATGCATCCGTTGTTTAACAATCACGCCATGTGCTAATTTTTCTAGCAATCAAGCCGCTAAGACGTGGTCGTGGTGTTTAGTTTTTCCTCACGATGCGTGTTTAATTTGATCGCGTAACAAGTTTTCACCATGTCCTCGTGTAATTCCTCCGCTGCTAACGATCTTTACCTTTGGCACGCAGCTCTGCGCTCTGCCTTTGAGGTGGCTGAGAGAGAGGGTTGACAGTGTTAAGCGCGGTTCCGTATTAAAGGGTGGCCCAGCCGGAGCGAGCGAGGTGGCCGATGTCTCTCCTCTGGGCGGGCAGGCCCGCGGGGGCGACGCGCCGCCAGGCGGTGTGGCCAGAATTAATGGCTAAAACACGGTGTGCGGAACCATCTGGCGGGCCGTACCTAATAACCCCGGGCGAGGAGTCGCTCCCGTTCGAGATAAATGGCGGACAAAATGAGTGTCTGCGGGCTGGGGGCCCGGGGAGAAAAGAGGAGGGGGAGGGGGGATATATCCGAAGGGCTTCGCGGGGCGGGGCGGAGCTCCCTGCAAAGCGCTATACGTCATTGACCATAGGACGCGTCGACTTCTGTGTTTAACTCGCTGCCAAATGTGGGCCGGCTAGATATTTACACTGCTGATTTTAGTAGTCAGTTTCCTAAATAATATGAATCGTAGACGTTGTCTCGCGTGAGGAAGGCGTTGGCGGAGCCGGTGTGTCTTAAGGCGCCCGGAGCGCCCGCCTGTGTCGCAGGCGGCACGCGGTGGCGCTGCGGGGGCGCGGCGCGGGGTAAGGGCGGCATGTTTGGAAACACTTTGGTTGCAGTCCCGTCCCGTCCCGTCCCCCCTCCGGAATGAAATTCCCCTCTTTGTGCAGCTGGCGGGTGGGAGGGCCGCTGCCGTGCCGCATAGCGCAGCCTTGGCGTAGCCAAAACCTCCCAAGAGGAATCGGCCGCAATAGTATGGTTCTAGGCGGAGCGGAGGAAGAGAGAGGGAGGGGGGGGGCATGGCACAATGAAGGGAGGGAAGGGCCTCGCCCGGCCCGGCCAGGCCGCTTGCATGTGAAAGGGCAACGTGGACCCTGGCGGGGCTCGGCCCGGGGCCCGGCTGCGCGTCGTGGTCCACCGGGCCAACCTAACCTACGCAGCCCTGCTTTATTTAGTCGCAGCCCCGGGCCCTGCTCCCCGCGCGCCCCTCTCTCTCGGGGCTGTGCCCGCCCCGCGCCCTGCCCCGCCCCGCGCCCTGCCCCGCCCCGCGCCGTGCCCCGCCCCGCTGCTCTCCTGATTGTTATGTGGTTTTTGGCGCGACGATGGTGTGGATCGTGAAAACAGCGCTGCGCCGCTCACCCCGAGAGCCAGATGGAGATGCGAGCCCTGGCAGGCGCGCGGGCGGGCGCCCGGGCGGGCCGCGGACCCTCCCCCCGGCTCCTCGCCACGCCCCGCCACGCCCCGCCGCGCCCCGCCCCGCCCCGCCCCGCCCCGCCACGTGAGGGCGGGTTATTTGGTGGGCTCGGCTCGGCCTCGCCTCGCCCCCGGGGCGTCCCCAGGCTGTCGAAATGAAATAGGACGGATACAGTGGTGACGTTCGGACCGGAGTATTATGTCTGTTCGGCCTGGGCCGGGCTGGCCTGGCCTGGGGCCCACTAGGGCCGTGTCGGCCCCACCGTGGCCTACTCTGCTCCGGCCAACCCGCCTCCCGCGTCTCCCCTATACCTCGCACATATCCTGTACCCTGCAAGCTGGAGGGGGGGGGGGGACCCAACATTCTTGAAATCGAAAAAAAAAAACGGGTCGACGTTGACCCTTCTTTTAAAAGTTTTCCTTCATGCAGGCTTCTCGATGGACTTGATCATCGCCATACTCTTCATAACACGGAGCCCGCGGGGCCCGTTTCTAAACTTAAACCCCTGATCCTCTTTTTGATATCCGCCCCGTCGCTCGCCCATTGTTTTTTCTTCCCGGCGTCCTCTATTCCTTCCTCTCCATTCCTTAACTCACACGACGCAGTGCAAATGTAACGCCCCAGTCGGCTGAATCCTCCATAATTGTGAATGGAAATATGCGAGTCGCGGTGCGGTATCCGCACCCCCCCCCTTCTCCCCCTCCCCTCGGCCCGCCCCGTGTTTGTCTGGGCAGGGCATGTTTGTCCGCGGCCGTGTCTGCCCGTCTGCCCGGTGTAACTTTTGCGTCCGATGGAGACGGAGATAGACGGCATGGACTTTGCGTCATCGCTCAAACGTGTCCCCGTCTCTTTCCCTCCCGGAGCGGCTTCCTTCATCGCATCTTCATCTCTCTCCCTATTCTTACTCCCTCTCTCCTATCCCCCCCCCCCCCTCCGCACCCTCCATCTTCTTCTCTCTTTGTCTTCACGCTCTTCTTTTTCCTCCTTACAAAAAAACAAAAAAAAACCTGTGCAAAACCCTTTGCGTGGTGCGGCGTCACGCGTGGCCGTGAGTGTAGGTATACATTGTCGTGCCGCTGCCCTTGTACTCACTCAATTCGCTGGAGATTGTCCTGGGCCGGGCCGCTCTGCTGGAGACGTTCTGCTGGAGCCGCCGCCCTCCTCCTGCCGGCCGGAGCCGCGCTGGAGGAGAGATGGGAGAGATGCCAGCCTCTCGCCTAGGCGGCCTTGGGCGGCGCGCTCTGCGAAAATGAGCAGCGAGTAAGTTGTGTGTGTGTGTGTGTGTGTGCCGGAGGCTGCACAGGCGCGCCCGTATCAGGCTGTCTGATGTGTTTCGTCCCGGTCTACCACTGTGTGGTCAGTCACAGAGACCGAACGATTGACCGCCGCCAGGTTGCCGCGGGAGAAAAACGTTACTAAATTGGAGCGAGAAACATTACTGTGACATTCACAGTAGCTGGAGCGGGATACGGATGGCCGAGGGTACGGCGCTCCAAACTTCACAAAACTTTGCGATTAGTGGGAAAAAGCTGCAGGCGGTGGCCGCTGTAAAAAACATACCGCACCTATAATTTTTCCGTGAAGTCGACAGTTTTAATTTGAACTGTAGAACAAATTTCCCGGGGTTACAGTGCATCCGGTATGGCTGCGGACCGTAATTTAAAATTACGGACGATACTATGGGTGACAACGTGACCTGGCGTACTGTAGAACTTTTCACTGTAGATTCACTGTAGAACGTTGCCGCTAGGAGGTGGCGTTGACCCTCGCGTTGACCTCTGAGCCAAGCTTTTTTCGCCCGCTGCCCGCGAGGTTGTGCACCGTGCGTGTTCAGTGTGAGAGGGTTATGGCGGTGCGGGTATAACCGAGGGGCGGGCCGGGCCGCAGCGGAGGGCAGCCGAGCAGCGCGTCCTCCGAGCGAATATTTGTTCCGCAATTAGACCGCAAACATGACGAGATGACTCGCATGCGAGCTCATGCCCGACCCCACCCGCCCTACGGCCGGGCCCCCTCTCCCCTTCTTTACCCCGCTTTCCTTTCTCCTTGTTTGTTTTGCGGTCCGCCCCGCCGTTCGCAGTAACTTTATAAGATTTTAGTTTCCGGCGCGCAGTCCTCCCCCTCCCCCGAGTTTTCCGCCCTTTCGGTCCAGCAGCGTGCCGTGACCGCGGCCGCCGCCGCGCCGCGGACCTCTGTCCGATATGTATATACCTCACCCGGGTCGGTTAGGATTACGTGCGCGCGCGTGTATGGAAACCGAAACCCGAAACCCAATCCATTCCCAGCTCCAGCAGCTCCTGATAAAATCGGAACGATGATTGTCTCGGTTCCGTGTTAATTACTATCCAGCCTGCCAGGTGCAGCGGCGGTGCTGGTTCCGCCCTGCCCCGCCCCGCCCCGCCCTGCCCTGCCCCGCCCCGCCCCGCCCCGCCCCGCCCCGCCGTGGCTTTGTTTGCACCGGTCCTCGGTACGCCGGGGCGCGGGCGGGGCGGGCGCGGCCTGTGCCGCGGATACCAAGTCTCCTGACCCAAATCCACGCGAGGGAGCCCAACCTACATTTTCTGCCTGCACGCTCCGAAACTTTGGAAAGGGTGCACGACAGGGCATCGGGCTAGTACCTGCCATCTGCCAATACACCTGTGATTTTGCGCCAGTACTAAAATGTGACCGTAAACGTAGTAGTAATCATAAGAATAATAAAAACCAACAAGGCGGGCCCCCAACCGGTGCTAGCGCTAGTGGTCTCCTGGCTGTGCCCCGCCCCGGCCCGCTTGCCCTACACCAGCGAGTGGGGCTCCTTGAACTGTGCTCGCAGGAACCCCAAGCTGTTCTGGGGCGACTCGAGTCGTCAGGGCACACCTCAAGATAGCGGTTCAGTCCCTCCTTCCACCCCGGCTGCCGGCCCGGGCCGGGCCCGGCTCTGTAAAGGCGGAAGAACAAGGGGTGCAGAGAGGAGGAAGAGAGGAAACTGCGATCAAAAATGAAGCAGCAAAAATGAAACAACCGAAATGAATGAATGAATTATTGCTGGTGAGATTTTACTTACCACCGCGGAGCAACACGATGGTGTACCTCTCCTCTCCCCAACGCCACGCCGCACCACGCCACGCTTCTGGGTTCACCTCGCCCCGCCGCGCCACGCTCCTGCTGCAGTATTTACGGCCCCAACGCGGCCCGAGGAGAGCCACTCCACTCCCGCGCCCCGCCGCACCGCGCCACGCCCCGCCACACACCGCCACGCACCGCCACGGCCCACACTACACCAATCACGAATAATCACACACAGGCAAGTGCAAAGGGCCGGAAATTTAAATCATAACTGTAGGAGTTAATAGTAGTTTTATGAAATTGCGCGTGCTTCGTGTGTTGATGGACTGCTATCCCAATCAACTTTTTATGTGCACTTTATACAGCCGAATTTAAAAGAAAACGAATATAGATTTGGAATGCCGTTAGATACTTTCGACTGTTTTCAAACGATCGTTTTTAAGTCGTCGTGATACTTTCATATTGACGCCGCACCAAGACTAAAGGTAAATGAACGAGAGGTGATCGGGGCAGGGGGCTAAGAAAATCAAGGGAGAACCGGAGGGGGTTAGGGGGAGAGGAATGATTGGGGCTTTTTTTTGTGCGTGCCGGTCTGGGCTCGGCCCTTGGACGGGTCCGACCCCTTCGACCCCAGCCCATTGCGTGCGGGCCGGGCCGGGCCGGGCCGGGCGCCCTGCTTTGGCCCGGTTCCCCCCAAACCCACCCACCACCACCCTGCCCCGCCTCAGCCCCGCGTCCCCCCGGAGTATATGTAAATGCGTGTATTAGTGTTAGTACCACACCCACCGGGGGATATCGGGGGTGAGGGAGGGGAGGGGGCGCTGGTTAAAATGGGAGCAGAGGGAGGGTGGGCGGGGCGGGGCGGGGCCGCGCGCAAAGAGTGGATGAGGACGGGGCGAGGCAAGGGTCTGCTGGACCGGAAGTGGTGACCCGGCAAGGAGCGCCGAGCAGTGGTTCGGCACGGTCAGAGCGCGCGGGGTATAAGCAAAGCATCGAGCGCTGTTCAAGCAGCTCTATAAAGAATGTGTTCATCAAGACTACATTTGCCATTTTTAAAGAAATATGAAAGAACATTCGAGCACTTGCAGTCGGCGAGTGCTGTGCTCTTTTTGAATAGAAATGATTTTTCACGCCAATGATGTTTTTTCCTCCTGGCGCCACAAGGACACCGTGCGTTACGTAAGGCCCTTACGGGCGATGTGATTATGCCCGGCCTGCGTCACGCTGTGGCGGCGCGCGGCACACAGTGTGGCCCGCGCCCGGGCGCTCCGAAGCCCTTGCTGGATTTTATTTTGGTCGCGCGCGTTGCCTTTCCTTCCAATTTTGCTCTCCCTTTTTTTTTGGTCCTTGTTGTCCTTCCTTTTTGCCGCTCCCCTCATTTTTTTTTTTCGAGCATCGCGCGGACGGATGGGACAAAGGCGCGAAGGCGTTGGACTGAGCGACACGCCTCGCCTGCTTCCTCCCGGCCAGGACGCCCCTCGCTTTGGGCGCCGCCCCGCCCCGCCCCACCCCGCCGCGGTCATGGCGCCGCGGCGCCGGCCAGCCCCGCCCCGCCCCGCCCTGGCGTTCTCTGTTCCGGCCGAGCGGGCATCGCTCATGCTGTGGCCGCGGCAGGTGCGGGCGGGGCGGGGCGGGGCGGGCGGGGTGAGCAGGGGCGTTCGGCCTCGCCGTTTAATCTGCAAGATTCCCCGGCGGCGCCCGTCCCGTCCCGTCCCGTCCTGTCCCAGCGCTGCGCCGCGTTCATTACCGACACGTGTTTGCTCCGCGTGCTTGTCGGCGCCAGGATCTCTGCCCCCGCCCGGCCGCGCACACAGCGCTCTCCGCCGGAAAGTATATTTAAGTAGTTTGGTTGTCTTTCTTTACCTTGTACTTACTGTGCGCCGCGCCCCGCCCCGCCCTGCGCCCTGCTGCGCCTCGCACTATCTCCGCGGCGGCCCTTAGCCCTGCTGCTCTGTTTCCCCTGCCCGGTCTCCTCATCCCCCCAGCCTCACTTCCTTCTCTCTCACTCTCTCCCACACATACCGCCCCCATCAGATCCCCTTTCCCCTCCCGCTCTCTCCCACGGGATTACAATGATCCTCGGCGTGAGAGCGGCGCGTCCTTCGCTTTGCCGCTGCGTTGCTCGACGCGGCGCTCTATGATCCCCGTCGTCGAGGCGAGATGAGGGGCCCTCGACGCTGCCATACGCTGTGCCGCCCCCGCCGCTGCCCCCCCCGCCCCCGCCGCCGCCCCCACCGCCCCCGCCGCCGCTCCCGCCCCCGCCGATGCCACTCCGCGCCACTCGTCCGCACTCACCTAACTCGGTCGACAATTCTCCGCGTGCGCCCTTTAGCCGCCATGCGCCCGGGCGCTGTGAGCATAGCGTACCGCGCCGGCCTGCACCACCGGCGGACCTCGCCCTGCAGCCCTGAGAAACGCCGCGCGCGTCCTGGATTTATTGTACTATCCCTTTGCCGAGGATTAGGCAGGCAGCCGTGCAGCAGCCCTGCTACGGTCCTGCTGGTGTGCGGGTTTTGCAGGCCTGCAGGCGAGGCCCCGGCCAGATTGCAGTGGTGTGGTGGTGGTGCGCGCTCCAGCGGGGCCGCGCGGGGCCGCCCGAGTGGGAGCACTCAGCCCTGCTGGACCTCCGCGCCACGCCCCGCCACGCCCCGCCACGCCCCGCCCCGCCGCTGGCCCCGGCCACTAGCGCCACCCCGTAATAATCACGTCACATGAATGTCCGTGGCCCTGGGCGGGGAAAAGGGAAGGGTCGGACGGCCATCAGGCCTGCCCCTTCACCGCCCTCCCCACCGCCCGCTCCGCATCTCCTTTCACCCCTTCACTACCGTCTGCCACACCCCACGCAAAAAGCAAAACGCCCCCCGCTCTAAGCTCTGGGACAACAGCAGCCCTGCAAGTAAGAGGGCTCTGTGTGTGTGTGTGTGCGCGCGCGCCCCTGTGTGCGTGATGGTGGGGTATGGGACAAGATTACGGTGTATGGAAGAGAGTGGGAGAAAGAGGGGAGGAGTGGGGGCAGGCGGTGGAGGGATTCGGGTTGACTGGACTTATCCGAGTCCGGTCAAAGACTTTAAGGGGATTAGCGTACCGAACGTTTTCGCTCCAAACCTGAAGCGCAGCAGTAAGGTTACGCATGAGGTAGCGCTGTGCTTTTCGTTTCTTTTTTTTTATTGATTTGTTATTAGCCAAACCTGCATTTTAGCTTTAGAAAACACTCGTCCAGAAGAGAATTTTTATGGACTTTTTGGCCCTGTTATAAAAAGATTTATTGCACTCAATCAGTTGACGATATTTTTTTTACATATCAATCATGTTTAAATTTCAGTATCTTCTGTACAGTAATAACGGCTATGTAAATCTGCCAATTAATTTTTTTTTTCTACGTCTAAAGAAAGGATTTGGAAGAGTACTGCTCTGTGTATGTACACGAGTGGATTGTGTGTGTGTGTGAGCGAGAGAGCGAGCGAGAGAGCGAGAGAGCGAGAGAGCGAGGGAGAGGGAAGGTCAGTGGGGCGCGCGGTGAGCTGGGAAAGCAATAAGTAGTGAAAGCAGGGTGCTACGCCGTGCTTCGTAGAGACAGAATGGCCCTTAGAGAAGGGTTGGGATCAGCGGAATGTGCTGTGTAAGGTAATTAAAGACTCCGTTACCAACACGGCTCTGCGCTTGTTGAGAGAGAGAGAGAGAGAGAGAGGGTGAGGGGGGGGGGGCGCTCTGGATTGGGCATGGAGTTCCGTCTTCCCTCGTTGTACTGTTGCTTCTCCATACTCAACACCCCTTCCTCTGCTCCCAATCTCTTTGGGTTTTTTTTAGTGCCAGATAAAACGTGATTGTTATTGCCGGCGTAGAATTTAGTATGAGGTTAAAAGTTTCCTACCTTAATTTTTTACGGTTCTTGTTTCTTTTGGCAGCAACAGCAGTTTGCTTTGCATTCTTTACTATTGCTCCGAACCGGAACTTCCGGTAGGTTCGTTCCCCGTCGGCTGCCCTCCTGGCAGGCAGGTAGACCGAGTGGTGCCCCCCCCCCCTCCCCTCTGCTCTGGCTCACGGGTGCTATCGCTGCGGGAGCGCGGAGGGCGGGCGAGGCGTTACTGGCTGACGTCCAACTGATAACGCGTTACCGCCACACTGCGAGTAACGCCTGCTCTAATTTCTCGTCTCGTGGCTGCGCTTTACCTTGCGGCTCCCTTTTTTCCCCGCGCGCCGTCCTTAGACTCCCCCGTACAGTTTGCTTCCCACCCTGCTCTCCGCGTGTGGCGGCGTCTGATAGGAGCTTCCCCCTATTGACGCTCTTTTAGTCTCTCCGCGGGGCGCGCGGACACACGCACACACACATGCACGCGCTGCGCGTGCGCGGCGCCACGCCCCTCCTGGGTAAAACAAAATCCAACAGAGAGGGTGTCGTGTCGGGAACATGGAAAAAGCATGCGAGGATTGCCAATTCGATTTCTCGCGCCCTTCTGGTCCGCTGCAGACAATCAATGAAGCTGGTGACAGGGGCCTGGCCATTGATCACCGCTGATTGCATCGCACAGAGCGCTGCCGCGCCGGTGTAGCAGCAGCAGCACACCTGCTGGCAGTGCTGGCCTGGCCCGGACCCGACGCGTAATATCCGGGCGGCAGGCGTGCGGGGCCGCGCGGGGCCGGTCAGCCCCGGCCGGGTCCGGTGTCGAGGCCCGGCAATGCGGACAATCGGGGATAGCAAGGTGTAATATCGCACCTTAAGATATGTCTTTAGTACGAAAGTTTTAATTTAGCGCACTTCCTTCTTTTTATTCCTTCAAAGAAAGGTTGTGATTTATTTTTCCATCTGCTGTTATATGGGTCGGTGTACTTCACATCGGTATTAAGTATCCCTTGCTGGTAGTAGCCCACACTAAATTTCAAAAAAACAAAAAAAGAAAATATTACTTAATGTGATTACGGTACGGGGCAGGCAGATATTTCGACAACTACATAGGCCTGCTGGTGACGGGCTGGAGGTGTCAGTGTGGTGTAGGAGGCCGGAACAGGACGAGGACGGGCCCGGCCTGGCGGCGCGGGGCTGGCTGCTGCACCGAGCTGCCCGTGACGGCGATATGGCAGGGCCGGGCCGGGCCGGGCCGGGCGGCGAACACGATATTGGCACAGTGTGTGTGCACCCGCACGTAGGGCACACACACATTCATCACAGTCACACACACACGCGCACGCACACATGCACACGTTCGTACATGCCGCACTGTCGGCGCTTTTTCAAACAATGGCGCGCTGGCGCTGCGCGGCCCTGATGAAGCAATCAATAGGGCTCGTCGCGCGTTTGGTGCCGCCCGGGCCGCCCGGCCCGCCGCCTACAGCGTGGCGCCCCCTGCAGCGCCATGGCGGCGTCATAACGAAGTAATTAGAGGCGATTCGACTCGGCCATTCAATCAGGGGCGGCGGCGGCGGCGGCGGCGGTGGCGGTGCTCTGCCGCGTATCCGGGGCGAAAATAAGCAAAGGGAAGTAAGCGAACAAAACCGATCGCCAAAATGATGCAATTACCCTGCTGCTGCGTCGCGCCCCACCTGCGGGCCCAACGGGAAGCGCAGAACGTGTCCGGTCTGGGGGCGGCGCGGGGGCGGCGCGGGGGCGGCGCGGGGGCGGCGCGGGGGCGGCGCGGGGGCAGGGGCTGGTCGCTGGAGCACCTCTTAACCTCGTCGCATCAATTGTTGGAGGGGATTTGGGGCTAATACTTGGTCTCTTTTTTTATATCCTTTCCCCCCCTTGCCTGCCTGCAGGCCTCCTCTCTCTTTTTACCCCGCCGCCCATTCCACCGCACCGTGTCCCTACGACCAACTCTTTTCCCCCGCCCCGCCCCGCGTTGTCGACCCCCCAATGCGCTGCTTCACTTGGCCTCCAGCGGCGCGGGCGGGGCGGGGCAGTGGGGCGCGCGCGAGGGAACCTGAAACCAAACCCAGCAGCACCGGCCCGGCCGGCACCCACCCACACCGCCCTGACCGTCCTAGCGTTAATATTATAGCCCCCCTTTGTCCCCCTTTTTATTTTATTTAACTCAGTGCGAGATTAGGGGCTGGTGGTCTGGTCGTCTCGTTCCCTTTGGTGGCCACGCCCCGCACTCTACCTGCTTGCTGGTGTTCTGCCCCGCCGCGCCCCGTCCGATCTAACGGATTTACATCAATCGCGGCACCGCGCCCGACCGCAGGGCCGGTGCGAGGTGATAGATCCACCCCGTGACAAATGCACCGGGGGTGGTTTTATCACGGGGGGATAAAACCACCCCCCCACCCCGATTGAGGTGTGGGGGGTGTTTTTATCCCGTGATAGATCAACCCCCATGGGCCATGAGGGGGGCGCTTTCATCCCGTGATAGAATCACCGGTGGTGGTTTTATCACATGATGAAGGCATTTGTCACGGGTTTGGAGGACCCGCTGTTTTCTTTCGTGCTCTGTCTACGCCTCTTTCTCAATAAGATAAGTAAGATCTTTAATTCTCGTCCTATGCTATAAAAACATTCTCTTGTTCCTGTAATTCAAAAAGTCTCTCTATGGGTGAAAAGTTTCAATAAAAATGTTAAGCGGGTTTAGCTGTGCTGACAAGTGGCGGCTGCTCCGGCTCCGGCCTCCCGCAGCGTCCCGCCCGCATCGCCATGCGCGTTGTTGCCCCCGGACCGACGGGGAGGGGGGGGGGGGTCTCGCTCCGACCACATATATTGATATTCAAATTCGTCTTTGCCTTGCTGCGCGGAGCCGCGCGACCCGCCCCGACGCGCGCCGCGGCCGCCGAACCCATAAAAGTGGCTGGACAAAAGGGGCCCTCTGAATCTGTCCCGCAATCAGCGCGCGATGCGAGGCGCAGTATATCTCCACGGGAATGATTTTGCCAAGACTGAGGTGCGCCCCTCCGCCCTACCCTCAATACTCCCTCTCTCCCCTTCGGCTACAAGCCCCCGCACTATTTTTCCTGCCGGGGCGCGCCGTGGATGCGGTGTGCGCGGAAAGAAATCGGTAGCCCCTGGGCCTAGGGCGGTGGTGTGGGGGTAGAGGGGGGGGGGGAGATGAAGCTGAGAGAAAGGGGGAGAGAGTTGGTCTGCGGGAGAGAAGAATGTACGCAGAAGGGGAGTGGGAGAGAGAGAGAGAGAGAAATAGGGAGAGCGCACAATAAAAGCACACACAACCGACCGCAGCACGCAACACGACGCACAAATCACCCGGCAGGCTCTGGGCCGGGTAGGGCTGGGGTGCAGCGCGGGGCGGGGCTCGGCCAGCTCAGCTCAGCTCTGTCCGCCGCGCTGCCCCCGCACTCCACGTGCTCGGACCCAGGGCCGAGGCAGCTGGGCGCGGCGGTGGGCTGCATCTGCCGGTGCTGCACTAGTATTTTAAGCACCTTGCGGGGTCTGAGCTCGCGCGAACCGATGAATCTGACGACACCTCGTCTTCCACGTGTTAAGGTAAAATTAGGGGTTAATCTGCCAGCGTGTCGTGATGACATATAGTTGTGGTGAACAGCGGGACGAGGAGGCTCGGGTGGCTTCGCTCCGCCCAGCAACAATTCCTTTCTGATGGCCGCCGCGCTGCGTGTTTTTACCGCCGAGTGAAATACTGGCCGCCGGCCGGGGCCTAATTGCAGGCCAGGGCAGTAATGCTGACCCATTATGCTGCACTTAGCTCATCGCAGTCTTTTGTTGCGCGCGGCGCGCTCGCCTCCCGTCCCGGCCGGGGGGGTTTGATTTACGCTGCGTGCAGGGGGCCGCCCCGCCCTGCCCCGCCCCGCCCCGCCCTGCGGCTGCACCCCGTGTGTGTGCGGCGCCCCACCCCGCCCCGCCCGCGAGCACCTCGGCTCGGCCACGCCCCGCCCCGCCCCGCCTGCGCACCGCCACGCGTTATTAACATAACTCAACACACGCCCGCGGGTGTTGCTTTCTACCGCACCGCGTCCAGGCCAGCAGTGGTGTCCAGCAGGTGTGCCGCGCCCGCGCGCCCGCAGCCTGGCTCCGCGGCGTCCCGCGCCCGTTCTGTGGCGGCAAGCCTGCGGCGCCGGGCGTCCTGCAACAGCATCAGAGCGCCCTACCTCACCTCACCTGCTCCGGCGTCGAGTCCCAGCCCGGCCCGGCCCGGCCCGCACCTCCGCACAGACTTTACAACGCGGAGTGTGGTGTGCCGGGCGGGGCGGGGCGGGCGGGCACCGAGAGCTGCTGTCATTGCACTGCCGTTATTAATATTTAGGTGGAGGAGCGAAGCGGCTTTGTGAATGGAAGTTCGTTGCGCGTTGCAAGAGTTTCGGCGTCGCGTCGAGGGGGAAGAAAAAGAGAGTAAAGAGGAGATGAGAGGGCGGGGGAGCTGCGCAGGGACAGGAATAGCTGGAGGGTGACGGAGACGCGGGTTGAAAGAGTACGTGTTACTTTCAAAAGAGCTACCTTAGCCTGGCGTCACGCTGGCATTCATACTTGGACGTTGCGTCTGATTAGCAGACAGTGAAGGATTCTTTTAGGTAGCGCCTCGCATGTGGAGCATGAGCCGCTCATGGACAAAGCGAGGGCAACAAATTGGACGGACACCGTGGTTTTCAATCTTTTGCCGCGCTGGAGGGGTTAGGCCTAGGGGTTGGGTGGCGCTCCGCGCTGAAATCGTTTTGTTGCTGAAATGATATTCCTCCCCCGCGCCCCGCCGTGCCACCGCGCGGCCGCCGCTGCCGGCGCCGCCGAGGCCGTCGCCATAAACCTCGGCAGATGATTCTTCCCCGCACTGCGCCCCGCCCCACTCCACGCCGCCAGCCCCGCCACGGCGTCGCCGGCCCGGCCGGCCCGCGGCGCTGCTTTGATATCTCCGTGTCAGGTCTGTGTACTTCTGGACGAACTTTGCCCCTTTGCGCGTGTAATGGGAGGCGTGGCGGGGCGTGGCGGGCTCGGGGTGCCGCACTGCCCGGCCCGGCCCGGCCCGCTGTGGCTGCGGTTGATCTGAGCTCGGATCTGCTGAGAGAAAGGGAGAGTGAGATGGAGGGAGGGAGAGAGAGAGAGAGAGAAGGGGGAGTGCAAGTGAGAAGGAGAGAGGCGCGGCTGCGGGGAGAGCGCGCAGGAGCTGTGGGTGCGGTGGTAGGGCAGGAGAGCGACCCCCTCTCCTCAACCACCAGTACAACTTACTGCCGACAACTCTCTATAAACCACTCAGACATTCTCAGACGGTGGAGGGGGCCGGGGGGGCTGAGCTAAGCTCCTTCCCAGCCGCTGCCACGCGCTTTGCATATGAGTCGGCGGCAAAATATACACGGTCGGTGGGGTGGGGTGAGGCGGGCTGGTGTTCATAACCTCGCCTAAACTGTTCTTGTTCGCCTCTCGCAGCGGGGCGGGCGGGGCGGCCGGCCGCACCTGTCGCTCATTGTGGCGCGGGTGGGGCGGGGCGGGGTGGGGCGCGGCGGGGCGGGTCGCATTAACATATCGCGCGGTGTGCTTCATCGGCCGAGCGGAGCCGAGCGGAGCCGAGCGGAGCGGCTTGTTACACCGGCTTGTCGTTATTTCGACTGTATCTCTCTCTCTCGCTCTAGTTTCGCATCCTCTTTCTCTGTCGCAAACGGTGCCCTGTCTCTCTCGCTCTCGCTGTGCGGTGCTGGCAGCGAGGGGCGCTCGCGGGGACACTGGGGAGGGCTCATGCTGTTTATTTATGTCCGCGTAGCTCCCGCCCCGCCCCGCCCCGCCCCGCCCCGCCCCGCACTCTGCTTTGTTGGCGGACACTCCTTGGCCGTCCAGAACGCGGCGGGCGGCTATTGTTCGGCGCGGGCCGGGAGATCTGTCTAGGGCTGAGCCAGGGGCGCGCGCGCGCGCGCGCGCGTGTGTGTGTGTGTGTGTGTGTGTGTGTGCAGTGTGTATAAGTGTGTGACTGTACACCGGAGAGGTCAGCTGCGCACTGCATCACGCTGCTGCTACTACAACTACTTACTTTGCCATGCTTGGCGACGGCCTTGGGGCTGCGGGGCGGGGCGGGGCGGGGCGGGGCTGCAGCGCGGGGGTGGCGCGGCGGTGTTCCATTCTTGTTTCACTGCAAGAAGCAGGCGAGGGACAGGTGGGTCAGAGAGGGAGAGGTGCGGGGGGTGGGGGGGCATATGGGAGCGGGGCGTGAGGGTGGGAGCGCAGGGCGCGCGCACGTTGCTACCCTGCGCGCCATAGAGGCTGAGTTAGGACGCGCCGTAAATAGAAACCCTGGCCGCTGGGGTGGGGCGGGCCCGGCCGCGCCGCGCCCTACAGCACACACGTGCGCGCGCACACACACACACCAGTGTTATCCACGGCCATCCAGGGCTATCCGCGCGCGCGCTGCAGCAGCGTGAAGGGAGCGTGAGGCAGGTCGTCTTGAGTAACTCCTCTCTGCTCTCATAACGGTCCCGGGGCGGGGTGCGGGGTGGGGCGCGGTGAGGCGGGGCGGGGCGGGGCGTCCCTGCTGACGCTGAGTAAGCGGCCGAGTCTGGGCGGATGAAGGAAGCGAGATGTGGGGGGCAGAGGCTCCGGTGCAGCGGACCGTCCCGACGCTTCCCCCCCCTCCCCCCCCTCACCCGCTGCTCCACCCACCCCCACCAGAGGCAGGCCGGAAGTTTCACTGTGAAAGTAAAGGAGGGGGACGATAGGATTTCTAACTGGAAACAAACGGGGAATGGAAGGCCTTGTCGCGGGCTGGGCCGGGCCGGGCCGGGCCGGGCATGCGGGCCGCCGCGTCGGGAGTGCGTGTGCCGAGGCGTGTGCATCTCGGTCGAGTCGCGCTGGGCGAGTGATCGATCCCTCGCACGGAGCTCATCGACTCTCTGGAGCGGGGCGGGGCGGGGCGGGGCGGGGCGGGTCGGGTCGGGTTACACTCTGTGCGGGGCCGCGGCGGACATAAAACAAACGAATGACGAAACAAAGGTGGGCGCCCCGCGGCGAGGCCTGGCCCGGCCCGGGGCCCGACGGCCCGACCGCAAGTACACACGGTGGGTCCGCAACACTGGAAACACAAGTGCACACGAGACCCACACTCGTAGATGTGTGAAATATCCAGTCCTATCCTTGTCCACACAGATGTTTGCAAATTCTTTGAAAAAAATCTTACCCTGACTTTTACCTCTCTAAATTCACAGAAACGTGCGACATTCACACACTTTGGGTTTCCGGAGTGTATGTTCCGGTGTGTGTCGCGGCCCGGGCCGCCCACACCTGGGCGACGGGACGGGCCGCCCCGCGCTGCAGAGTCGTAATGCCGGCCGGGCCGTGATGGATCACCGGGCTGGATGGATGCAGAGCGACATCCGTGGCCCCCGTGCCCCCCCCCCCCTCCCCGCGCCCCCGTGCCCCCACGCCCCCTGCGTCCGCCGTACCCTGGCGCCCCCGCGCGGAGCCCCATGCCATCGCACAACACAAACGCCCGCTGGCGTGCGATTGTCTCATTTGCTGAGCGCGTGTGTGCGGACCGTACGCGTGTGTGTGTGTGTGTGTGTGTTGCGCACGATGAAATAGAGAGCCACCCCAGGCAAATAATTGCATCCCGTACACTACTCGCAGCTAGCTGGGGAGTTAGCGTGGGGGGTGGGGGCTAACGGTGCAGCGGCCCCTGCAGGGATACAGCCGCGTGTATGCGGATGCATCCTCGCTCTGAGCCCGCACCGCACCCCGCCGCACCCCGCCGCACCCTGCCCACCCTTGCACCCCGCCGCCCCTCCGCTCCGCCCCGCCCCGCCTACCACCGGAATCAATCCATCGATTCCTGGCGGCGGGGTCGGGTCGCGCAGGCCGGCCTGTGCCCGGGGCCTGGGGCCCGCCCCGGCCCGGCCCGGTTCTTCCGCATTCATTCATTTAGCCCGCGCTTGTCGTGGACTGGACTGGACTGGGAGGGAGTCGCCGCGGCTCAGCGCGGAGCGGCGATGTGATTGATGATTTGAGCGGTGTCGACCTCGCGCGCACGGCCTAACACGCGCTTGTTTTTGCGCGCCTGTGCGTACGTTCGTGTGCGGGTGTGTGTGCGAGAGAGAGGGAGAGAGCGAGGCAGACAGACAGACAGACGGACAGGCAGGCATAGAGAGAGAGAGAGAGAGAGACAGAGAGAGATAGAGAAAAGCGCTGGCAAAGGACGGCGACCGCTGCGCTGCCTCCCGCGCCCCTCCTGGCCCCGCCCCGCTCGCACCGGTCTGTGCCGCGGAAGCACATTCCCTTTGCTCGCCCCCTCCTCCTCCCTCCTCGCAATGTTTCACATGTAATAACGCCCCTTCCTTTATTGCACCTTGGTGCACGTTGTCGTCGCATGCTGCCGGCTCGGCTATCGACAGTCCCGCCCCGCCCCGCCCCGCCACGCCCCGGCTGGGACCCTGGGCCCCGGGCGGGGCGGGGTGGGGCTCGAGGCAGGAGGCGAGGCCCCACGTGCGAGCAAGCACTACTGTGCGCAGCGCAGAGGCTGACCGCAATGGGCCCTCCGCCCCGATTGCCGCTTTGCCTGAGAGGAGGAGGAGGAGGGAGCGGAGGAGGGCGACAATGGTGCTGGCGGCGGCTACGTACAGCAAGAAAGCGCCCACATCTCTTGAGTTCGAGTGTCGAGGAAGGCGCCGCGGGCGGGCGCCGCCAGCCGCCTCCACCACCGCGCACCCGGCCCGGCCCGGCCCAGCACAAGTACTGTACCTCATTGTTTGCGGCATTCAGAAAATCTCTGAAAAAACCGTCAGAGCAAGGGCATAGGCGGGCGGTATCGACGGCGTGAACAGGATTTATGTGGTTCTCCTGGCGGTGCTCCGGGGCTGCTCGGCACCGCGCTGCCCACCCATAGCAGTCGATTGATAAGTGGCCCGCGTGGCGGCGGGGCGGGGAGGGGCGGGGCGCAGGGAGGTCAGGTCGCCGGCCGTCCGAGGCCCCCCCGGGGAGGGGGGGGGGGGGAGCCATTAGTGTATTGAGCGCAGCCTTCCTTCCTTCGGCCCTACCCCAGGCAGGCCGGGCCCAGCCGCCAGTCGGTCCAACGCAAGCCGGGCGGACTGGTTCGCACGGCAGTCGATTTATGTCGTGTGCTTGCCAGCAATGACTGCCTTCATCCTCACCTGCGCGCCCTGGTCCTGGTGTGGTGTGGTGTGGTGCCTTTGTCATGGGGCCGGGCGCCCGCCGCGCCGACCCGTCCCGCCTGTCCTGTACGGCATTACTTACTCATCCACCGGCCCGTCCGCCCGTAGGGCGTCTCTTCTTTGACCGCGTTTGTTGGTGCCTTTTTGGATACCGCGACCATCCCGGTTCGTTCGTGCCTTGCCCTTCCCTCGGGAGGGCGTTCTCCTGCTTTCTCATTCGCTTCCGTGTTTCTCCTTCTATTTCTCTCTCCCTCCCTACTTTACCTTCCGCCAACTTATTCCGTCTATTTTTCGTCTGTCACCTCCCCTCTCCCTCGTCTTCTGCTCCTCCCCCACGCCTCTCACTCTGTCTCGTATTGTCACCGACGTCGTAACGGCCACCTGCCTCACACGTATGCTACACGCCCCCCGCCCTTCCTCCGCCCCTCGTCCTCATCGCCCCTCTCCAAAGTGTGCGAAGCCTCCTCACCCCCTACTCCCCCTCCCCCCCCAGCCCGACCGTCACAAACACTCACACAGTGTACCGCGTACGTGCGAATGTCGAGCTAAACATAAATATCGTCTCATAAGGTTTTTTCCGGGGAACGGCGGCGTGTAGGAATATAGGTGCGGGCGGGAAAGGGTGGGGCGGCGGCGGTGGTGGCGTCAGAGGCGGGGAGGGAGCTGGGATTTAGAAACGCATGCGAACAAACAAAGCCTTGCTCGCGTGTATTTCTTCCTCCTCCGCGCGCGTGCGCGTGTGTGTGTGAGAGAGAGGAGGGGTTAGGAGAGAGAGAGAGAGAGAGAGAGAGAGAGAGAGAGAGAGAGAGAGAGAGAGCGAGCGAGCGAGCTACAAGGCGGCAGCAGCGGCCTCTGTGCTGGTCTCTGTGAGACGCTCCAGAGACACCCATTACAGGCGCCGACACCAGTAATGGGACACGGCGGTGGAGTCGAACCTGGTGTGTCTGCGGGCCCTGGGGCTCTACCTGTGCTCGGCGACGCCCCGCCTCCCAGGAAGAATATTGCGACGCAGAAATGTGCACTCAAAATCAAAGAAATGAAGAAGCTGATAAAATCGCGCATGACATTTTAGCATCCGAGGGGGACTATAAAATGTATTTGAGTTGAAATAGAAAAAGTCAGGGCAGTTAAAATTCCTTCCCCTCCTGACGCGCTCAGGCTGTGGGCTGGACCGTGGACTGTGCCGTGGACTGTGCCGTGGACTGGGCCGGGGACTGCGCCGCGTGAGGCTTGGGCGGGTGGGGCCGGGCGGGCTGGAGGATGGGGCTCACCAAAGTTTTGATGCGTTTTCCTACCGTGTGGTAAACTTGCGCCCGCGCCGCGCGCCCGGCAGTTAAATTATATGACCGCGCGAAGTCTGGAAGAGGTTGGAGGTGGGGGAGGTCACCGGTGAGTGAGGACGGGGTGTTTTTGATTTGACGATTAGTCGAGGACTCATAAAGTAAACTCGTAAGGAAAAGTGGAGTTTCAGTCCATACCGGGGGTGCACTGAAACCTCCGGGGTACAAGGACGCGAGGGTAGGCGGTACTCGGTACATGTCCCCCGGGGCCCGGGGCACCACGTACGCGCCCGGTGCATAACCTGAGGCAGTGGGTACACCTGCTCGGCTATACCGGTCCGCCTGCGCCGCGCTACCCACACCTGGAGGACCGCCCCGAGCCCGAGCTGCTAACACGGCGAGCCAGGCGACGCGGTCCCTTTTGGGAACAGCCGAAAATGTTTTCCTGTTGGCGACACGTTTTGAGGGCCCCGCCCAGCCCCGCCCCGCCCCGCCCCGCTCCGCCCCGCTCCGCCCCGCCCCTCGCTGCCGTACGGCTAACGCGGCCCCGAGAGGCGCGCCCGCCCGGGCTACATGCCCCCGGCCCACCCCCTGCAGTAAAGCCCCTCCCTGACAGCCGAGACATTGGTTTCCTGGCCCGGCCCGGCCCGGCCTCCTTCCCCTCCACCTCGCAGGGGACTATGGCAGGTACCCGAGGAGCCCCGCATAGTCCCGGGGGTGGGTGGCGGGGTTGCGCTCGGCCCGGGTACTTCCCTCCCCCGTCCCTGGGCCCCCGCGATCCCACGGGACCCCCCGGCCCGACCGCTCAGTCAGTTGTGTTGAACACTGCGCCCTCCGCCCCCTAGTCTCCTCTCGGCAGGGCGCCTCGTCGGCGGAGTCCTCCTGGCCGATGATCTTTCCCCGCCGCTGAATCACATCACCTGGTCTCTCCGCCACGCGCCGCCACACCCAGCGGTGGCCCCGGCAGCGTGCTCCCTAACCCCTTTTACCGCGCCTCTGTCTCACTTCTCTCGATATTCGTCTATAGAACGGAGAAGAGAGTAAGAAGCCCTGCTCTGGCCATCGCCGCGCGCCCTGGCGAGCGGCTCGCTCGCGGTCCGGCCGGCCGGCCGGAGGCGCTCGGGGTTGAAAGTGAGATGAAAATGAGATATAGCGCCGCGGCTGTGAGGCGGCCCCGGCCCCGCAGCCCGGGGGTGGAGGTCGGGGAGGGAGGGAGAGAGGGTGGGGCGCTCCAGCTCACTACGCGAACGAGACCACGTCGTTTTGGCCGTCCGCCAGTGTATGCTGAAAAGAGCCCCGCTGCTATACGCGCGGGGCGTGGCGGGGGCCCCGTAGCGGCCCCAGCGGCCAGGCTGCCAGCCAGAGCGGCGGGGCGGGGCGGGGCGGGGCGGGGCGGGGCGGCCCTATACCACTCACACCCGCGGCGACATTCCCTCCATTCTCCGCTGACCTGCTCCTGCTCCCCCTCGTTCTCTTCCTTCTCGATCGCGAAGGCGGCGGTGGCGTCCAGCCCAAGGCTTGGGACCCTGAAAGCGCACTGAGCGACCGTGGCTACGCCGTCCATATATTATGTGACGGTGTCCCCTTCGTGTGTGTGTGTGTTTCCTCCTATCTCTCGCTCTCTTCGGGATAAAAACGTGTTACGTCACTGAAGATCTGTCCTTCGGAGACCCGCCCCTTCTTGTCTGCTGGCGGTGCTTTGAGCGATGCCGCTCTGAGAGTATTCAGCGGCTTTGGTGCTCGGATTTTTTTTCGTTTTTCTTTTTGTTTTTTTTGCTTTTTGTCCCTCCACCACGACTGACGCCGATGTAGAGACACACCTAAAAGGATTGCTGGTGCTACTACGTACTTCTTTCCCCGCCTCTTCTATAGACGTGATGTGGGCGCTGCTAGCGCGCTGACTACATATGCCTGACGAACGCACGGACTGACGCTGGACTGCATTCTTCATGAACTTGCGGCAAAAAATGGGTTGAAATAAAGAAAACACCACGAGAACCGGTGTGCCCCCTTTCCTTTTCCCATTTTAATTTTTCAACGTGGGGCCCTGTTGGCCCGGCCAATGAATGCATTATACTTCTAATTGCTTTTGATAGCTTTTTTCCTTATGTATTTGTGAGAGTGGCCGGCCCGGCCGGGGGCCGAGGACTTTTGGGGCCGTGCCAAAGTATTCGGTTTGACATGGCGCGCCAGTGTTTGCGCCCTGCCAGCCCCGGCGGGGCGGCGGCCGGCCGGCAGGCGGGCCGTACATTCTGATTAATCAGCGGGACCCCGCGGAGTGGCGCGGAGTGGCCGCGGGGCTGCCTCGGCGGCGCTAGCGTGGAGCGCGGCGGGCGGCGCGGGGGGTGGGGGGTGAAAGCCGAGCTCAGTGAAATGTGAAAATTTATCGGGAGAGACGAGAGGATGGTGCGAGGGTAGGGAGGGAGGGAGAGGGGGCGTAGGGAGAAAGCAGAGCAGTCGGAGGAAATTCGATCGGCGTGATATCTTGGGCGGAGGAGAGGAGCGCGAGAGGACTCGGTCCCGGCCCGTCTCCCTGGCCTCGCTTTATTTGAAGGAATGGTTGACGCGTGTGGCCTGGTCTACTCGCCGGCGAAAGCGATGGTGCTGCATTATTGAACAAAAGCGGAGGGTGGTGGCGGCGGAGGCGGCGGCGGAGTCGGGCGCGTCGCGTAAGTCGATGCGCGCTGAATGCGGAGGGAATTCCGTGCGCCTAATCACTTCGTTTTTCGATCCCTGTAACACTAGCGCAGCGGTGGTGCAGGGTCATGCGCGGTGCGCTGTGTACGCCACATAGGGTGCTATCACTGTCCCGCGCTGCCTTCTCGATTGTTGCGCGGTGCTTTTAAATCGTTCCCCCGCCACATTCCAGGGAAGTGCCCCGCCCGCGCCTGGCGCGGCGTGGCGTGGCGTGGCGTGGCGCTGCTCGCGGGGCCAAGCGGGACGAGGCCAGCAGGAGCAGGGCGCCCGGGGCCGGGCCGGGGCCGAGGCCAGGGGGTCAGGGAGCACTGCTGAAAGGGGGATGAGATTCTTCGCCGCCCTTTATACCCCCCTTTTCTCTTCCGTCCGTCCTCTCTGTCCCTCTCTCTTCCTCTCTCTCTCTTTGAGGGCGTCGGTGACACGGGGTTGCTGCGCGGGGCGCAGCGTGCGGGCGCTGGGTGGTGCAGGCGTCGTGGCGGAGCGTGGAGGGCGAGCAGTAAAGTGCCACTAGCTGCAGGCTCGGCTCCCCGCCCCTCCCAGCCCCTCCCAGCTCCTCCTCCACATCAGGCGACCATAAAGCTAGGCTTTCACCTCCTCTCCTCCTCCTCCTCCTCCTCCTCCTCCTCTCTCTTGCAACTCCTCCCTCCCTTACTCTCTCACCCCCTCCCTCTCACACCCCCCCACTCACTCTCCCTCGTTTTCACCATCTTTCTGTTAAGGACCTCTCCTCGGCCCGAAGGCGAAGAAGCGGTTGTGGCAGATGGGGAAAGGAATCTCCGCGGCGATTAGGCACGCCCCCGCCGGTAGTCGGTACACCTCGCCCCCTACTCCGCGCCGCCCCCTCCCCGACAGCGTCAAGCAGCCCTCGGACTATTTCCCTCCAGAACGGTATCTGGTGTTGGTGGCTTATCTGCCCGACGAGGATCACGGAGACGAGGTGAGTGGGCGGTGTGAGGGCGAGGGGGGTGGATGGTGGGTCGGGCAGGATGGCCGCCGGAAGCAGGGAGGGAGCGAGGTCTCGTGAGGCGAACTTTACTGCACGATGCAACACTTCCGGCGGGACACGGGCGTGCCCGGGGCGTGCCCGGGGCGTGTCCGGGGCGCAGGGCGTGCCCCTCTGGCCCTGTGGCCCTGTCTGGCCGCCCCTCCTCTCCCCGCCGCAACTCTCCTCTGGCCTGCCGGTCACGGGGCTTCAGTCTTTCGCTATGATTAATGGAACTTGTTAGCGGTTGGCGGAAGGTTTTCGTGGTGCTGCAGGGCGTGGCCGTGCGCGGCGCGGCGCGGCCGGGCGGTCTTGGACGCGCCATCAGCGATCCAGGTCATGCCCATCATCTGCAAGGTGCGCGCGCGCGCCCCGGGGGCGGGGGGGCCGTGGCCGGCACGGCCACGCCGCGCCTGAGATCAGCCCCACAGAGCGTCGCCCTGCGCGCCCGGGCTCGGAGGGGCTTACCGTCGTCGTGGCGGGGCAGGGCGCGGCGGGGTGTAGTTAGAGGAGTTTCATCTTGCTAGTCTCTGCGGCGGCGGGCGGGGCGGGGCGGGGCGGGGCGGCCAGGCCCCGCGGGCTGGCCGGCGCGAGCAGTCACCGCGCACCCAACCGTATCAATTACTCCGCGTGTGGTTCTTACTACGTTTTCAAGGATAGGGGTACGCACAAACCCGTCCCTCCTCCCCTCCTCCCTCCCCATTCACTGTCTGCTTCTTTCGAAAAAGTTGTTGGTCGGGGCCGGGCCTGGCGCGGCTGGAGCGGGACCGCGTGTGCAACACGTGGGAAGCAAACAGGGGAAGATGAAAGGGTGCGATAGCACACGAACGCGCCGCCCCGCGCCGCCCCGCCCCGCCCCGCCCCGCGCCGCGCCGCGCGCGCACACAGTCCTCCTCGACCCCGTCCCGCCCCGCCCCGCGTGACATTCCAAATCTCCATCAGTTTCCCGCGCGCAGCACTGCACCACGCGCGGTCGCGGCGATGACGTCAGCCGTTTCCGCGGGAATATCGAAAATATAGCAATGATTCGGTGGGTGGCTCGGCGGGGCTAGGCCGGCGGGATCTTAGGACGGACCATCCCCCGACTGAAACGCTCTGAGGGACGGGCTGGACCCGGCTGGGCGGGCGGGGCCGGCCGGCCACGCGGGGGATTACGGTGCGGACAGCATTTCGTGAAAATAGGAGGCGGGGTGGAGATGGAGATAGGGGGTGGGACGCGAGGGAAGAGGGACGAGGGGGGGGGGCGATCCTCTTTCCGAACTACTTCGTCTCCGGGTGGAGGGAGGCGGGGCCTGAAGGGGAGGGGGCAGGTCAACGAACTTTGGTTTGTGTGGAGGGAGAAAAAATTGTTCCGCAATTGCGCCATGCTTGTCTTTCCTCTCTTATGCGGCGCGTTTTCAGTGACCCAAATGACTCTGCTGCCCCTCCCCCCCTTCCCCCCTCGGTCACCACCCCCTTGTTCCTTATTCCCGCCGCCCCTTCGGCTGGCTCCGGGGTCGCCGGCCCGCCCCGCAGAGAGGGACTACGCGTGGCCTGGCCTGACCTGACCTTGCAAGCCCCAAACACGACTCTCGGCCGCTCGCCCTGCCCCGCCCCGCCCCACCACCCCGCCCTGCTTTACGGACCTCCGGACCCCAGGCCCAAAGCGTCACACACATTTGGCCGGCCGGTGCTGGGCGTGGCCGGGTGGGGCGGGGCGGGGTTGATCGTGGAGGACGGATAGATGGTACAGGACGGGTGGGCCGTGCCTATGGGGATGGCCTCGGGCTCGGCTCGGCTCGTCCTCCGCGAGCCGACTATTTCTTGTAGCGCAGTGATCTAATTCGCAGGCAAACCCCGGAACGCACAGACAGTGGAATGCAGAGGGCCGGGCGGGGTCCTTCCTCTCCACTGCCCGCCGGTCGCTCGCCCTTTGCTGTCCGCCCTTCCCTTTCCTTTACCCACGCCCTGCGCCCTCCCTCTTCCCCTTCCTTCTGATGTCCTTTCCTCGGCTTCGCCTCTCTCACTTGTTTACTGTAAAATCTTTGAAAAAAAATGTTTTTCTCGCAACCGCGCTGTTAGTGTTTTTGCAAGCGTTGCTCTTTCCCGTGGCCTGCTGCGTCTTTTTTTTTCGTACTGTGTCGCTTACCTCTCGCAGGAAAGTATTTTATCCTTTTATTTTTTACGATCAAAAAGAAAAAGGCAGGTACCATTCCTGAGCGGTGAGGAGCGACGCAACCACGCGGCCCACCTCGCGTCCTCCTGCTCTGCGAATCAGCTGGCCCCATTCACACTAGAGCTCGTGGTGGGGTGAGGTGTGGTGGGGCGGGGCGGGGCGGGGCGGGGCGGGGCGGGGTGAGCCGGTGGCGTCACGTGCCAGCGCGCCGCACATAAATGATGCAGAGGCTGCGATGTGGCGGCCGATCGACTGGAGATGATGCTAAGGAGAGGGCGCCCATGGTGCAGAGGGGGAGTGAAAGTGATGCGCGGTGGAACTTAGTGTGCGAGGGAGGGGTTGAGTGAGAGACCGAGAGAATCGAAAAAGAGCTGTATTACTACCCGTGTTGTTCATTTCTCTTTAGTTTCTAGAAGTAGTGTTTTGCCCTTCAGTTGTATTAACAGTTTTCTTTTCATTTGTTCGCAGGTACGTTATCCTTGCGTTGGCGACGGCGACTTCTACTCTGTGGCAAGTAGTGCATGGTGGGGGAGAAGGGGGGGGGGGGGTGTCTGCTCCGCGCCGCATCCCGCGTAGAAATGGTGGCAGTAATCGAAACACAGGCCTGCGCAGTTTAATCTGGCGCCGTCTCGTCTCTCCTCGCGCCGGGAATCAGTTTCGCGCGCCGGGGCTGCTGTGTGTGCGCTCGTCTATATTCCACACGCTACGCGGTAATTTCTCCATGTCGTGCGACAGCGAAATCGCGTCTCTTCCAGCTCACCGGGATAACTTACAATGAAATCTTTTTGAAGGCTATTCCCTTTTTTCCCGGTAGTTTATATCTCTTAAAAATCCAACCGCGTCCGCTCAGGGCCCCTTGGCCAGTTTTCCCTCACCGAAACACTCCCTTGCCCCCGGAGCTACCCGCAATGCTTTATAGCGGAGGCGATGTTTTGTTTTCGTGGTGCTAAGGTGTAGGGCGGGACAGTGTATGTACGAGGGCGTTTTCGCAGCCATGCATCTTTTCCTCCCTGGCAGGGCAAAAGAGGAAAAAAAAGGCTTGAATAGGGGCGCTGCTAAGGCTGCCGGGCGAGGTTGTTGCTGCTGCGAGGAACACACAACCCAGGGGGTAGTGAAGCGGGGGCGTGGAGAGGCAGGGCGCTTTGACGTGCGCGCCAGGGTACGGAGGGGTGTTCACGTACAGGACGACTAGGAGGGCAGGTCACGGATGGAAGTTGCGCAGACGTTGGCCTTGTGAGTTCGTCAGAGTTGAAATGAAATATCTTGATATCACGGACTTGAAATAATTTTATTCAAAAGAAGAAGGACCGCGGCTGGGGTGGGTTTGTGCGTGTTTTGAGAGGGGGAGGAGAGAGTGGTGTGGCATGCATGCAAAACAAAAACACCCCTCCCCTCCCCTCGAGCGCCCGCCTGCCCCTCTTCCTTGCCCTCTCAAGTATGAAATAGGGCGCACAGCTGAAATTCGACCTCCGCTTTGCCCTGGCTGGCACGGCTTCCGCCCCCGCCCCCACCACTCCCGGCCCCAAAACACTCCAGTCTCAAGTGCTTCGCGTCGCACCGTGAAGCTCTGAGGAGGAATCATGAGCGGCGGCCGTGCTGTCGATGACGGGTGACCCGAGGAGAGAACCCTGATTTGCCAAAACTACTCTCTCTCTCTCTCTCTCTCTCTCTCTCTCTCTCTCTCTCTCTCTCTCTCTCTCTCTCTCTCTCTCTCTCTCTCTCTCTCTCTCTCTCTCTCCATATTCTATTTTGCTTATATCGCGGATATCTATTCTCTCGCTCACTGTGAAAAATATCTTTGTAGATTTACGATATATTTTGTAAATTACGATTTACGAGATATGTTGTAAATTTACGACGGACCTTTTTTGCTCGTGAATGAATTTCAAGCCGATACGTAGTGCTTGTAAATTTACGATTTGTGATTGTTATTTGACAACTGCACTTCGTAGAAAATTTTCCTGTAAACCTACGACTATTTTTCACAGTGGCTGGAGCGACGATATAGTCATGCCTACTGTGATGTGTGAAGAAAAGTACCTGAGATGGAGTCGGATGCAGGCGTGTCACCGAGCGGGCCGGGGCGCGGAGGGCCGCGGCGGGCCACAGCAGCCAGCCCCGGCCCGGATTGGAATAAAGGGAACGGGATTACCGGGGACGAGAGATAAAAATAGAGTTGATAGGAGATTTGGTTCGTGTGCCTCACTCAGGAGGGTGGGGTGGCGCCGCGGGATGGGGAGGGTGGTGGAGAAGATTGAAGCTTTATACGAGATAAGAGTCTCTGAGAGAGTGAGACAGAGAGGGAGATGGGGAGGGGGCCGGGGTGGAGGAAGTAAGAGAGTTGCAAGGGAACCCGGAAGATAGAGAAGAAGGAGCCATAAGGAGACATAATGCAGAATACAGATTTGGAGGGTAGGATTGATATCTGCAGCAGGGTAGGGAGAAGGAAAAGGGAGAAAGTGTTGGGGAATCCGGAGGTGGCAGGTTAGCATTCCTCGGCGTAGCTGACATCTGCATATGATGTTTGGAAATATTTGTATGTTTCCGAAATAAGTTGGCTTACTCTACGCAAGTATAGGGTGTAGTGGAATTATGCATTGCATGAGAACTCACAAACAAAAGGACCTCGGTCTGTAACTATTATTACCTTAAAGTCTGATCTACTGAGAAATGCAACATTTTAATTCGAGGGGTATTTTTTTTTAAGCACTGTTTTCTATTCCTGCCCCGCTACATTCTATGATGTCGTGAGCCCGCGCTTACAGTTCAATCAATACAGTGCCTCCACGTCGCTCCCACCTCGCAGTCCTCTATCCTGTCCTCGTCTCAGTCTCTCTCTCCCCTACTCCTCCTCCCCCCCTCCCCTTAAGGCGGCGTGCGGACTTCCTCGTAAAGGCTTCGTCCCGACGCAGAATCTGACAGGTGCCGAGAAAATCGTCTTTCGGAGCACGTCGCGCCGGGCCCGGGCCGCAGCCCCACCCTCACCATGCGTGAGCAGCGCCCCGGCCGCGGACAGCGCTGCCACCCCGAGCCGCACGGCCCGGCTCAAACTGATCCCCCTGTGCGACACAGCGCCGCTTTCATTTACCGATCGGAATGGTGGGGCCGGGCGCCTGTGGACGGCTGGATAGGCCGCCCGCCACGAGCCCACGCTGAGCGCGCTGCCCGGGGCCTGGCGCTCGGGCGCCTGCGGAGCGCGGGGTAGGCCGACCCGCCGCACACCACCGTCCACCACGTTGCCTATGCCCAGAAACGTTTTTTTTAGTTTTCGAAAAATAATTTTCACTTTCAGACACTTAAATTACCTATCGTTTATTTTGAATACGAATACTCCTTTTCAGTCCCTGTGTGCAAAAATACGGCGTGAATATGTTTTAAGAAATTAATTGCGCTTTCGTGTCTTTACGCATTCCTTCCATCATTTCTATCTCTGTCCGCCATTCTCCTTTATGTCTATTTATCTATCTGATTTTGCCGTGCTTCGCCCGAAGTGCCGCCCGGCCGGCAGTGCCTTTGTGTGGCTGTGGCCGGCTCTCGTCTTGGCGGCGCCCATTTCGCCCAGCCAGGCTTTCAGCGCGCCCTCGCCTGCCCCGGCTGATACACACCACACGTGTCAGAAATCGGGCCCTCGTGAGACGGGACACGTCGCCGTCTCGTCCCTCACCCCTCCATTCTGCCTCCAGGAGAACTCAGAGTTGCGTCGAACAAAAGGGGTTCAAGGGCGCATTTAACGGTACATTTAACGTCCTTGTCGCCAGGAACGGACTTTTTGCGTGAACATTGGGAGGGTGGAGACACCTTTAACTCTTTGGTGTCCGTGTTTATCATGGTACCGTTACATGTTTATGGCAGCCTTTAGCGGTCGGTAACGATTTGATTTATTCTCAGAAACGCGAGGGTTTTCACGTTTTTAGAACTTTACTGAAAAGCGGTTCTGAACCACCGTGATTATCTTCCACACGTGGTTTTTCGAAAACGCTTTGGAACATGTTTTTACCGTGCACTATTAACGCTGGCGCATGACAGGGTTGCCCCTCTGTGGCGCCGCGCCGCACCGGTCTGGACCCAGGGTACACAAAACGAGGGAGGCCGGATGACGAAAGACCAACTGCGATAAGTGGTCCTTGAAATTCATAGCGGCGTGTGCATGCTTTTCCACACTCTCCGTGTTGGGCTCATGCTGCTCTGCGACGCGCTACGCCACGCCACGGCCCCGGGCTGGAGGTTCCACAGCACAGTAACGCGGCCAGCGTAGCGCCAGCAGCCTATACCGGCATCCCAAAACTCACGAGGATATCAAATGAAGTAGAAGGGGTAGGGGGTAGGGGGGAGAATGCCCACTGTACAGGGCCTTTATAGTTCGTGCACAGTTTGGTATTACACACTATATTCTTATTAAAAAAACATATGCAGCCGAAGATATTTCTAAAGCTACTTTGATGAGTATAATTAAATGTGCATTTATTGAAAACAATTACACAATCGGGAACGATTTTGTTCGTCACTGCACAATTAAAAAGTTATTTAAAAGATTTGGTACGTACATCGATTTCTTGTGGCAGTAATCGTGATAGTTTTTATACCTTTATGTATGTTTTCTTCTTGCCCTGTAGCAGGAGCTGGCTCAAAATTTATCAAAAATATGCTCAACAAAGTAAAGTTTTTAACGTTTTCTTAAAAGTTAAGTGAACGTAACATGGCACCTTCGCACGATGAAACGGCCTTGTCGTTTGGTGACGGTAGACAACCAACACTCTGATTTCGCAACTTAATCTTCCGCGGAGCGCTTTTTCCCCTCACCCATCTCCGGCCCCCTTCCCATTTCCCTTACCGCTAAACTTTTCTTTTTCCCTAGGAGTGGTCATGGAGCTGCAGTGCGTTGTTTCGGCCAACTCTTTCCCCTCCCGCCCCTCCCTGTTCTCCGTCTCGCTCTCCACCCCAGTCACTTCCCGCGGGACATCGAGCTCTGGCGTGGCGTGGTGGCGTGCCGCGGGGAGTCAGTTACAGAGACCATCCCCGTTCTTTCGCAGGGGAGGCTATCCCGGCCGCCCCGGCCCGGCCCGCCCGCGCTAACTGGCCATAATCTTCTGAAATGTTACGGCGGCGCGGTGTGGCGCGGCGCTGCCGCCCGGCCCGGCCTTGAATAGATGGCGAGTGCTTCCCAAGCGCGGCGCGCGAGACACTTCGGACTGGGCGCGAACACATTACTTGTGTAGGATCATCTTCACGCCTCTGCCAAGGTCTCTACGTTCCCTTTTTGTTCCTATCGATCTTCTTCTAGCTGTGGTTCAAGCTTTTATCCTCAATAAGATGCCACACATTTTAAAAAAATGTCTGGTGTCACAAATTCTGAATGCTTCTTTAATGGTTATACATCGTCCTCTCACTCCGAATTCCTTTAAACAGTAATGATTTTGGCATTGGTGCTTAGCCTCTTTAAGTTTTTCGTGGTCTGTGGACGAATTTCACAGAATTATTTTCAAAGCAAATCAACAGCCGGTCGCAGTTTCTTTAGCCCACCACACAAAACAACATAGCAGTGGCCGGCTTAGTCGCGCACGCGCGTATTTATGGGGACAGAGCTACACGTCCGAATTAGCCGTCCCTGCGGGTCTGGGGGGATGGGGAGAGGGGTGCAGGGGCGTGGCTGGCGTGCTCAGGCGTAGCTGGAAGAAATAAGTTTCGCCAGTGTATGTTTGTGTGCGTTGGATGAAAAGGGAAGGGAGGGAAGGCAGAAAACGTGAAACGGGAGGGCGAAAAATGTCGCCAAACCCGTGGCCGTGGTGGAAGCATACATAATCTATGCAGAGTAAATCCATTTCCCCTAAAACTGTTCAGGATGTCACACATCAGAAATGTTGATGTATCATTTGTCAAGTTTTATTTTTTGACGAAAGTAAGCGAGGCTTCTGCACTCACTCTGACAGCCCAGTACAGCGTCCCTTTTCTGACCAGCCTGTATCGAGTTGCTGCTCCTCAGGCCCTTCGTGTTTGCTTTGGCCGTCACCTTTATCCTACCTATCCTCTCAGCTGTTGGTTCCCCCCACTGTTTGCCGCGGCTGAAGAAAATTGAGATGGTTTGCCGAGTACGATCGGGGCGTCAATTTTTTGCTTCAGTGCTATCATTGATAATTCCCTAGGAGCGGGTAGCGTGTGGCCGCACTCATACCGCTATTCAGGTCACCCCTTTCCTACCGCAGTGGTCCCCGAGGGTGCTTGTGTGGCCCCTAATGCAAACCGAAGTTGGTCCGCTGCGCGCGATACGCAAAACGTTATTAAATGTCCCCGTGCTGCCCCCCCCTCCCCGCACAAAAAAGAAACACAAAAATGTGTATTTATGTCCATGTTGTGCTCAAAGACCGCATAACCCTACACAATGAACAGGGAAAGACGATGCTCTCAGCCCCCAAACTGACGCTGTTTGATAGTCTGTAAAGAGTAACAGGTTATATTTTCTGTTTCCTCCGCGGTTTTATTCAAAACCGTTATAACGGACAGTGTGTAATGAATTCTGGTTTCGTGCGGCGTGCTTTGGTGCGCGGACTGGACCGGGCCGGCGGGCGTGTGCTGCAATGGCCGAGGCGCGGCGATAGGAATGGCTGGAGGCGCCAGGACGTGTCCGCGTCCGCCCTCGTGTCGTGCTGGGCTGGGGCCGGGCCGGGCCGGGCCGGGCGGAGGGACCTCTTGACCCCCTGCTAATGTGGTGCGTGCTTTTCGAGGGTCGTTCACAGAGGAGCGACGGACCTTACTGCTCTGCCCAGCACGGACAGTGCGCAGGGACGGACACAGGGCGGAGGGCGGCAAGTGTGAGGAAGAGAGAGACAGAGAGGGAGGAGCAGTAGGGGAGGGGGAAAGCAAGCGAGTAGGCAGCGTGCGGGGTGAGCGAGAGAGCTGTGGGCGGGGCCCGGTGCCGACCCAAGGGCCCACCGGCTCAACCTCCTCTTCTTGCTAAGAACGTGCGTGAGTACGTGACTCCAAATTTCAACGAAAAGGGGTTCTCTGCGTTCCCTCGGCCGCTCCGCACGCCTGCCTCGTCGCGCGCTCCACATCCTTTTCCTCTCGAGGTCACAAATCATGTCAGGGACCTCATTATAAAGCATGTCCGTCCGTAGCCTATGTACTTTTTGCTCATGCTTTTGTCGTTTGGCCACGCCGTTAAAATGCGACACGCGGCCTCACTGGCTCGTCCTAGGGTAGCGGTCGAGCCGTAGGCCCGTCGGGACAATACGAGTTATCCACGAAAGCATAGGCCTGCAAGAGAACCGAGTGCCTCAATAATCTTATACCACTATTCCGTATACAGCATCTTAAACTTGCGCTTGTTCGTAAACTGTTGAAATTTGTGTTCTTCTTTTACATCACATGTGTTTAATGCTTTTCCAACACATGTTGTTTCCGAACAATTTTTTTTTTTTTGTAATTTACCAATAAAAAAAATACTAACAAAAATGCTTATGTTGTTTGGAGACGGTGTTGGAGAAGCATCAATACCTAAAATCTAATATTTTTGTACGTTGCATGATAAACTGAAACTGGTTCAGCTTACACTATAATTATACATCACTGAGTCTTCTGCGTAGCGCATTATTGAAGCTGAATCTTTGAACGAACGGGAACCGGCTGGGCTGGTACTTTCGTGTGTAACGCAGTTTTCGGGTCAGGAGGGAAAATCGGCCAGCGAGCTTATTTGTCAGGACTTCCTCTTTCGCCTCCCTCTCCTCCCTCCCTTTCTCTAGCCCACGTTACCTTGGCGCCCCTCGGTACCAGGGAGTATATTTACATGAAAGTTTGGTCCGTTCAGTGCGCTCACCAACTTCCCCTCGTCGCCCTGCCCCTTTCAACCCCAACCCCCAAACACCTCACGGGTGCGAATAAGCTAGTAGGAGTGCGGAATCCCACTACCCGATGGCGAGTTTTTCGGGAAGGTGTTATTGGCCTGTTTGGGTCTGCACACTAAATCCTTATACATGATTTTGGCATCGTTATGCACGATTTTATACAACCATAGTTATGCACAAATTTTTATGCATAACTATGCACACATTGTGCATAATTATGCACAAATTGGTGCATAAGGGACGGAGTTAAGCATAGTTATGCACAAAAAATTGTGCATAGTTATGGTTGCGTAAAATCCTGCAAGGCTTATGCACAACAAAGTGCATAAGGATTTAGTGTGTGGGTCTCGGCATTTTTCATCGTGCGCATCTCGTGTCGTTTTCCTGTAGTCAATAAACGTGACGGATTGCCTTGCAGGTTTGCTTCGAAACCTGGAAATGGGTCTTAGTGTGGGCGCTGCGATGGGATGCCCGGCCCCGCGACCGCGCCTGCCCACGTACTGAACAAAGATAAACACCACGGCAGCACCGACTCTTCAGAAGCCCCTTTTCCTGCCCCCACCTTCCGCCTCCTCCTCCCCCTCACGGCCCTGCCCCGTCACTCCTCCACGCCTGCCACCTCTCTGTGTCCACAAGCCACCGGCCCGGGCACGATTCAATTCACTTGCAGAAGAAGGTCAGAGAGGGAGAGAGGTGCCTGCGGTTGAGGTGGGAGGTCATGCCTTACGCGGATATTCCGCTCGGCAACGTCCGAGAGCCAATCAAAAATTAAAAACGGAACGGTTTTGAATCCGCGCCATCAAACTTTGGCAATAAATCAGACCCCTGCGTCTCGTCGCTGGGGCCTCGGCGACGGGCGCGGGACGGCAGTCAGCGGCGGCAGCTGCAGGCGCTCCGGACCCGCACCCACGGAAAACTTTTTCCTGATTCATCCGTTTTTATTTCGCTAGTGCGCTTTCTTGCGGTCAGGCGGCGGAGCGCTGGCTGGGGGCCTGGTGGCCTACGCTCGCCAGCCTTGTGTCAAATTTTGGCTTTCCCCCGTTGTTTCCGAAACTTTTCTGTCTGGGCGAGACCGAGGTGTCGCGGGGCCGACGGGGCTGTGCACCGCGTGGACTAGTGTGGTTCAGGAGGGTGGGGAAGGGACAGAGGGCAAGGGTGGGGTGGGGTGGGGCGAGGCACCGTAACACGTCTCACAGCACGCGTTGCCCATTGTCAAGCTGGCGGGTAGTGGTCGGACTGTGGTGACGCAATCGTGCCCAAGGACCACCATGTGACGGCCCGGCCGGGCCCGCGCCCGCAGCTCTCCGGGGGTCCTGCTGCTGGTCACTATCAGCGGCAAGTGCTGGTCTGGAAATTGTTACATTTAGACATTACACTTTGGTTAGTACAACTTTAAATTATTTTGCATTATTTGGAATTTTACTATTATGTCATGTCGACGGTTTTTGGGGTAAGAAAAATCTCCGCAAGTCAGCTTACGAGGTCAGCGTTCCCCTTTTCCCTAACCACTCCCTTCCCCACCTCTCTAGCCCCTCCTTTTCCCAGGAAATCCTTGTAATAACAAACACCTGGCAGAGCGAATAGGAGCACAGCTGCGCTCTGTCTGAAAGAAGAGAGCAAACATAACAATACAGCGTGGTCTAACGAGTTGCCAGAATTGTCTACAACCTCAAACTGATATTCTCGCTTTAATTTTTTCCTGTAATACGAAAATATTCTGGAAATATTGTGAAAGTCAGCTATGCTGACTTCGCTTGCTGGAGATATAAATTTCGATTTTTTAAAATTCTGGTACACATCGAGGTATACATAGTTATTTCATTGTATATCGCAGCTTTCCCGGAGTAAATTATTTGAAAGCTAAATTTCGCCGTGTTTCCAAGCCACTTTGCACTAGACTGTAATCCGCCTGCTACTGTTTTTAAGTTGCAATTTTGCGTGGGATGACCCACCGTAATCACGCACAATAGGCGCACCAAGTCACACGGCTGATGACAGCCATAAGAATGCCACGGCGAATTTCCGCGGTGCTTGGTTTGTTTTGCTCAGTGAGAAATAACGGCGGTCTGCACAGCGGCCTTTTGTGGCGCCACGCCGTGTTTCTCCTTTTGGCGGTGCGGCCACTATGGCATTGAGGCGAGTCATGGGGCGTGGAATACACGCACGTGTGTGTGTGTGTGTGTGTGTGTGTGTGTGCGGCACGGTCAAAGTAAGAAGTCTGAAGAGGAGGCCATTCACCAAGCATGTCGCTCTAGCGCGGAAATGTTGAGGCCGTTAGTGAGAGAGAGAGAGAGAGAGAGAGAGAGAGAGAGAGAGAGAGAGAGAGAGAGAGATGGGAGCGGGGCAGGGAGACGGAGATAGAAAGAGGCAGAGGAAGGAGAGGCGGGATGGAGGGTGGGGGTGCACTGGGCTTTCGTGTGTTCGCTGCTCACGTCTCGGCGGCTGGGCTCGGACCATTCAAACGCCTGCTGCTGAAAAGTCTTCTTTTTCTCCTTGACTGTGTGTGTGTGTGTGTGTGTGTGTGTGTGTGTGTGTGTGTGCACGCGTGTGACTGGGAGGAGAAAGGTTGGGTAGGGGGTGTAAAGAGCTGAGCACATTGATGCATTTTGAGTATGAATGGGGCATGCTCGTGGGGAGATGCGAAAGAGCGGAAAGCGAGCGAGAGGGAGGGACGGAGCAATGGAGGTATGGGGAAAGGGGGCTCATTTTCGCGTTCGTAGCTTTTCATTTATGAATAGGTCCTCCGCGCGGAACCAATACCGGGGATAGGAATAAATTTCGGAGACACGCGTATGTACGATCAAATTGGACAAGTTTGTCGTTTGCCTTTTCTGTCGCTACACCGATCCAATTTGACGACGGCGCGCCCCCTTTGCTTTGCTCCAGCCAGCCGCCCGGCCCGGCTTGCCCTGGCCCGCCCGGGGTAACTAACCTCCCTCCCGTCCTTTCCTGGGCTCCCCGGACTTGCGACTTTTAGCCTCGGCACAACGCGCGGCGCGGTCACTGGTTTTGTTAGTGGAGGAGAACCCCAGGAGAGGAAAAAGAAGCCGCTCCACAAAATTGGAGTGTTTCTCTCTCTTTTATGCGGAAAGAGTGAAGCTCCCGCGCCCCTCTTCCACCCGTTCTCCTCCCCCACTACCTCGATTCGCTACGCTAGGAGGACGAACAGGGGCATTGTCTGTGGTTTCCTGCCTCACTCCTATTTCCGGCCTCCACGTTTTGTCATCATTTGCCTGAATACACCTCTAACCTCTATTCACTTTTCGTATTCTTGATTGTATTCATAATCACTTGAGTGCACCTTTCCTCCTTATTGTTTTTTTTTCAGGCTTATTAAAAATAATAATATAAAGCTCGCCACCGCAGTAAAGTTGTGCCGGTAAAAATATTTATCCCGTTTCATAAGCAGCGGCCGGTCTTTTAATCCAGGAGGGACGTATGCGTGGGACAGCCGGCGCGGCTGGTGCTGGCGCCGCTGGCGCCGAGCTCCGTGAGCGTCCTCACCGCCTCGCTTTACCCGCTCATAAGGTCCTCTGTACCGGCTCGGCGCGGCTGTGCACAGCCACGCAGCAGGAAGTGTAATATCCTGGCGGCGGTCTCTCGCCACGTCACGAAAACCTTAAATCGTGAGACGGGGCCCGGAGTAATCCTGGGACATCCTGCCTGACGGGGCGGGGCGGCCCGCGGCCCCCCCGGTGGGCCTGGGCTGCCTGTGGATCAAAGCGACTGTGCAGGACTCGCGAGCGGCGGCGGGATCTCTCTTAGCGCGCCTGGCCGGGTCGACCATCATTGGGTGTGATTTAGATGAGGATCTGATTTCGGGGATCAGGCGCACCTTTTGTGCTCCTCGTACTGCCAGCCGAGTTTCAGATGATCCTAACGCACACCTCATTTGCGCAGGCAGCTCCCTCATTCCGTCACTGCGACGTGACCTTGTCTCTCGACTACTGTTGCTGTTCCGATCAGCGTGCGCGCTGCTGCAGCGGCAGCAGGACGTCTGGTATTGTTTTGTGTCCGGGGTTTGGTGCCCCACTTTGCGCGGTTTCCTTCCAAACAAGCTCGCCGCCCCCTCCTCCCGCAGCCGTCTCGGGCGCGTCCCCCTCCTCCCACAAGTTTTTGAGACACGGCAACTTTGACATTCTTTTACGAGTCGCGGCATCATAGCAGACAAGATGGCCTTTTGTGCTCTGTCTCTGGTGTGCCGTGCAAGAGCCGGCGAGGGCCCTTGGAGGGGCGAAAGGGAGAAGCGATGCGGCTGGAGGGATTTGGTGTACGCCTTCTTTTGGTTAATGGAAATAGGCATGTGCTTACATTTCACTTATCGAATATTGGGGGAAGATTTGGCTTGCTGGTTCCATGAAAATAAAGGGCCAAGGGGAATAATTTGCCAAGCCTGTCGTGTCATTCATTCTCGGTGACTGTAAGTGAAAAGCGTCTCAATTTAATCTCGGATTGACTTCCTCCTCCCCCTTTCAACAGAACAGTGTGTCGAAGTTTGAGCTCCCTTCCCCTTTCCTCTTTCACTGTACTGCTACACTGAATGAGCCGGAGGTGTGCGTCGGTGTCTGCGCACGCGCGGCATGTGTGTGTGCGTGCGTGCCTGCTTGCGAGCGTTTGTGTGAGTTGTGTGTGGAAGGGGCAGACTAGGCTGCTGCTGGTTGGGTCGAGACGAGGACGCCGAGGCTTCGCCGCCGCTCGCTCAACTTTTTACGAGGACGGCTTCTTGTCTCACGGTTCCTTCCGGAATCCGCATGGCACGGCGGAGGCATGGCAGGGGTGTGTGGGAGCCGTAGGGAGGGAGGGGGTGGGGGGAGAGAGCTGCAGCAGCAGCCCAACCAGACCGCAGTAAAGTAACAATCGATGTTACGAGGCCGACGGCAGATTGAAGTCCGCGCCGCTGCACTGTACATCAAGCAACACTGGTTCAAACACAGTAAGAGGCTTTGCGTCCTAGACCACTCCATCGGGGACCTGCCCGCTTCGCAGGAGCGGGGCTCGAGCAAAGGCAGCCAACCGGTGTTCCTCCGTTCTTGCCGTGCCGCGCTCTCGGAAGTAAACGCCGTGTGAAAGATTACGATCACGGGAAAATTTTTCATGAGAAATGACGCAAAATTACTGTGCTAAATTGTTAAATTACAAAATTATAATACCACTTGCTGAGGACTTGTCAGTCGTAAAAATTGGCTTCCGCAAATTTACGATACCGATTGTTCGTTCACATCATCATTTGTAAGTCAGAAATAACGAAAATTGTAAATTTATGAAGATCTATTTTTTACACTGGAAGCAGTCGGACGGGGAGAGGGAGTCAGCAATAGTCTGCCGTCGGCCTCTTCGTTTTGTTCAGCCCCTGCCGTGCTGGCGCGCAGGTGCGCAGCTGTGCCTTTATCTCTCCAGTGATGGCTCTGCGTTACGAAAAGTAAGAAATGTGTATAAACAAACCCCCGACAGGTGTACAACTTTACGTGGGTGCGCATTTTATATGCTGCCTGTCAAGGTCGACTACGAAATCACAAAGTCAAGTCCGTTGTACAATTACAAAATTACATTTTTGCTACTATGTTTTCCTTGCAATTGGAAATTGTATATGAGATAGGAAAAAATTTAGAGAGGTCACATTGCGAGGACGGTTGCATTATATAGCGTTATGACACGCTGTGCCGCCCGCGGGCGTCGTGACACCCAGGCCAACCCGTCTGCAAAGATTTGCAAGGTGCATCGCGGATTCACAAGGAATGGGAAATGAAAGACGTCGCGACGTGGTGGGTGGGGCGGCGCGGGGCGGGGTGTGGCGAGGATAGCAGACGCGTCTCCCTTTGCACACCCGGCGCAATTCTGCACGCTTGGCGGGCCGCACTTTCTTTGCTCTCTCCCCACTCCCCTCGTACTGCCCCCTCCCCCTTCCCCTTCTCATTGCAAGTCGCCCCAAAATGTTTTTCATTCTCCTGACAACACGATGTCATCATATATTGAGTATGAAGTGTACTAAAATACATATTTGCATTTTCATGTACCTTAACCTCTCAGACTAAATGTAAAAACAAAACCAAGTCTTAAATTAAATAAAAATAATACGTTGAGACGAAGTATGTTTTTGTTATGAAGGCACTGATATTCGGGTTTAAAATAATTTTCATAATCCAACTACCACCTGCTTAAAATCCAAATTTCAATATCTAGGACAGGGGATATCTCGTCAAACTTGTTATAAAATCTCGCTGCTTGTCTTTTGCCGCCTTGGGGACTAGACATGAAAATGCAGATCCCGCTGTGCTTCTGGGTCTTGACCAAGTTAGGCCCGAGCCAACATTGACCTCCTATGTGGAGCGTGTCGAGAATTCCAGCCGAACTTTTCACGAGTGAGGTAAAGGAAGGGGGGTGGTGTGTAGTAAACAGTATGCCAGAGTACTCCTGGGAGAGCAACTTGCGAATGTATAACATGGATGGGAGTCCTCCGTGCGTAGTCAACCGCTTTTCTCCGTTCCTCTGCTTCCTGGCGTGGCTCGGCGTGGCGTGCCGCCAGGCGTCGGCGTCGCGTCAGGCCCCCCGTCAGCTACTTTTAGCAGACGTGCGTCAGAGGAAGCATACGTGTTTCCACGTAAAGTTCTCTGCAGATGGGATGCGAGAAATGAAAAACGTTTTTAGAATCAAATGCGTGCAGGCACTACCGCCTCGTCCCTTCACACCATTAATTAAACCGCGTGAATTCCTGTCATTCTTGCAGAATTTGCCTGATCCTGGAGGGTTTAAAGTTTTCAAAGTATGTGTCAATCTCTTGGCATCAACCCGCTGGTTCGTATAGGTGCAAAGCACGGCAGCGTGGAGCATGGCTTGGCGTAGCTTTCGATATCGGGCCGCCTTCGTCAAGGCCGTACGCATAATATGTAATGGAGCCAATGTGAAATATGCGCCACTTGGCTTCCGCTTTGCTCACCGCGTGATTAATGTGCTCTAAAGAAAAAGATGGAACGATTGCGGAATAGACTCAGATTAGCACAGCACATAACCTTACAAGGGGTGGCAGCGTTCACCGGAACTAAAATGTGAGTCGCTTTTCCCCATTGATTTTCGATCTATTATCTTGTTTCCCTTTCAGACGCTAGGCGCGGATCCAGAGCGACGAGGCGATCGCCCCCGCCCCCTGTCCTCTTAACAAACTGCCTGATGCGAAGGCAATGTGTGCTGCAATCCGCCTGAATTTGTGCGACATGCAAGGCCACCTCCTCCCACCAAGGACTCGGCTGGATCCGTGCCTGTCAGATGCTCTATCATTTTCTTAAATATTTTTGATCCCCGTCCTAGTTTGCGAGAAAATGTATTTTTCACTCGAACACGGTGCGATTGCGCGATCCTCTACCTGTGGCCGCTTTACTAAAAGTCGCCCGTAGAGCCGAGCGCAACTCCCTCAGGAACACGCGGAATAGAAAGACACGGTGAGGCGGGGCGCGGCGGGGCAAGATAACGTGCAGGGTGTGTACCGCCGAAACATTCGCGCGTCGGGAACACGTGCGCGCCAGCGTGTGTGCAAGCGCGAGGGTCGGAATGTGTTCCCGTGTGTCTGTAGCTGAAGGAGGCGAGGTGGGTGGCGGGGAGAGGGGTGGCTTCTAGGAGTAGAGGAGACACTGGTTTCGCACGTTGGTCTCGGCGGGCTGCAGGGCCCGGCCGCGTAGATTTTCGTGGGAAGTTGCGGAAAATCTACACCGGAAAAGCGAATGTGAGTGTCACATGACATCCAGGCGAGGTCGCACACTGTAAACGCTGTGGCTACTTTAAATGCCAAATTTTGGCATTCGTTTTTGAACGCCAAATTTTGGCGTCCTTCTAAAGGAATGCCGATTTTTGGCCTTTTTTAACGCCAAAAATTGGCGTTCCTTTAAAGAACGCCAAATTTTGGCCTTTTTAACGCCAAAAATTGGCGTCCTTCAAAGAACGCCAATTTTTGGCGTTAGAAAATGCCAAAAATCTGCATCCTTTTAGAAGGACGCCAACATTTGGCGTTCAAAAAAGGACGCCAATATTTTGGCATCAAAACTTGCCACAGCGTTTACAGTGCATGCATCGTGTTGGTATGCGACCTCCTAAGGGTAATGTCTGTCGTATACCTTGGAGCTGTCGGAGTCTGACCAAAACTGGTCACTCCAACTGATGTGACCACGGAAAAAACTTTGTCCTGGTTTTCAAGCAGCCCTGGAAACCCTGTGTATTTTTTCCGTAAGAGCTGCTTGGTTTTTCCAAAACTGCTTGGAAACCAAGACGTCGTTTTTCCCGTCACGCTCTTTACATTAGTTTTTTCCAGTGTAGCGCCCAGCGGATTGTGCCCAGGCCGGAGCATCCTCTCGCCTCCCACCGCGCGCCCAACAGGAAGAGACAACTGCAGCGGCCGGAAGATGCTGGGAATTGATGACTCGGTTTTCTCTGTTGCAGGTGAGCGCATTTCTCTTGCGAGGCGCGCGCGGGGTGACAGAGCTGAGCGCCTGGGCCGCGCTGCGCTGCGCCGGGACATTTCTCTCCTTCGAACGGTGAGTGTGCCTGTCTGGCTGTGCTATCGATGGCGCCTGCTTTGCCTCTGACCGGCGTGGCGAGGCGCGGCGCGGCGCGGTGCGAGCGCCTCCAGCTGAGGACGCGCGGCACCTTTCTTTTTAATAAGCGAAGTTGAGTTGGGCGAGTTCAATCGTGAGCCGGAGGCACGCCCCGGCCGTGGCGTGGTGCGGCGTGGTGTTGTTGGTCGGGGCCCCGCGCGGCGCCGGGCCGGGCGCTGCTCGACGTGGTGGGGCTCGGAGTGCTCACATTTTTCACACCGGCCAGCAGGCGCCGGCGGCGCGACGTCTCAAGCGAGTGCCGAGACTTGGCTGCGCCCGCTCTCCTCTGTGTTTGTGCGTGCAAGAGAGAGAACTCGAAAAAAAGTAATAGGAGAGAGTGAGAGAGAGAGGGGGAGGGGAGAATGACCCGCCGTTAGGCGAGAGTGTGGATTGTTTTTTGTGGAACTCGACGATGGGTTCGCGGCAGAAGCTAGCACTTCACAACATAGTATACCACCACCGGACTTCTACAGTCGAGGAGAGTAATGCATCGCACAGACCCCTGAAAATTAATCGGGGTTCTTTGCTACCATTAAGTACTGTATGGCTGTGCATGTACAATTAACGAGTTTATACAGTCCACATGCACTTTAAAAATTGTGGGACGCACGTTATCACAAAAGGATGAAGCGCTTCGTGAAGAATCTACTGAAATACTTTTGCTGGCTGCTAAATTTTGTTTTTAATAAAACCATATCGGATTCCTTAGAAAATTACCGTTTGAACGAGCCTACATGTGACAGCTAGCCTACCCATGGTTTCCTAGCTACACATTATTTAAAGCGTTTTGATTGGAGCTCGAAATCCTACATCATATAGGCTCTTTCGAGCTCAGACGTTGCGACGTCAGACGTGACGGTTCGTGCTTTTCGCCGTTGACGCTTCGGCCGGCCCGGATGAACTGGGCAGGGCGGACCCGAGATGCACTCGTCGAATTATATGACCTCATATTTTATTCATCCTCGCGCCGTCCACTCCTCCTCCCCCTCCACCCCCCCGCCGCCTCGCGCCAGCACCTCCCCCTCCCGCCCTCACAGGGCTACAGCGCAGCAGGACCAGCAGCGCTCAATCAGATTTCCCTGTCGCGTGTTTTTTCTTCATTACGCTGTGCTTCCCTTGTCTTCCCAGTTAACCACTCGGCTGGAGCTTGGCCCCGCCCCGCCACGCCCCGCGACGCCCTGCCCCGCCACGCCCCGGCTCGAGCAACGGGCCTTGACTCCCACTCCGGGGAGAGGTGGGGGAGGTTAGGAGCCCCTCACTGCAGCCGCGAGTCGCGCCGGGCGGAAGCAGCGCGCGGGATTTTAAGTATTTGTTCCGCAAGTCTGCGAAACTGCGTTACCGTCAACAAGAGTTTGCTCATTCTGCGGAGGAGCGGCGCGCGACGCGCGCGCGGGTGATATGACTGGAGCAGGCGCGAGGGTGGCGTGCCTCGCAATTATTCACGTCGAGGACCTCCGCAAGGCCTGTGATACATTATTAATGCTCAACGCTCTTTTTCCCTCTCTGTCGCTCCCCTGTGTTAGTCATATCTCTCTCTCCTTTCCTATCCCTTTTCTATGCTTCTTCTTTCTGCTCTGCTTTGCCTTATGGAACGCGTGTCTCGTACACGCGATTCCTTTGCGTCCATCAATATCCCATGCGCGCGGCGATCGCGGCGCGGTGGTGGCGGCGGCGGCGGTGACGGCGGCGGCTCCGCGGGGCTGCGGCTGAGGGTAGAGGGAGTGGGTGCAGCCCGCCCCGCCACCGCCCCGCCACCGCCCCGCCACCGCCCCGCCCGCCCGGCCAAATGCGAGTGGCAGCGCGTCAAATGCAGGGCGCGGCGGCGCGGCGGCTCCTCAAAGGGCGCCGCCCCGCTCTGCCCTGCCCGCCCGCCGGCCGGCCGCGGGGCGGGGGCCACTTTACGCAGAGACAATTTATCACGCGGCTGCCTGTCCGTGGAAAAAAAAAGAGCCAGAGGGAAAAGTGAGCGAGACAACATTTTGCTCCTCCGACGTCGCGTCCATAAACTGCAGTATGAGGGCGCCGGGCCGTCCAAATCTTTGCTGACAAGTTAGCTGCTGTCGGTGCCGCCGGCGTGGCGCGCCGCACCAGCACTGCTGCTCATTTTTCTCGGCGAGTCGTTGAGAGGGGAGCGGGAGACGAGGGCGCCACGCACACCAGGCGCGCGCGACCGACCGCGGGGAGCGAGGCGTGGCGTGGCGCGGCGGACATTCCATCGCTCCGCGTTATCTCAAGTATTCGGTGGGGCAGGAGCGTGCAGCGCGGTGGCTGATCTCTGAACCGTGTGCTGGTACCGGGGCTCTGCCGGCTTGGGGGAATGTCAAGTCTCAGGTCCTGGAGAAGTGAAATGGTTATTGCGTCTTTCTTCTATTTATTGCTCGCAATGAAGCAGTATCTCAGAATTCCACATCAGACAGGTCTGAGGAAATACGTATCGATTCGCGGGAGAATTACTCAGAGATGGGTATCTGCTATCATTACTGGGAATACAAGGATGAAAACAATGAACCGAGACTATACCAGGGAAGGAATATTTTCGGAAAATAGCAAACTGAAACGACGGGGCCTTCAGTGGCTGTCACGGGCGGGAACCCCGCCTCCCCCCAGCGCGCCGAGACCGTGTTTTATGTTTTGTAAAAATAATGATTAAAATAATAAGGACGACGACAGCGGGGTCCATGCCTGTGACGGTGAGTGCCTGGAGCGAAACTTTCTCAAGGAATATTGGGCGGGCGACGACGGAGGTAGACCTCTCCGGGGCCCGGACCAGGCCGGGAGAGGCAGGCCCCGCAGTACACACCGGATAATTTTCAGTTTCGCTAAAAAGTTGTGGCTTTGCTCCCATCAACTTAAGAAAGAACAGCGACGGAGGAGTCCCCAGTCCCCCTCCGCTCTCTGTTCACTTGCCGATCGACTGGTTTTTTTTCCCCGAAAAGTTTCGAATCGTCGCCGTCGTCTTCCGGCGACGCGACGGCCGCACCACGTCAGTTTGCAAAACATTTTCGACTCGTGTTTCGCAGCTCTTCTCCCCAGGAGCGCACGCCACATTTTAAAGTCAAATAGTTTGGTATGTAAGTGGGGAGCACGCTACCGCGTGGAGTTATCGCGGGGCTGGCGGGGCGGGGTGGGGCGCCACGTGCCCCGCGCCCCCTGCGGGGCTCCGGTCCTCCCCCCCCCCCGCCCCGCCCTCTCTCTCGGTTGCCCCGGGCCTTCCCCGCGCGGCCTGGCCTGCCAAGATGATGACGCTCCCGGCTGGGCTGGGCCCCCCCCCGCCCCGCCGCCTGACGGCCCGGGTGGCCTCGGGCCGGGTTGATGGCCCGGATATCGACATCATTGACATGGTGGTGGCCCTGGAAGACATTTGGGGTGACGGAGGTGGAGGAGGAGGATGGGGTTGACGAGCTGCCTCGGCTGACGCTCGCGGCCCCGCAGGCACACCGCGTGCAGCGCGGCACCCAGCGCACGTGTTCAGCCCAGATACGTAGTTGGGCCGCATATCTCGATGGAACACCCGGCTGGGGCGAGGCGGCGGGGCGGGGCTGCTGACGAGCACGTGTCATCGGCCGGCGGCTGATGTGATGGCTGCGAGTCCAAGTTTTAATGAGTTTCCCATATTGCGTGGTGGGTGGCGTCGACGCCACCCCGGCCACTGCCGGCGGTGGTGGGGCGTGGCGCCGACTTTTAGGGGTGGATGCAGTATTTGGCGGGGTAATGCGTCATCTTTGTGGATGAGTGGTCTTCGGTTACAAAACGTGGGTGTCAAGATGCCCATCCCTGGGCGGGGGCGGTAGGTTGTAAATAATTGTTTTAGGAACGCCAACGCCGGCTTCTTGACCGGCTCACGCTATTTGATCCCGGCCTGGAGGGAGGACCGCATCTTGCGTCGAGTCGCTGTAAGTTGCGGTCTTAGCTATACGTGTACTAGTTGACTCAACCCACGTACTAGTTTATCGCGCTACGCTTAAAGGCTGAAGAACCGACTCTGCGGCCGAACCAAAGTATCGGGAGTTAAGCTGCTCGGGCCGGGGCTTCGGGGCGTCGAGCGCTCTAAAAGTTTCATCGCTGTTCGAAAATACACCTTGGCGTCTCGCAGCATGGACGCTGATCAGCGGCTCGGGGCGGGGCGGGGCCGTCCGCATAGCCCTATTCCATCTTATTCGACAAGGTACTTACTGGAGTGACGTCACGGCCGCGTGGTTTGGGGTCCCTCCCTACCCGTCATTCACCGCGAGGCCTGCCATAATCCCTGCGCCCGGCCGGCCCGGCCCGGCCCAGCCGTCCGCTTTGATCAGCAAACCCCGCCGTAGACCAGCCCCCCCCCCCTCCCCTACTCCCCACGCATTCTCACTCGCTGTCGCTCTCCATCTATCGAGCGCCGAGCCGAACGCGCTCCCGAGCGTCTGTCTGGTGGTTCTCAGATTCCAGCCGACCTCTGACCTCGGCGTGCCTCGCTTACGAGTGCGGCCGGGGGGTGGGATGGGGGGGGGGGGGGGCGACGCCGCGCCGTGTGGTAATCTTCGCCCCCCTCCCCCACGTGTCCTCACGCCCGCCCGGCCCACACGCGTCGCGCCGACTCGCCACATTAATTCCCTCGAACCAGCAAATGAGGAGCACTTGACACGCAGTGTGTCCTCTCTTCCCCTGCCCCGCCGCGCCCGGCGCTACCCCGCCCTCGCTCCCGCGGGACTTAAAGGGTCATTACCCCGCCGCTTAGAGGCTTATTGCTTTTTTGGGGGGGCCGCCGCCATGGCAGCCCTATTAGGCGTCCGATGCGACAAACTGGAAGCGATAATCTTTGTGCAACGAGGTTGGCGCAGCATGGGCCGGGCGGGGCGGGGCGGGGCGGGGCGGGGCGGGGCGGGCCGGGCCCCTCCGCCGCGACGCCAGAGAAATGGCGCCATGAAAGTGAGCGGGCGGCCATCATGTGACGCACCCTGCAGTAAAGTCTGCCGCGGGCTGCCGTCGGCGTCGACCAGGGACCCCCAGACTAATGCATAATACCGCCCCCCACCTCCGCCCCTTTTGCCTTGTTTTCATTCAAAAATTCGTAAGTTTTGCTGAAGGCTAAATTGGGTCCGACGACACGACTTGGCCGGTCCAGGTTTGACTTGCCGCGGGTGGGGTCGTGGGGGCCGGGCCGGGGCCGGGGCGGGGCCGGACGGACCGGAGGGCTGCGGCGCCGAGCCGGGCCCCGGCCGGGCCGCCCCCCTTGTTGATGGCGCCGATGATGGCGGTTGTTCCATTATGCACGGGCGGCCGTGGCGCCGCTGGCCGCAGCTACGCTCCGCCACGCCAGAGTTCAGGTATTCAGGCCCCACCGCGACGTAACCTCTTGATGCGAAGGATGGTTGTCTTAGCACGGCCCCGCCCCGCCCCGCAAGGCCGCGCTCAGCAGCTCGGATGAATTATATATATACTCCCGGGCGGGGATCCTCTTCCTCCGCCTTGATTTTACACGCCGCGCCGCGCTATGCACTCCCTCCAGGGCTGCTCAGCGAGGGTGGACCCTCAGCCCAGCCTCAGCGGCAACCAACGACTTTTCATCCAAATTCCTTTCCTGCTTCCGCTCGTCGTATTTGACTGTCCGCGCCCCCGCCCCACCCCCGCACGCCCCACCCACCACGCTCCCCACACCCCCTCCAAGCTACCACCTCGCCCCCTTCCCCCTCGGGCCTTTGCCGCTGGCTTACCGAGGGGGTCGAGCGACGTCCGGAAAAGCGCCTCTTGCTCGCACTAAATCCAAAACCGTCCTGAAAAACATACATTTTAATAATCTGCCCTCCAGCCAGCCGGCCCTCTTCCTGGTGCGGCTCACCCCTCCCCCACTGCTGGGCGTCATGACCCGCCCTACAATCGTCTGAAGCGGGCTCTCTGTTTTCTTTTATCCGTTTAGTTCTTTACTTAAGTCGCACGCGGAAAAGAGAGACGTAATATCACGCGTCTGTTATCGGCACGTGCCTTATCTTGCAAAATTTGGTGTAAACGGAACTTATGAAATTGCTCAGAGCAGAGTCACAAAATATAATGGTTGATGTAAGAGAGAGAACCATTAACTAGTTGAAATGTGAGGAGGGGGTAGCAGAGTAATCATATGCGCTTAAATTATCTCCCGGTGCGTTGCATGCATACAAACGGAGTAACGTATTCCGTTTGGCCATCCCGATGGTAAACACGAGGATCAGCCTACGCGCTCATCAGCCGGGGCCCGGCCAGTGTGCAGAAGCCTCGGCTGAAGCCCACCCGAGTGGATGAGGCTGGGCCGCCCCGGCCGCCCCGGCCCCTCCCAAACTCGAACCCCCACCCACCCTCCTCGCTCAGTTCGAAGATGACAGCGCGAGGAAAACGGGGCAGCCAAGAGCAGTTATTCAGGAGGGATGACGAGGATTAAAACGAGGATGACATCCCTGTCGCCTAATTCACCCCCCCCCCCCTACTCATTCGCGGTGGTGGTGGTGGTAGTAATCTTGGAGACAAATGAGGGCCAGGCCGCGTTCTCGCCCCGCCCCCACCCCTCCCCCTTTCTGGTCACACGAGCGATCTCTGGAGGGAGCGGAGCGGATAGAGTTTGCCTGGTTTGCCGTATATGCCGAGCTCTAGAGGGAGATATACATCGTTCAACGTTTGAATCCTCGCCGCTTGTTCTCCTCGTGCGGTTCGCTTTTGTCAGGACATTGAAGAGCGCTCTTGTACCTCGCCACAGAGCGAACGCCGCGCCACGCCGCGCCGGGCCGAGGGGACACGCCCAGCTAATTTCTTTCCGAGCTGTACAGCCCGGCCCGGCAACTCTATAATGTTCCTTTATGAAATTCAATGGAGGCGCCTGCTGCGCGTTGCCTGCGGCGTGGCGTGGCGTGGCGCGGCGCGGCGTGGCGTGGCGTGGCCCGGCGTTGCGGGCTGTTTGACGATGCTTATCCCGCGGCCACCCTCTTTCGCCACCACCGCAGTGTAATGCCGGACAGAATTTTACTACACCACTTTTAGCATATTACGCTTATATTATTTGCCTTCGGATTTTCTGTGCGATTAGTGTAAGCTCGTTATTTCCTGCTGTGTATTACCACCAGCCTTTACTTGGGACCCCACCCCCCTGCCTGCCCGCTGGGCGTCGCCGATGCTCCTTTTCCAGGGTCCGCTTGTGCCGCCCACCGTCGTCGCGTCCCTGGCCTGGCCTTACCTTCCTTTAGCGCCGCCCGCCCCGCCCGGCCGGGCTTCAGGCGCTGCTCTCAGGGAGATGAGTTCCGGTCATCATCGTCCGTTTGTTTGCTGCCCCGCCCTCCCCCCGGGGTCCTTGCCGGCCTGTCGGCCCGGCCAGAGTGCCCACGGTGTAGCGGCCCCGCCCGGCCCCGCCCGGCCCGGCCCGGCCCGGCCCACCACTACGCGCGGCCTGGTCCGTCCGTGTTGGCCCTGGCGGTCCTGCTCCGGGCCTCGAGAGAGAGGTCTATGGGGGCGCAGGGGCTCTCAACCCTAGTGCGACCGGTCGGCCGGCCGGCGCAGAGAGGGGCTCCGCCCCGCCCCGCCCCGCCCCGCCAGGACCGTCCGCAGGAGAAAGATGGAGGGTGTCGTCCCTCTCTGTCCCTGCGCCACGGCTGGTGTGGTGGGCGGGCCCTCGAGGTCCTGCTGTTACTTTTGAAATTTTGCGCGGAGTGGAGTATTCGATCCGCTGCGATACGTCCGAGGATCCGTCTGTTCTCTGCTAAAGTGCTTGGTCGTTTGAAATTGCTAAAAAAAAGTTTTTTCCTTTTTTTCGTGGAAAAGGGAAAGGCAAGGGGAATTTTCCACGGCCAGGGCGGGGAATATAAGCAGATGGATCGCAATTCTCGGCCGCTGGTCATTGGCAGCTATATGGCGTGGGACGCCGCGCCGCTCCGCCACGCTGCCGGGCGAGGGTCGGGCCAGGGTCGGCCCCCACACACTACGCGCTGCACGGCCGCCCAAACGGCTCGCATCGTTATGGTGACCGAGCCAGGCCGGGTCGGGGCTGTGCTGGGGGATGGGGCGGGGCGGGGCGGCGGGCTGGGTGGGGTCGGGCGCGGCAGAGGCGGGGGGTTAGCATGGCTCATGATGGGTTTAAGAGGGAATTGCCTCCCCGCCTAGCCCGACCGCACACGACAAATTTATTATTTTATATCAAGGCTCAGTAGAATTGGTAGGCCTGGTCGGTGGGCGGGGGCGCGCGCAGGGGGTGGGTCGAGCACGGGGCTCGGACGTGGGGCGAAGGGTTTGGAGGACAGCGTAGGGTGGGCGATGGGATGCACCGCCTTTTGCTGCTTTGAACTTCACTATTGTCATCAACTATTTGGAGCATGTCGATCTGCAGTACGCCGTGCCGCCGCCCGGTCGCGACGCGACGGTCACCCTCTATTGAACGCCGAGTAGGGACACTCGAGTCCTGCAGGACCCCAGCAGAGAGGCTCGCTCTGCCAGGGCTCAAAACAGAGGATCCATGGCCAAACGGCGGGAGCGCCTGGAGGGCGTCGCGCCGCGCGCAATGCAATGGCAGCGGGTCTTATCTCAGTCGTTGGCGCTAGGCGCTGGCTGGCCCCGGCCCACGCCCCGCAGTCGCCACGCCCCACCACGCCCCGCCACGCCCCGCCACGCCACGCCCCGCCACGCCCCGCCACGCCCCGCCACGCCCCGCCACGCCCCGCCACGCAATGCCCTGTGTGCTTCTCGTTATGGCGCGCTACCAGGAGAGGGTTAGAGCTGTAGGCAGACTCATTGCCCACCCCCTCTACAGCTCTCCCTCTCTCCGGCCCGGACTCTCCTGCTGCCCGAGGTCCGAACGCCACCCTCCCCTTTTCTCTCTCTCTCTCTCCCTCTCGGTGTGTAGCACGTCCGCCATCTCTGCCTTAGTGATTTCCGAGGCGGAGGGCTCACGCCAGTGTTGGCGCTAGGCGCTAGGCCGCGTGCAGCAGACGCTCACATTCTCACATTACGCTTTGCGCTCGCACAAGATGACTCATTCATACTTACCCAAACTCTTGGAGCATGTCAGTTTACTTGCCTCGAAATGAGCGCAACACTTATGCCAGAGTCTAGAACACAAGCGGAGATGTAGCTGGGCCAATATGTTTTATGTCCAAATATTTGCAGGAGCTGCGTACCATGGTTCTATTTCAAGTCCAGGCGCGTAACATAATGTTCGATTCACATAAACCACAAAGGTTCTTCGTGGCACACCTCGGGGGTGGTACTGCACTAGACTGCCTTTGAAAAGGCACCCCTGGTGCGATTTTAAGCACTTTAAGCACGACAGCAATAGCACCTCTTACGGTAGCACTTTTGTCTTTCAAGTGTCGCTCGTGTGGTATTTTTCTTTTCGTGGATGGAAGCGGTCCAAAGCCGGAAGGGACCGGAGCCTTTCAAGTTAATGTTTGCCCTCGCCCTTTTGGCTGCCTTTACGACGCCAATAATATAATATGACCGCTTCGTCACGACGTATTTTTGACACTGGGGGCCCCGTCGTTATGTGGGTGATGCTGCTGTAGTGCCCATAATTGCATGAGTGAGGGAGAGGGGAAGGGCGTGGTCTGGAAATGCTCCCAAAGGACCTGCTCCATAAGGGGCCTGCTGCGGGCGTGGCGTGGCGTGGCGTTGGCCTCAGAGGGCAGAGACCCGTGCCGCTCAAGGAAATGCCAAGAAAGGGTTGGGGTGACACGGTGTATGGCGGGGCGGGGGCCAAGGGGCCGTGCGGCCTGGGCCTGGGGACGTGTAAGAGTAGTGTAACGTGATCACATGGCCCCCACCGCCCCTTCTTAGGCCCGTCGGGATGCTCAGCTTAAAGGTCAAGGAGGGGGACGGGAAGGCGGAATGCTTCGCAGATGATTATACGGCGGTGTGTAAATGCACTTCTTCACTTCCCACCTCCTTTTCCTCTTCGGAAAAGAGTTTAAAAATTTTATAGTTGATGAAAGAAAGACGCGTGAACAAAGCCATCTCTATTTTCTTTCTCTTTTTCACCGGAGGGAAGAGCCTGAGTATTCGACCGCAATGGCCTGTGTGTGCGCGCGTGCGGCACCCCGGGTGATAAGAGCCGCCACGCCACCCCACGCTGCCCACCCCTCTCCCTAAAAGGCGAGAGAAGGGTCCGGCTTCTCAAGGAGGAAGGGAAATCCGATCCCTTGCCCTTAAACTTAAAAGGTTGTTGAGAGGAAAGGGTTTGGCGCAATGGCACCGCTGGGTGCAACGTGAAAGATTGGGGAAACAGTCAAACCAAATGTGTTTCTCTGGAACTGGACGGTTTTTCGTTCCTTTTTGGCTGCAGCGATTGAGACTGCGAATCGCGCAACATGCCTTAAATGTGATCGTGTAATGGCAGGGTGTAAGTGACAGCCAAATAAGGACCCATAAGCAGCCATCGGCTTCCTTGATAACCAACTCTGCGTTCTCCTTGGCGCCTCCCAGGCCAGGTTGTTCATATTCTGTCAGCTTAACTTTGCTTCATTCCCCCCTCAAACTTATTACAAACCGTTCAGCAGACTTCCCCTAAGCCTCACCACCCCACCCACCCCAATCCTGTCTCTCTCTCTCTCTCTCTCTCTCTCTCTCTCTCTCTCTCTCTCTCTCTCTCTCTCTCTCTCTCTCTCTCTCTCTCTCTCTCTCTCCCCCTCTCTTGTGGAATGCGATGTAATAGTGCTGACAGGGGGCGTGCTGGGCTCGCGGTGTCAAGCTAGTCCTGCCGTGCCGATCTGCCACTGCGAAGAAGGCAGGCAAAGATTTTTTGACTTCTGTAAAGAAACTGTCTAGCCATAGTAAATTTTTCAATAACGTATGTAATTCCTCTCTACGTTGTCCATTTTACGGCGAACTTGTACAGTACACGTAATCTTGATTCAAAGCAAGGTAATGCCGAATACCCAGAGAGTTAAACTACCGTGCGTGACTGCCAGCATTAACAATCCCAAGGACGTGTGTGCGGCGGGTCAGGTCCCGGTGCTCACAGCGGAGGGAGATGCACACGTGTTTTACGAGCCTTTGCCGTTTACGCAACACCACCTCTCCGCTTTCTCCCCCCCTCCCCCCCCCTCTCTCTCTCTCTCTCTCTCTCTCTCTCTCTCTCTCTCTCTCTCTCTCTCTCTCTCTCGCCACCCCTACCGTGCTCCACACATGAACGCTGCCAGCGCTGCCGGCTGGGAACCCACACGCTGCTGCTTGTCCCTCTAAAGCGAGACAACCGCAATAAATTGTGTGTGAGCGGATTAAGACGCCGCAGCCCCGGCGTCTGGGCCGGGCCCTGGAGCCTGGAGGAGTGGTCCCGCGCCGGGCTTGACGGCGGGGCGGGGCGGGGCGGGGCGGGGTGGCAGCGAGGGAATGGTCCCTTTCTTGCCGCGTCTACCTTTCGGCCGGCTGGACGGGACTCCGTTCTGCCCCGCCACGCCCCGCCACGCCCCGCCACGCCCCGCCACGCCGTGCGCGACCCCGACCCTCCTCGCGTCTCGGCTGCCTCAGCGGCGCGCTCTGGCAGCGCCGTGGGGGGGACCGCTATATTTCACCGCCACGCAAACCCCGCCGTGTAATCACTGTAAAATCATTGCTCTGCCGTGGAAAATGTTGTGCTACTCTCTCTCTCTCTCTCTCTCCGATGTGCTTAGGTAAACACTCTTTTATTTTTGAGATACTAAAAATTAATGAACCGAGGCAGCATATCGAATTTGATAGCAAAGCATAAAGAAACTTTAGGAGCTGCGTTTCTACCTTTATATACAATTTTACGGGTTTCGGACCGTTTGCGACAAGAAACTACTCGAAACCTGACCAGAAGTACAACACTTTGAGGATCAATCCAGACCGACCAAGAAAATGGCTCGGCTGTGGGGTGGGTCCATTGGGGCAACATACAAAGCTCCACTCTGCTAGACCCTGCGTGCCATCGGAAGGAAAAGCAAGAAGAGGGAGAGGAAGAAGAAGAGCAAGGGGGCGGGAGCGTGAGCAGGGCCGCAAGAAAGACACAGCGACCGAAGCAGTGCACGCTCGCGAGAAAGTAAAGCGCGACGGAGAGGAGGGAAGAGAGGGAAAGAGAGAGAGAGACCAGATGGTATCAGCCGCCATCTAAATGCGGTGTCAGTCCGAGAGAGATAGCGCGCTCCAGCGCCGCCGCAAGAAAATCGCGCCTCAGAGTCCCGTCCCGTCCCGTCCCGTCCCGTCCCCTCCGCGTGGCGTCAGCTGACGGGGGTGGGAATGTGTCGGGGCGCGGTGCTCGCCGTGCTACACCTCCGGCCGCGCAGCTCAGCCTCCTCCCCTCCCACCGCGAGGTGCGGCGCGGGGCTCCAAGCTCACCGGCCGCCACGCCTGCGCATACGCCAGCACAAGCTGCTTATCTCAACTTGACGCAAAACTTGCGTAGTGGGAGAGGGGGGGGGGGGGGCGGACAGCGGCCGACATCGGTGTAATGAATAATCCCGGTACTGGGCCGGGCGTGGCGTGCCGCGGGGAACGCCTGTCGTGTCGGCGAGCTAGCAGTTCGAGCTACTCTCGGGTCATCGCACGCATCTCAACTCCTTGTACCCTTGAAATTGTTCCAGCTCTTCTGATAAATTTAGGTGTTTAAACCACGCTGGTATTTCATCACTTTTTCTTTCTTTTTTAGCAGATGATACATTCTAGCTAACTTTAATGACAATTACTTAACGTAAGATAATGTATCAGCTAGCTTGTACTCTCATAAAGCGAGTGGTGAGTGTGGCAAAATAATATACAGGGGGGATTGTGTCGCCTCGCTCGCGCGTCGCGCGACAATGCCTTGCAGTTGCCACTGCCGCAACGGCCGATCAACAATGCTCGCTCGGACCTTTGGACGCTTGGGATTAAGCGACCCGTGCCCCGTCCCCTAATAGCTTTAAAATGAAAACGAACCTTACCTATTTTAATTTTTACTATCGTCCGAACTACCCTCCAGCCTCGACACTCTAGATAGAATGAAATTAAATATGCGAATCAACGTAAATGGAAAATAAACATGTAGCTACAAAATGTATCATCTGCTTTCAATTCCAATCTGGTTTGAATTTTTTTTTTCCAAATTTCTGTACTAGAAACCCCATTAAGCTGGCGGCACAGGCCGCAGGCCCCTAGCGCTGCCCGCTGAGCCCACATGGGCTGCTGCTGAAGGTGCGCGGCACAGGATAGGATACCGGCCAGGAAGTAACTTAGGCGTCGGGTCGATGGCTCTGCGGATAACGCCAAGTTGGATCCCTCGGTCCGTCCCGGCCCGTCGTCCCCACGCCTCACCCCACCCCTTCCGCGAAGGAGTTGGCTCCGCCGAGTGGCTACGGCGGCGGTCGGATTGTGATGTGGGTCACCTACATGTGTCACGGGACTTGAAGGCGGTCTCTCAGCCGCTCTGTCCATTAGAACTTGTATTGCCTGGTCTGAGGGAGAGTCGTGGGTGAAGTGCAGGAGGGGGATACGAGAAAGAAAGAAAAGCCGGGCCAGAGCAGCCCCCATGCCGAGACGTAGCGTGCGGTGGTCGACTCGAGGCCGTGCGGATGAAATAGGTATCGAAAGGCAAGGTTTTTATTCCAGACTTCTACGCCTGTTTTTTTCTCTGTCTTTTTACCCTGTGATCTTACAGCGCCCTCCGGCAGCGACGCTCGCGGGAAAAGTGAAAACGTTTTGCGTATAGAATATATAGCTTCCTGCGGGGACAGACGCCATTCTGGGGCGCGCGACCCGGCGGCGGCCCCGCCCTCGCCTGCTGGTGGGTTGATGCTTCCGGTGACTCAGTGCCCAACGGGGACCCATCGCGGTGCGGTCACTCTGCGGGGCGGCGCCGGGCGGCGCCGGGCGGCGCGGGGGAGGGAGGGGCCACCTGGAATGGGGGCCGGGCCCGGTCGCTGGAAGCACCGGCCTGGCTTCGCCTCAAGTATCGAACTAGACGGTTAATATACATGGGCGGCGAAAGTGTCGGCGTACATAGGGAAGATATATAGGGTACAAACCAGCGGCAGCCAACGACAGCCATTCCGTTTAAATATTGCCTCCGCAATGTACGGAAGGAAGGGCGCGGCGCCGGCGTGTGCATGGGAGGAACAGGTTAGGGAAGCGGAGGGGGTGGGGGGTTGATATTATTTTCCCCTTTTCTTCCTCCCTTTTTTTTGTGGGGTGCTAGTGACAGGGACCTTGAGAGCGAGGCCGCCACGCTCCGCCACGTCCCTACGCGCCACGCTCGCCGCGTTTACACGTCGTCGCCACGTCAGTCACGTTCCGAGCGCCCCACAACATAACGCCTCGGCCCGGCCCAGCCCGGCGCCGGCGGCCGAAGAGCGCCCCGCGCCATATGTCGTCGGGCGGGGCGGGGCGGGGCGGGGCGTGGTGGGGCGAGCAGGGGCGCAAGGCGGAGACTGAGAGGCGAAAGCGGCTTTACATTCCCCAAGCTAACGCTCATCAGCAGGATTTAGCCTGTTTCGTCAATATTTATCGATTTGCGGTTTTCATTTTGTGGTCACTTTGCAACTCCGTGGAGGGAAAGGAAGCGGAAGTAGTTGGTTGAGAGGAATAGGAAAGGGGCGAGCTTGAAAGAGAGAGGCGGGCGGGGGAGGAAGGGAGTGTTTGCTCGCGGCTAGAGAAATCTGGAATAAAGGGAGAAGAGTGGAGGAAGCGCTGGATGCGGCGGCCGTGACAAGCAATCCAGATACAGCCCGTGAATCATGGGCGCTCTTAATTACGCCACGGCCACTCACAGACACGGACGCACTCGGCCCTCCGCCAAAACACACACGCGCACTGACACACAACACAAACTGCAGCCGCTGGCACATTCACATATACACAGGCCCTATCGCCACCCACCCCCGATCCACCCATCAGCACCAAGCGGGTGTTTGCGCACGATGATACCTCTGCACTTTTTGACTCGCGCTTTCATCTCGTACACTCTCTGGTTCCCTACACTTCCTCCCGTTCTTTTTTTCTCCGCGCATTCTCTGATCACCGCCCTAACTTCCTGCTTACCCCACTACTTCCCTACCGATCACTCTCTCTCTCTCTCTCTCTCTCTCTCTCTCTCTCTCTCTCTCTCTCTCTCTCTCTCTCTCTCTCTCCTCTTTCTTGCTGGCTGGCCTCTGCCCTCTGCGCTTTCCGCTGATTTTGTTGGTACTTCTTATTTCGATAATGTAGCGATGATGGAAAGTCTTATTTCATTTCCAAGATTGCCTCGTCAACACCGTCACCATGAGCAGCCGATGTCTGCCACCCTGTCTGCCGAGCCCCTCCCCTCCACGCCTCGCCCCGCCGCACCTTCAATTTGTCCCTCTTTATTATTCAATTATGCGGCCCGGGTAAACGCTGCACTTTCCATCATAAATCTGAAAGCTATGCACCTCGACGTCATCTCGCTTTAAAAAATAACCATCAACGCACGGCAATGTTTCAACAGCTAAAGAGAACGAGCTGGACTAAAAGCAATCAGCGTCGACCTGAGCGCCGCGTGGTTAGGCAAAACCTAGCATACGGATGCAACGGTGCTGGTCATCACTATCTAAATTAGGTAGATGTACGCTATCCCGCCTCGCTGGGGACGTGGGGGCGGGAGCACGTCGGCAGCCATCTTTCCGCTCCCGCTCGCTCTCAACCCCTTGCTTCCCATTTTCCCCTCTATTTCTGCCTGGACTTCGTACACTAGGAGCATTATTCTGTTAATCATGGGCCCCGCAACATTGTGAAGGTGGTGGAGGAGGAGGAGGAGGGGAGTCTCTTGTGGTGGGTGGCGAGCTGAACATCACAGCGGAGGCTGCCCCGGGCTGCCCGGCCGGACCCGGACCTGGCCCGGCGCGGCCCGGCCCGGCCCGGCCCCAGCGCGCCAAAGGTACGCATCGAGCTGCATAATTAGTGAAGGGCGGACAACAGGCGCCCCTAAGGAGCAGGGCGGGCTGAGCAGCGGTCGGTGAGGAGGGGAGCGGGCGAGGGAGAGGCATCTCGGGAACTTTGCTTTTCGAGTGACCGGGCAGCCAGGCTGCGCCCGGCCTGGCCAGCTGCCTGAAACCCCCCGCCTCTCCCATCTTTCTCACTTTGTCTCTTTTCGCCCCCATCTTTCTCCTTCCCTCTCGCGGCCACTCCCGTCGCGTCCTCCCCGCACCCGTTCCGCGAGGGCTATCGTGAGGTTATTAGCTGACTGACGATGACGGAGCGCCGACAAGAGGCCCTCCGCCCTGCCTTCCTGCCCCGCGTGCCGGTCCTTGTCGTTCTCATATCGACAAGGCGGTGGCGGGAGAGAGAAAGGAGCGAGTGGCACTAGGGCGGGGGCGTGGGCTGGCGCCGCTGGCGCCACTGGCGCGGCCGCGTTGTGCCCCACCAGACACTCGACAGAGATATTAAGCTCCTTCCCGTCCGAGTGACTGAGTGGGGGAGACGGTATTGTCTTTAGCGGGAGGCTGCGAGCCGCTCCGCTCCGGGCCCCGGAGGATGAGGGGAGACGGAGTGAAGAGCCGGAAATATGAGCAGCTAGCAGCGGCCCGATGTTTAGGCACGTTCCCGTGCCGCGGCGTGGTGCCGCCTGGGCGCGGTGGGGCGTGCAGCATCTGCGAGAACAGTGGCACATCATTGGCTGGGGAGTGTGGAGGATTGTTCGTGTGCCATTGACTGGGGAGCCTCTTATTACTCCATGGGAAGCGCCTGATGGGTAGGCAATACACTGCAGCAATGTGTGCGCGTTGCCTACCCGCCAGGCGTTTCTGGCCCGTCTCTACTCGCATTGACGTTTTAAAAGTGGTCCAACGGCCATCACTGTTTTGATTGGCTGTTCGTTTGGTTGGCCAGCTTGGACTCACCCGGGCCTCGTGGCCCAGTGCCCAACCCCCTTGCCCCCCCTACACCCCCCCCCCCCTTCCTGCTCCTCTCGCCTTAGCCACGCCAGTGGTGCGATAGTTAGCCCATTAGGAGAGAGTGAACGCAGACTCGAAAGAACAACTCCAGAACGTGCGGACGCAGTTTGTTTCAGCTCAACTCGAGCCTTTGGGGGCCGAGGCTGGCCCGTCCGGGCTGCGGCCCGAGCTCCGCCCAGTTTCCAAGTCATCTGTGGCTGATGGTGGAGGGAAAGTGTGCGGCAACAGAGGTGATGTAGGACACAGTGGAAAAGAAGCGCGTAACGCACGGCCTCGCTCCTGTCCGTATTAAATCGACACCTTAATGAACTATCATTGCAGTTATTTTGTGCATACATTCATTACGAACAAAACAAAATCCTGCACATCCTGTGAAGTCTTAAAGTACCTTTATCCCCCCTCCCGGAGGTCCGTTGCCCCCTACATTCCGCGGGGCCCAACTGCTGAGCCCCCCGCGCACTGTTTCTGTTCATTACGGTGACCCTCCGTACAAAGCCTCTGTCCACAACTGTCCGCCCCTCCCATCCCCCGTGCCCGTGCCGGACCTGGACGACGGCGGCTTCGGACTCGGCGGCCCGCATACCACCGGCTGCCCAGTCGCTAATCTGTGATGCCCGCCCCGCCCCGCCCCGCCCCGCCCCGCCCCGCCCCCAGGCCAGCCAACACAATCAATTAACTCGGACGGGCGCTTGCTGTGGAACGCGCCCCTCCCAGCCTGGCTTCTGCTGGTCAGTCGCCTGCTGGTATGGCGCCTAGCGCCCAACTCCCGAGGGCGGGGACGCCTTGTTGACGTCTGTCCGTGACTTGGCAGGCGGGCCGGGCCGGGCCGGCCGGTCGGCCTGTTGGCCGGTGGGCTCGGCTTTGCTTTGTGCCCTCGCCCTCTGCATTCCGGGCGAAACAAAACTGTCCACCACGCCCGCTATAGGTAGGGGATCGCGCTGTCTCCACGCCGGCGATGAATTTTTAGGCCCCCGCTAGGGGTGATCTTTGATCACTCCCGTGAATTGCTCTAGTCTTGACGATGGCCCCTTATGTATGGCCGCAGCCGATCGTGCCTTTTTGTCGGCATTAATATTCATGAGTTTGCTCTGCACACTGACATGACGAATTGTGTCGTGGGCTGATCGCCGGATTTCATTCTTGCGCTAGCAAACATTTACTGTTGGGATGTGAGAGCTGATTTGCTAACTGTCTCTTTTTATTGATTGCAGGTAAGCGATTCCGACTCCCGTGACATTGAACACCCAAGGACCGTAAGCAAGCTCACTTCGTTTGCGTGATAGGTGACGTTCTCCCTTTCTCTTCTCTCTCTATATTTATGTATATTTTTTAAAGGAAATATTAGATGAATGTTGACGAAAAGACAGGAATAGAAACGTCCTTGCGTTTGCGGGGGTCGTAGTCCTGCCTGGGGCTGTCGAGCGGCCGCTGCTTTGCTTCTTAAGACACCGTGATGAAAGTAGGAATGTGATTAAGCGGCGCAGAAATTCAAACAGAAAAGCTTTTTGCACTCCCGCCATTACGTTAAACGTTAATGCAATGAAACGAAAAGGCAGAGAGCGGCTAAACACTCTCCCGGATGAAACCTTTCGCTCCCTGGCTCCGCCCCTGCCCTGCCCCGTTTATAAAGCTTTTCTCATCTCCTCTCCCCCTTTCCCCCGCCCTCCCGTTCGCCTTTGCCTCGCGCTTATTTCTGAAGAAAGCAACTAGCATTTTGTCGCGAGGCGGCGAGGTCCTCGTCGGCACCTCTCACCGCAACGAAATACCCTAAAAATGTCCTAGTGCTGCTCTTAGATAAACGAAAGAACGATGGTTTTACCTATCAGTAAGTATGTGTCTGTGGGCTTATCGTAAAAGCCCGTACATCCGACTTTCATTTCGAATCGTAGAGAATGTGACGTTTCGTTCGTATCAAAATATTTATTTTTGTCTCATGTCATTTCTTAAAAGGATTAAAAACAGTGACATTTTAACGCGACTGACGTGAAGTGCTTGACTGTGACAGCAGGTGCGGTGTATACATACGCGCCACATCTGTTTGATTCATGGTCATGCTGCGCGCGGCCCCGCCCCGCCCCGCCCCGCCCCGCCCCGGCCGACTCTCCTAGCCCTCCAGGTCGCTCTGCTTCCTTCCCCTTACTAATACCCCTCCGGCTTTGATATATGAGGCTTGCATGTGTTGTGTGCCGGCCCCGCCCCGCCCGCCCAGGTCTGCTGTATGCGGCCGCCACGCCGCACTGTAACGTCGCCACAACCCGCCCCGCCCCGCCCCGCCCCGCCCCGCCCCGCCCCGCCCCGCCCTGCACCGGCGTCGCCGATGCGCCGAGAGGAGAGACTTGCCCCGGTCACGTGTGGAGTGGCGCAGCCCGGAGAGTGGGGTCAGGCCAGAGGAGTGTCGGGTCAAGAAAGGACCGACCTACACAGCTAGCTTCCGTCTTATTTCGACGTCCCCCGATATTTTCGAATCTGAAGAGGTAAAAATTCGTAGAGTTGTAGCAGTTCTATGGTACGTTTTTGTTTGACCAGAGCTACGACGACGACTCTTTGCGCGCGACGCCCCCATCTTTGCGGCGTAGCAACGAGGAAAAAATACGCTTTTCAGCTATCGAGTTTCACACAGGGGGCGCCTCGGAATTGGAGGGATAAAATGAGGCCACACTAGCGCATGAATTATGGATTCCCCTCCCCCCCTCTCTTCCCTTTCCGGCAGCAGCGCGCCGCGGCGCCGCCGGCCCCCTCAGGCCCCTTCGCCCGTATAAAAGCCCAGTTAGCGAGCACTTTTATGCCGGTATGAGGACGGCGCAGGGAGCATCATGCACTGGCGCGATGGATGCAAGGGCCAAGGCGCGCGGCGCGGGCTCATCGCTGTTCATCGGGCTGGCCTCGCCGTCAAGTTCCGTTCCATCGCGGCTAGCTTCTCCAGTAATGACGAGCTAATATACTTTTTTCTTTCAACTATTCCCGTCCCGTACTGAAGAGCGGAGTATGCTTCCTATTTTAAGGGAATTTTCTTTTTATACAGTGTATCATTTTTTTCTAGCGTTCTCTTTTCCCTGGTTTCCTGCTGTCTTTGTGAACCGCGCTGCCCCTCCCCCTGCCCCATCTCGCTCCGCCCCGCCCGGCCCCGCCCGGCCCCGCCCCGCCCGAGCACCTCTGACAGACCCTTTCCTGCAAAGCCCCACGGCAATGTTTGCGGGCGGCGCCCGGGGAATTTCTCCATACATTTATAACACGCATCTCTGCCGGAACACGCGCTCGGAGCTGCGGATCTTTGAGAATATAAAAGATGTGTGCACGACCATCTCGATTGTATTAAAAAGCAAAACTTTCTTGGTATTTTACTGGGATCAGTGCTATTAACTGTTAGCGACGAATATGACTTGACTGCTATGGGCTCGCTCCCCAATCATAATGATCTAATTTCAAAGTACATACAGTAATTGTGCTGCAGGTATAAATACAAATTGTTATAATATACCCATCTGTACTTTGTACTCTATGTGTTGTTAGTTCCTCGCCCGCTGCAGCTCCCCTCTAGTCCCTGCCCCGCGCCTCACCTACGCCCCTCCCCTGGAGTGGAGAGGTCGGGAGAGACTGGGCGGCGCAGGGGGAGGGGAGGGCTGGCTCGAGGGCTCTCAACCGGGACCTCTGCTGTAATGAGTCGTTTTCTCCCTTAGGGCCAGCATCAGTCGCAGACCCCCCCCCCCCCCCTCCCGCCAACCCCCTCCGTCTCCCGCTTCTGCCCCTGTCATCTCTTTTCCTCTTTCTCTACCCAAAACACGCCACATTTCACGGGGAGCATGGTGTAGCGCTGGCGGAGCTGCTCGAGCGGGGCGGGGCGGGGCGGGGCGGGGGGGCTGGGGTGGAGAGACCCCGGGGGCTGCGGGAGGGTCGCAGCAATCACCATGTTGTCTGGCCCCCGGTCCCAGAGGAGAGGTTCTCACGGCATGTGACGCGCGGCCTGCGGCCTGGCCCTCGGCCCGGCCCGGCCCAGGCCAGGGAGCCCCGGCCAGGGAGCCCCGGCCCCTCCCTCCTGGTGCTGCGCCCATCACACCGCCCCGCCCCGCCCCGCCCCGCCCCGCCCGACGCCCGAGCAAAGTAATTTTTAAAACGGGCTCGCGTGTGGTGTGGGCGTGCGGCTGACCCCGGGCCGACGCGATGCTCATCGATGAGGTGAGGCCCCGGGCCGGGCCGGGCCGGGAGGAGGAGGAGGAGGCGCCCTGTCTCGTGTGGGTGATGAATGGATCCGGCACGGTGTTTTAAGACGAGGAAAAAAAATAGGTGCGGGAGGAAAAAGGAAGAGGGAGTTGGGAAAAGAAGAAGAAAAAAACAGGAACTGAAGAAGGAGGGGCAGAGAATTAGGTGTTTCGGAGGGGTGAAAAATACAAGGTTGAGCGGAAGAATAAGGCTGTTGAGTCTGAGCCTACGGCGCCGATGTTTCCTTAATGGCGCAAGAAATATCACTGCGCAGACTTTTGCGAAGGAAGGCGGGAACGAGATCCGGGTTATGACGTATAACTGTGCGCGGCGCGTTGGTCGGTTGAGCTGTGCGTGAGTGTGTCGCACGCTCGCCAGTGAGGCTTGCTGCGCGCGGGGGCGGTGCTGCTGCGGGGCCGCTATCGCGCGCGAGGCTTGACGCTTTTCGCGTCGGCGACCAAACCAGAGTACCATAGTGGCTTGTAAACGAATATAAATGGCGTGTTCGACCTCGGCCGCCCCCGCCCCCTCGTGCCCCTGCCACCCCTCCGCGACATTTAGGCGCCTATGGCGTCTCGCGCCGCGCCTCTCAGCCAGACGGATGCCGAAGGAGCATGACCGGCGTGCCGAGTAAAGGGCGAGATTCGCGCGTCCGCCGCGTCCCCGACGCACCACCCGGCCCGGCCCGCACGGAAGCCCGTATAACTTCATTTACCGGCCTCACATTAGTTTGTCCGTGAGGAAGCCTTTAAAAATGTCGATGGGATCGACGTGATCGCGGCACGTTCTTTGGTGGTAATTTTTGTTGTAGTTTTGATCGCGAACAAACAATACTTAACAACTCGCCCGCCCCGTCGCTGCCGCGCCGCGATGCAAGCTGCTCGAAGCTTTTATGAATGAGCCAGGCAACGCCAGCCCGCTCGCTGTGGCCTGGAGACGGCTCCGGGGCAGCGCGCGGGGGTCGCTGCCCGGAAGTAGAGTGACCTAAAGGGGCTCCGCCGGGAGGAGGAGGGGGGCAACGGTTTTAGATGGCGGGGATTCTTCTCCCAGACCCTGGATGTCCAGCCGATGTCCACCTGACACTAACAAGGACCCGGCCACGATGACCCTTACCGAGGCGAGGCGCTGCCCCGGAGATGCTGCCGTGTTGTGCGCTGCTGCGCGCCGCTGCGCCCTCAGATCGATGTTCAAGTCGGGTCGCTCGGGGCAGCGAGGGCCCTCCGGCGCGCCCCGCACTGCACACTGTTGTGTGCAGGACAATGAGAGCTGGGGGGAGGTGGACAGAGGACTGGCAGGCAGGCACCCACTCAGAGTTCACTTGACTCCGACGCGCGCCTCACTGTGCGTCGGGCAGGCTAGGGCGGCGCCGCGCTGCTGACGGGGGTGTCTGAGGCCGTGGCGCGGCGCGGCGTTGTGCGCGGATCCTCGTGTGTTTCTAAGCGTTTGAGTGGCCGGCCGGGCCGGTCCGCTGCGCTGGGCTCTGCCAGTGAGCCGGCCCGGCCGAGCCTCGCCCGGGGCGGCCATGTCGGGCTGGGGATGGAGCACGGCGGCCCTACCCGAGGACCTCTCGCTGCCACCCGCCCCGCTGGCCCCGCCCCGCCACACCGGCTGGCCTGGGCTACTTATTGACTCGGCCATCTGGGTGCGGGCGGGGGGCTGCTGGGCTGGCGGCGGGCGGGCGCGATGCGGCACTTCTCTGTCCGGGCCGAGCTCACCCCGCCCCGCCCCACCCCACCCCGCCTCGCACCCCATCCCCCTCCCCTATCTCCCGGCCGGTCGGGCCCCGGGGCCACGTCCCTTCCCCTCTTGCTTACTCTAGTGCTTACCGGACAGTCGCAGTATTAAAGTCCAGCGCGTTGAGGGGGCTGGGCTGCTCGGAGGGATTGGGGCGGGGCGGGGCGGGGCGGGCTCGCAGGACGCGCCGGGCGGAGCGGATCAACCCTGCAAATAACCAAAGTGAAGGCCCGCGCGCGCGGTGTATGTCGGGCCGGGGGATGCGGGGGGCTCCTTAGGCCCTGCTTAAAGTGTCCGCCCGCACGCACGTCTGTGTGAGGAGACGCCTGAGCTGCCGGCTCTGGCTGCAGCCTCGGGCCGCTACCGGCAGTGTCCGTGATTTCGTTCGTTAAAGGTGCAAATGAGGAGGGCGGCCGGCGCGGCCCCCAGGCCGCTGCGCGCGACTCATCTCTGTAATCACACTAATGACAGGGTGCGGGGCGGGGCGGGGGCGGGGTGGGGCGCAGTGCGGCCGGCGCAGAAACAGAAACACACACATACATCCACACGGATGGGACGGGACGAGACGAGACGAGCGCGCACCAGAACGTACCGATAGCGGCCCGTACCGCTGTGCCGTTGTCAGGGCAACAGCCCGCCCCGCCCCGCCCCGCCGCGCCGCGCCACGTCCCCACTGACACTAACTAATGACTCGCGACTATAAAGACGCTTGCGGAGTAACTGCCGCCGCCTCCCCTCATCCTGTTTTCCTGTCGCATCGCAGCAAAATGGCTCGGCGGGCTGGTGGAGCGGGGCGGGGCGTGGAGGCGCAGGGCCGGGCCGGGCCGGGCCGGCGGCGCCCCGGCCCCGGCGCTCCTCTAGAGAAATACGAAACACTGTATTAGACCGTGGAGACTCATCCGTATACCGACTGGCTGCTGGGCTCCGACCCGTGCAACCCCCTCCCTCCTCCCCCGACCACTCGCCATTGACTATCGCCCGCTCATTGGCCTTCTAAACGCTCCACCACACCTCGCGCCGAGGCGCTCTAGCGGATCGTGATCTTCCCACGGGATCTCCCGCGGCGGGGGTATGGACGGATCGAAAGGGAGAGGTTTGACTTGTGGCTTTTTGAACCCCTCCCCCTCTCTCTCCCTCCCTCCTGCTGGCGCGCGAGCCTTAAGGACCGGCCCCCGGTGGTGCTTAAGAGGCGAAAATGACGGCCCCCGCAATAGTTTATGGCGCTCCCGCCAGGGCGCGCGGCCGGGAAGGGGCCCGGCCGGAGACGGAAAGGGAGGAAAAGTAAGAAAATAAAATGGCGCTGGAAATGTAGAGGGGCGTCGTAAATGTTGGGCTATCTGCCTGCTGCCCCTGGAGGTTATGCAACACATTCGGCTCGCGTGCCGCTCCGTCCGGTGGCGGCCTATCTGGGCGCAGCGGGGGGCCCGGGGCCCGCGGGGAGGCTAGGGCTTAAACACCCGCGAGGTTTTTTCCGCCTCTACCCTGCGTGCTTTCCCCCTCGCACGCAGTGCTCTCTCGCTCTCCTGTACGCGTTTCCCGAGTCTTATCTCACTCGCTTTCTCTCTCTCTGTCTCTCTTTTCCTCTTCTCGTGCTCTCTCTACGTCATATCCGTTCATGGCGCTGTGCGAGGTGAACAGAGAGGAGTGCGCACTTTGCTCACGCCTCCCTCGCTCGGCTCGACACGCCATGTGCCACGGGTTATGCCCTACCCCCACAGTGGTACCAACCGTACGTTGCCGTGCGCAGTTGTAACGGCAGTAAAATAGACACGACCTGATAGGAAGTATATAGATGTACTTTACGAACGAAACATAAATATTTTACAGTTCCTGTCCATTCGCGTGCTGCAATATGTGCTAGCTGGTTTATGACGAGTCAGCCAAGACGCGATCCACTCCGGTTAACCTGCTGTGTCTGCAGAGCAGCTGCCGATCCAGATGCCTGTAGCTCGCACGATTTTCTTCAGGTGCGACATTGATTTCCGACTTTATTTCTAAGCAAGATCAATAAACACAACCGCGCATGTCACGTGACGTGGTCGCTTATTTCCTCATCCGCTTGTCCTTCACCTGTAGCCTGCTAACCTCAGACGCTCGCAAGGTGGTTGCCTCGTTGATCTGTGACGGCGGCTGCGTTCTGCCCGTCAATTTCTCATAACAGAACCGTGCACGCGGGGGCGCGTCGCGGGCAAGATGTAATGTAGAAGCAAATTCCAGTCACGTAAAAACAGACGAGCGCCCCCCCCCCCCCCCTCCTCTCCGCCTATCCCCTTCACAACGGGCTGCTTGCCCGGCTGCTCGCTGCTGTGCCATGCGCTGCAAAAGGAACGGGCATTGACGAATGCGAGCCTTACTCGATTTGTCTTCTTCCCGAAACGGTACAAAACGGCTTCCTGGCCGGGTGCGTGGGGTGATTCGTCAAAAAAGGGAGCAGAAAAAAGACGTAAGCAAGCTGCTGCTCGGCTGCCGTTGCTCGAGCAGCTCCCGTCTACTTGTGTCCCTGACGACTCCTTAGGATTATTTGTCTCGCCCTCCCCCCTCCCCCACCAGCAGGCGTGCGATTAGACAACGAGCATCGCACCCGCTGTCATGCTGCAACCACAAACGCTACACGTCTCAGGGCGCGATCTCGTTTAGCTCAGACTCCTCCTCTCTTCTAGAACTGAGTAGCCTTATAAAGGAGTTTAGTGGTCGCGCGCTAGACTCGGAAAAAGGTAACCTAAGTTCAGTTACTACTTCGAAACAGTAGCGCAGCATCCGTTATTGACGCGGGTTGAGGGCAAAATCCTTTCCGTCTCAGCAGAGGCCGGTGTTCCCGAGCTGAAAGCGCAGGTGTTGGGGCAGGACCGGGCAGGGCTGTGGCTGCCTCGCCACCTGGCGCTGCCCAAGATGCATTCCCAGGTCTCAAGACAATCAGCGGTCGGCGCAACTTCACCAGTCCTCGCTCCCGCTCCATTCCCTCCGATCCTTTACCCCCGCCCGCCCCGCCCCGCCCCGCCCCGCCCCGCCCCGCCGCACCCCGCCCCTCTGTCTTCCCGTCTTATTCCACAGTTTGACCCAAACACTCTCTTGCCGACGGCTGCACCTCGCCGCACCGCCGCCTTCCCTTCTCGCCCCGGCCGGGCCGGGCCCCTGGCCGGAAGCGATATCTGCGGCAGATGTTGCCGAGATTGCGCGCGCCCGCCCACGACTGGAAAGAGAATGGCGATAACAGGAAATGAGCATTTTCCAGCTCGTCGCCGATTTCTATCAGCCGTAGGAAACACGCGACAAAATATGTGGCGGGCGATGGAGCGGAGCATCTGGAAGCCCGCGGGGCATCTTCTTGTTGTGGAGTGGACGTAGTGCTTTGGAGCTCGAGATAATCTAGCAGCCGGAGTAAATTATTTCGTTTTACCACCTTGTCGACGTAGCAAGATATTTTTAATATCTCTGTGTCATATTCACGTTGAATTGACTGCCGGTGCGTCGGAGAGTAGCACCGCTCCCTCGCACTTCGCGAACAGTCAAATATTTCTTGTAAGCTGAATTACTTTCTCTGTGGAATGTGCGTGAACTCGCCCCATATGCTCGGCTCAGTACAGGGGTGAGGGGGGCGCGCGGAGGGACGGCCGGACGCCAGGCCGGCAGGCTAGACTGAGGCGGGCGGGCGTGGTGTGGCCTGGCGACCAGTACCCCACGCTCTGAATTCAAATGGAAGGAAGTCGTAATTGAATGCCAGTAGGGCCGGAGAAATGTCCTCCGCCGCTCGCTGATGCATTGGGGACGTTGGGTGGCGTAGGAGGAGGAAGGGGGGAGGGAGGGAGAATGCGGGAGCAGCAGGAAAAGAGGGATGAGAAGAAGGGGAGGGGAAGGGAGAAGTTGGAGCAGCGACAGTAGCACTCGTCGTATTCGTCGCTAAGTAACACAGCCGTATATGAGCGTAGTACGGCCCCAGCACCCTGGGGACCCACCTTGTGTTGTAGAGGGATTGGCAGCCGGTGGAGCAGCAGGAGACCAGGCCTCGCTCACGGGAGAAAGTCGGCCACCCTGAGCCGTAGCCTTAGCCCCGGCCGCCACCACGCCGGAGCCGAAGCCCAAAGCCCTCTGTAGCCTTTTGACGGCCCCGCTTTATCCACGTCAGCTTGCAGTTTATAGGGTTGAATGTGTCAAACGCTGGGGGCGTGATTTATCACACGGTGCCGTGCCCCCTTGTGGACGCTGCTGGAGCTGCGCCGATACACCAGTTTAGCGACGCAAGCCGCCTATCCGGGTCGGGCCGGGGCCTGCCGGCCGGGTCAGCCGGCCAAGGGTGAACAGCCCAATGTTGACAGCGTGTCAGGCTCCCCCGGCCCAGCACGGGGACCGCTCCCCGCGTAGGGCGTCGTTACTTGGCAGGAAGTCCAGGAGTGATGCGACGCGCTGTTCCCTGTACCAGCCCTGCTGTGCCTGTGGGAGGGTTCAGCACTAATTGCGGCCCTCTATCCGACGTCATTGTAAACCGAAAAGAGTCGAAAGAGGATTAAAAGGAGACGGGGGATTGTCTCGTCGTATAGTCTGCCCCTGCCTCAGTTGCTGCAGCTGCGCCAGCATCATTGGTAGCGCCGCGCCGCGCCGCTCGCTGCTCGGAACACTTTGAATGCTGAGTTCATCTCGCGCGTGGCCTCGCTCTCCGTCGAGTTACTGGAAAACTTGCAACCCTCATAATGAGGCGCGCTCCGGCGCTACCCCGTGCCGCGCCACGCCACGCCACGCCACGCGCCACGCTCGCGAGTGGAGAAGGCGCCCCTCCCCTCCCGCTACTGTTTATCTTACATTCCTCGCCGGGACTGGCAAGGGGGCTCTGGCCTGCGATTCGCCCTCCCCGCCTCCCCGCCCCCGCCAGCACCCCGGCTCGTCCAGGCCGTCTCGGTGACAGCACCTTCCTCCGCTCTGATGCCAGTACACATCAAAGGGGGCCTAAGTATCTCATTTCCGCTTCTGCGAATACTTTTCATTCGGAGTTCAAAGAGTTTCCGAGTAACTTTCATACTCGGGTGCCATCGCCGTGTCCGTGGCCTTTCTTTTGAAGAGAATGCGTGTTCTCTTTCCTTTCGATCATAGATTAGCGTTGCTGAAATGAAATATAGTTGTTCTTATGGCGGCAGTAACACGCGTTCGAAAGGCACATTAGTTCAGTCGTTGGTTTTTCCTCGCCTGCAGTTGTTTCGGTGTGTGTTTGTGGGGGGGAGGGGGGAGGAGGAGGAGGAGGAGGGGGCTGGTGTGTGTGTGTGTGTGCGCCCACGCGCGCATGTACGTGCTTGTGTGTGTGTGCTGCACCGACAGAGAGATGCTTTGCCGCTTTTTCTACTCCCCCCTCCCCCACCCCCCAGCGTCCCGGCCCCCACCCTTCCTCCCACGGCTACTGCTATTGGTCACTCTACTTGTCAGGGCACAATGTGGCGCGCCCGACAAAAAGGGCCGAAGTTCGGGGGAAAAACACGGTATAATTAGTGGCCCCGGCAATTACGGCGGAAGCTGAGGGGAGGGGGCGCGGGGATTAGGGGAGCCCGAAACCGACGTCACATTTGAGGACGCGTCCGCCCCGATTTAACGTCCAGATTGAGAGGGGCGGGGGAGGGGGAGGGGCGGCTGCCCGCCCGGCTCGTAACCGCGACGCAATCAGGGCCAGTCGTTTCTTTCGCACGGTACAGCGAGTCGAATCAGTTTCTCTCAGATCTGTGGTTTTAAAAGTTCGCGCACTACATGTGTGTAGACTGAAAAGAGGAAAAATGTACTACTTAGAGTACAGAAGTTTTACGGCGTGTCTCTGTATTCCGTTTCTCTTTTGGTGACCTATTTACTAGCTTTACCTCCGTTATAAATCTAACCTTATTTTCCCAATCGAGCACTGAAGCTGGCCAAGTCAAGCTAAATTGCCTGACAGCGGTACCCTTTTATCAAAGACTGCTGGCGAAATCCGTTTGAACTGCCACGCTACTGTAGACCCATCGGAAAACTTGTCAGCGGAACTACGGGGCAGGGCGGGGCGTGTCCAGACGGGGCTCGGGCGCGGCGCGAGGGCTTTGGGACCGCCTCCTGGGCGCTAACTGATCACGAACGAAATCGGCGCGCAACGCTCGGCCTTGCTCCCCCCCACCCCTCCCGTCGTGCTGCTGCAGGGTTATTTATCAGATGGAGGCGGCCGGTGGGGCGCGGAGGAGAAATACGTTAGCGATACGGGACGGGGTGCCGTTCGGAAGGAGGTCGTTGCGGTGCGCAGGCAGCGTGCGCCGACCGGCCGGACCCGGCGGCGGCTCCTGCTGTGGTGGATATCGCCGTACCCTTACCGGCTGCTGGCGGGGAAAAAAATAAATCCCAGCTTTTCGTCGTTAAGTCCTCGAAAAAGTTCGCGCCCCTAGCTATCCTGCCGTTGGCTGGAAAGTTATAAGAGTGGGGAAAAGGCTCCCGCCCTCTGAAAAAGTGCGTGCTAAAATTTTAATTATTATGCCATGAAAAAAAGGATGGGGACATCATTTGCAAATACTTGACCGATCTTAAAATTTGTGCGTCATCACTATTATAGTGAGAGAGTTGTTTCGATTGGAGGCACGTACTTCGACGTCGGCCAGGCTGAAGGACTGTTGACGGCTGCGCTGCTGCGTTGTTCTGCTTTGGGTGTGATGAAGTTAATTTGTGAAATGTTCCTTATCATCTGCTGTGGCCCGCGGTCCTTCAAACACTTTGAGGGAGTGAGTAGCTGCACTTGGCTCTTCCGAGTTTGGTCGGGTAATGCTGGGCGGAGGAAACGGTCCAGCCTCGGATTATTGGAGTGAAAGACATAACTAGCCCATCGTCTTTGCGTCCAGGGCCTCTCTCTCTCTCTCTCTCTCTCTCTCTCTCTCTCTCTCTCTCTCTCTCTCTCTCTCTCTCTCTCTCTCTCTCTCTCTCTCTCTCGCTCTCTCTCGCTCTCTCTCTCTCTCTCTCTCTCTCTCGCTCTCTCTCTCTCTCTCGCTCTCCTTCTCTACTTCACGACGCGCCTTTCCTTCATTCTTCTTCCGCTCTCGGATACGGCTGCTTCTGTTCCCATTTAAAATTGAGCCACTCTTTCATTTTAATCTGCTGCGTTGCACCCACTTGTTCCCCGCCCGCTATCTGTTCTCTTTGCCGAGCATCTGTGGACCCGTTATTACTGGGAGGTGGCTCCGTTGGCCCGGCCCAGCCCCGTCCAGCTCGTCCCGTAGAAAGCTTCTCTTTTCGACTCCCTTCTGCCCTACGTTCCCTTTTGAAGGAAATCAGGAACAGTGAATCGCGTTTTGCTTGCTCTCCGGCACTTGCAGCAATTTTTTTTTTTTCGGACAAAAATGACGAGTCTGCGGGCCCCTACGGCAAGCGAGCAGCCCAGCGTGAACCGACTCGCCCTCCAGAAAATGCAAACTAAGTAACCAAATCCTCTACTTTGAGCGGGGGCCCGGCCGGAGAGGATGTCTCCTCTTCTCCTGGTGCGGCTCTCCGCTCTGCTCTCCCCTATTGGAGCGCCGCCGTTTCCCTTACATTTAATCGGCCCGTTTCTTGATTCGTTTGCTCTGCGGGGCCGGGCCGTTTCACTTGTGATTTCGCTTGTTTGAAAGCCGCGGCACGGTCATTCAAACACGTCCCCACCTCCGCGCGGCTCTGGCCCCGGGGCGCAGCGTGGCGGGCTCATCTTCATTTCAAAGCGCTGCGCTGGAATGTGTTTCCGCGGGGAAAAACGAACAATGGTTTTGGCTTTCTTCGGGAAAAGGGCTTGGCCCCGGAGGCATCCAGGGAGAAGCGGCGCGGTTGTCTGGTCTGGTCTCACAGTCCTGCTCCGAGCAATGTTTGTGCTGTTATGTGCTCCCCGTGTCGATTGGGAAGGAATGTCACGGGCTGCAGCAGCAGCACCAGTCCGCGCGAGAACAAGCGGCGAAGACGAATAGAGAAACATCATCCGGTCGCGGTGCTGTGAGCTTGTTCCTGGTGCCTTTGCAGCGGGGAAAGAAAGCAGCAGCAGCAGCCCGTACCCCGCCGCGCCGTGCGAGGGATGGGAGCTCCGCCCCGGGCTGGGCAGCGGGTAGAGTTGGGTGAGGGTTGAGGGGGGGGGGGGTCAAATTGAACTCATCAGGGCAAAACAGGACCGGAGCGTGTTTTGTTATTCGGGTGGGGCTTCCCTTCGTCCCGGCCCCAGTCCGGCTGAGGCTCCCTACCCACCCGGGCCGTACTGCAGCGGGCCGGGCGGGACTCGGTCAGTGTAGCGAGGCCGCGGGGCGGGGCGGGTCGAGGGAGCGGTCGGCCGGGGGAGGGCAGGGGAAGGGGAGGGGCGCACTGGGCCGCAGCTGCCTGATGTGAGACTCGTTTGGCGAACGAGGGCGTTGCTCGTGGCGCCGTGGCACGCCAGCGAAGTTACGGCCAGCGGGGGCGTAATCACGGCCGCAGGATACGTCCGGTAATTCTGTTTTTGTTTTGATTCCAGGTACGAGGCATAAGGCGAGCTTGTGACCGTGGTCTCCAGCCAGCCCGCGCGTGCATACGTGAGCTTGTCGTCGCTTCTCTCCCACGTCATTTTCGGAAAGTAACCATCTTCGAAAAAAAATCCTCTTTTCCCCCGGTGATACTTTAGTGCGATGAGTTAAATTACCCCACCAGTCTCTTCCTCCCCACCCCTTTGTACTTCTCTACCCCGCACCTGTTGGGATTCCACGACATTGCGCTGTGAAGGAGGAAGGGGAAAAGCGGGGGAGGTGACGTGGAGGGGAGGGGCTCGTGCGCCTGCCAGCCGTGTCACACGGCATTAATTTTGACTCTAAGTGGTTTTATCGGGGTCGCGAGCCCTTTCTCGAGTGATACTAAGGGGCTGCCAGAGCCGCATCGGGTAGTGCATGTATGTGTGTGTCTGTGTGTGTGTGTACGCGCGCCCGGGGAGCCGGGGCTGGTAGGAGGGTTGTGAGACGGGTGTGGGATGTAAGAGGGTAGCGACGTGGAGGTAGTAAGTTTAGCGCGGTGGCTGAGGGCCCCGGCCCGGCCCGGCCCGGCCCGGCTGGAGTGGAATGACGGAGGCTGCGACAGAGGACCGGCGCAGGGGTCTTGACAGCACAGTGCTCGGCGTGAGTGCTGTGCGCCGCCCAGCCCGGGTCCTGCGCAGTGTGGCGGCGCGCCCGGCCCGGCCCGGGCACCGCGGTGTGGTGAGGGTGTGTGGCGAGGGGTCGAGCTTCGCTGCCTTGTCAGTCTCGCAGGAGTTGCAGGGGATCGACCAAAGACGGGGGCGCGCCGTGCCGTACCGGCGACGGAGAGAGGAGAGAGAGAGAGCCATTCAGAGAGCTTGACAACGTCGTGGCATGGCTAAGTGGTTGGTTATCACTTAGCGGGGGGTGGGGGAGCTGCAGTTTGGAGAGCGGGCACAGAGGACGCTCGGCGATACGGCACGCCATCGGGGTCATCGAACGGCTGAGAAACGGGGATTATTCGGTTTGAATGATATAGTGGGGATTCTTCTTACTGAAGTCCCAACATCATTTTCACTTGAAAATATATTAGTCGGACAGTCCGACTGTCGAGCCATTGGTACAAAATGTACCATTGTCTTCATAGTAGTAAAGGCTCGTACCACTGTTTAAACATTGGACTACCCAGCTGTTCGCGCAAATTACCACTGTTTTAACAGTGGGACAAGCGTGTAAGTACTACTCTTAAAACTCTGGTACTATTTAAGCTGTGGCACTTTCCCACTCATGGATTTCGAGAGCAGGCGTTTATAAAGGTCCACTTCCTGCAGATTTTTTAAATTCTGCAATTGTTGAAACTACTTAACATCAAATATATTGTCGGCTCTAGAATCCTATTTAAACTTTTCCATCGGAATGCCGACCTTCGAGGAGAAAGAAACTTGCGGGAGAGGAGGTTGATGATGGTGAAGTAGGAAGCGCTGGCTGAAGAGCCATAGGGATGCTGGATGCTGCTGCAGGATGGTCGAGCGTGAAATTAATTAGCTCCTTGAGAGGTGAATGGCGAGAGATCCGCACTGCGGTAATGATGTAATCGGCAGGGCGGGGCGGGGTAGGACTCTGCGCGATGGCGGGGACATTATTTTCTTCTCTCCTCCGCCTGCTCCGCTGCTCTGCTGAAAGCGAGCGCGAGGCTTTTGAGTTTTAACTGCGGCGGTGGCACAGTAGACGCATTCTGCTGCCTTCTTTTACGATTTCAATTCAGTATCAGTCGCATGAAATGGGGGGAAGTGTCGCGAAAACGACCGTGTAGGGAAGTGGAAGGGAGTGCCCGCTGAAAAAAGGTCACAGTGTAAACAGAGACGGGGCTTTTGTGAGGCGAGGCCCTCTCTTTAAAGGTAATGAGTGCCCATTTCTGTAGAGATAGAACGCACAGGAAACCGTTTTAAGTTGTTTGTCATGTGGTCAAGTGGAAGCCATTCTTACAAGTTTCTTACTCGTTTCAAGATCGTTCTCTCCGAGGTTTTATCAAAATTCCGTCAACATCGGTACTATAGAAGATTAAATAAAAATTTATATCGATCGCTTGTGAAAGTTGTGTTTAACTATTTTTAAAGCAGTTACTCTTCTTTAATTTAAGGCTTGCACGCGATGTTTGCTGTGTTTGTTTTGGATTATGTGGCTCCCGAGTTTAAAGTTGTGTAGATTATTTGCCGGCCTACTATTGTAATTAGGTGGGGTGTGCAGCGGATTCGTCAGCTCATTTCCAAAGCAACTCGTGTTTTTCACACCATTTCCCGGATGGCCTAAATATTCACCTCGTGTAGACACGCACTCACACTCCCACACACGCCGCGTGAAAGAGGGAGAGGGAGGCAGAGAGCGACCGAGTGAGAGACCAGCAGACAGGGACGCTGCGCGCTCTGCCGGGCACGGGCAATGGCAAACACAGTCGGGCCTCTCTCTCCCGAAACCCCCTCACTCGGGTGCCAACAGTCACCACACATTTCCGAGCCTATGAATTATTCACACGCAAGAAACGGACACGGATTGTGCTAAATGCGCCGGAGGCCGGCTTACACGCGCGCTTTGGTCACAACCACCTCTCCCTTTTTCCCTGAGAAGATAGCAGCTAGGTTGGGAGTAGCGAGTCTGCGCTGCGCATGTGGCGGAAACTCCGAACTGCATCACTCAAAATAGTTTCCACTCTTAAAATTCGCTGATCAAAAATTAGAGTTGTACTGAAACAACTGAAAAGGGCTCAAAACTACGAGATTGAAACGTCATCCGTGCTAGTGTGACAATATGCCGACCACAAAGCATAGTGCTGCACATATGTGCTTCGTTCTGCGTGTGGCATGTTGCACTGGCGTGTAATCAAAGCACTGCCCCCTGATGTGTGGGTGTGGGTGCTGGCGCGCCGACGCATGTGAGTTTGTGTCGTTGCGCAGCCCTTGTCCGGCTGTTGTGTTTTCATATTGAGCAAGGCAGTCAGGGCCTCCGCCCATGAAAATAACGATGCAGAGGACAGCGTAATAAAGAAAAGCATTTGAATAACGTTTTCTGTCGACATGGAAATAGAAGCCGCTGCTCTATGCCGGACGGGCGGACACTCGACCGGCCAATGAAGTAGTTGCGGCAGTCTACCGCCACAACCCGTCGTAGACTGCTAACGTGTCTATGTGCGGGTGCGGTGTGTCTCCAGGAACTATTGCATTGAAAAAAATTGTTGGATGCATGATGCGCTTGTATGACTTCTTTCTGTTTTCTATACGATGTACCCCCCAAGTGCTTTACTGTTGTATGTATCGTATTTATGATGTAATTATTGTTGTTAATAGCGCTTCGGCCTTTGGCAATTAGTGCTAGTTAGGACTTTGCCCCTACTCATCAGTCCCCCTGTGCCCACTCTGAGCGCACGTGCGCGGGTAATCGCGTTCTCGCCGTTACTTGGAGAAGGCTGCCTGTCCCGTCGGAATTCCACGAAACACACCACAGCAGAGGATAGCTTAACTACTCTTGCCCCTCTAGTTTCAGCTCGTCATATTTGCGTCATATCAGACCAAAGGCCCAAGGACGCCCTGTTAAAACCCTGCTAAGCAATGCTTCGTATTACAAAGCAGATAGTTTGTAAGCTGCGAAGCGTTTAGATGCCTTTTGTGTAAAGCATTTTCTTCGCAGTTACAAAGCATCCGCTTCACAACTCACACAGAAATTTGTTCGTAAGCTTATGAGCTAATTTGTGTGTGATACAAATATCAAATTATTCCCGATTGCGAAGCAACCAATCCCTTCACTGAATTGCTTCGAAAAGTTATATAACAGTGCGCCAAAACATGCGACGAGGCAAGACGTAAATCATCAGCGGCAGGGTAGCTGGACGGCGTCACGCCCCGGTTTCATGTCAGGCCCATCTGCTATGCGTGCGAGGCGCTCCGCACTGTGTAGCTGCGTGCTCTGTGGCGTTGCCCCCACCCCTTTTCTCTCCCCGTTTCGCTCCACTTGAACCGTTTTTCCCTCCAGTGCGGTGCCCTCTTCCCTTCACTGCAATGCGGCCATGATTAGAACCCGGGGAGCCTACCGCTCCCCCTCTCTCCCGCTTTACTCTAGCCTGTTCCCCACACCGACCTCTTCCCCCCAGACCGCTTACCCTTTCTCACTAGCGTGGCGTTCTCGTATTAATTTCCCGCTCGCCATGCAGCCCGGCCCGGCCCTGCTAGCCCTGGTCGCCTCGCCGATGGCAGCAGCTTTGATTATCATTGTTTCAGCTGCATCCCCTGATTCACGGTCCGTATACTGTCGGGCCGCAGCCGGCGCTGGCGGCTGAGGCAGTCGGTCTGGCCGGACGCGGCTGCAACGATGTTATGTGGAGTCAATGGGGAGGCCGGGACAGGCACCACGGGGGCAGCGGCACCCCCTACTCATGAGCCCCACAAAAATTATTGATTTCATTGGAACTTTTTTCCCTCGTGTTTCTGCTTTCGTTCTCACACAAACACACTAACTAGATTTGTATCTTTTATTTGCACAAATTTAAACAATCAAATTTTTCATACAAATTAATGCGGCGATTTGAACTATTTTGTGCACGCGTTTGTACGAAATCAAGCAATTTTTCGCATAAATTTGTGTGAAACGATTTGAATGTTTAACTTTGCACAAACGTTTGCACAAAAACATACAAATACAGTTAGAGTGAACGGTGTTCTCTAGTATGTTCTCTAATAAGATGATATTTTACTCTTTTCGAGCTGGGGTTGAAATTAATATCCTCCAAAGAAGTAATGTTTAGTGCGCCTACTGCATTAACCCGTGGCCACGCATGCGTGCAGCGCTCGGCCCTGAATCCTGGAGCGCTCGCTCCTGCGCCACTCCTCGGATCAGCCAGCTGCGCGGCCTCCCCCGCACAGGTGGGGGCGGCTCAAGAGAGTGCGTCGGGCCGCCCTAAAATAATAGGCGGCAAGGGTCGCGCTGCGGGCCAACAAAGTGGGCGCATGGGGGCGGGCCGAGGGTGGGCCGGGGGCGCAGGTTCCCGGTGCCTGTGCCCTCCGAGGAGCTCGGCCGCCCTGAGCTGGTGATGGTAATACGTGTGGCAAGGCGGGGCGGGGCGTGGCGGCGCAGAGCTGCGGCCACAAATAGCTCAGCTGCTCGGCGTAAGCGATGGCTAACAACCCAGGCCTGTTTATTTTCCCCCGTGGCCTGGCCCTCCAGTAGGTAGAGCAGGCGCCGCCCGGCCCCGCCCCGCCCGCCGCGGCGAAACAACCTCCCGCCCCTAACTAACACTACCTTTCTATGAATTTACTTCCATCCTTCCTTAGCTTAACTCTCCTTCTTGGTCGTGCCAAGAGATCTTCAAGCGCTAACTACGGATGTGATGTATATTTTAAAGAATATCTGCGTGAGCCCTAGGATTTTATCTATTCCTGCAGTCTATAGAAGAATATCCCGTTTCACATCGTGAGCAGCCCAACCCAAGCATATAAGCTCTAGACATTTTTTTGTTTGTTTGTTGGTGTCGTGGTGTGCCTCTGGAGGCTCGTCACCCGGCAGTGATGATGCCGTGATCTTTTTACCGCGCGCTATCCTCCCTGATGGCTCCGATTTATGGTATCGATATTTATCCATATTTATGAGTTTCTTTTCACGTCTCGGTCGGGGGAGGCCGGCCGACAGCCCAGCCGCAAACGGTTGAGGCCTGCGCCGATATATTTTTTTATGAAGAATATGTCTCAGTTATTGGCTCTGTGCTAGAGCTTCAGCTTACAGCGTCTGCACGGTACCGTCAGATTGAGTTTTTTTCCGAACTATATACCCTGTTTTGCTGAAGCAGGAGCAAGTTCCACTCGGGTGTAAATTCATGACAATTTAATATCCGTATAATTAAAAGTGCTATTCTTATCCATATCTACATGTTTTCTAGACGTCTTTTAAAATATACTTAGCTTGAGGGGTAAGGTAGCAAGATACATTTCGTCTGTATCTCGAACATGTTAAAACACTCCCCAATGGCCAACGCAAACTTAATCTAATTTGCATAATTTTAATGACTTGCTATCGCTAAAAGCAGGACCAAGCGTGGTGGGTGGGTGGGGAGCCTGCCCTAACGCGCGCGAGGCAGCCCGTCCGCCCTGGGTGGGCGGTCTGTGTTAACCCCTTTCGCCTAACTTTACCACTTTGGCCTTCAGAGGGTCAAGGGGCTTCTGCACTCCAGCCGCTAAGTTTCCATTGGCGAGATGCGTTTCTTCCTCTTTTTCTAACTTTCGTAGCCATGCTAACGCCCCTTAGGTCCCAGAGGTGAGATGCCTCGCCCGTCGTCAGTCTGGCCGCGCCGTGCAGTGCTGGTGCATAACCTTGGAACACTCCCGGTGCAGGTGGAGAGGGAGCAAAAGAAGTAATACACCTGGCGCATCCCCGCGGGCGTGGCGGGGGCGTGGCGGAGCATGGGGGCGGCACCGGGCCGGGGGCGGGACGCGCTCGGCCGAGGCCTTAAGGTGATGGAGCGGGCTGCCTACCTGTCGGGCGCGCGCCTTCCAGTAGACTCCAGTAGGCTTTAAAGACGCTGGGGGAGGGGGCCGGCCGCCCCCCCCCCCTTACGCCCCCCTCTAAGCCGCCGAGCTGTATAAGATCCCCCGCGCGCGCGGCGCGGCGCTGCCGTGGGCCCACCACGCCCCGCCACACCCCGCCACACCCCGCCCCGCCCCGCCACACCCCGCCACACCCCACCGCGCCGCGCCACGGAACGACGTGGACCGTGGTGCACTTCATCACTGTCCGCCCCACGGATATTGCGCATTCCTACGAACCTAGCTGGTCTGCCCCCCCCTTTTCCTTTTCCCCCGCCACTCACTTCTCTTTTGCCTTCCCTCCCCTGCCCCCTCTCTCGTCTGACCATGGGAGAGAGGGTCCCCCCCTGCCCCCTTTTCTCTCGCGAATGATCAACAAGACGAACATCTGCAACAAGGCGCGACGCTCTCTCTCTCACTCCGGCCTCGCTCTCTTCCTCTCCACTCGATAATTAGGAGCACGTAGAGCACGTAGCCCGCCGGCGCTGGGGCTCATCACGTGCTTGCAGGAGAGGGGCGGAGGTAGGGAGGGAGACTTCCCTTGTCGTCCCCTCCCACCTCGCCGCTCTTTTCGGCCTATTCGCCTTTGCCCTCCTCGTTTCCTCGGCCGTGTGCGGCCCCCTCCCCCTCACCCTCACTCCTCACCCGTCGGCAGAAGTTGTGCAGGGCCGGGTAGGGCAGGGGCGGCGGGGGGTGGTGGTTCGAGGTATGTCGCGTGCGACATTTGACATCTGTATCTCACACGTCTAGCGGACATCCCTCCCTGTGCAGGGGAGCGCGCCCCGCCCCCGTGCACGGCGGGGAGCACATAACGATAAATGTTTTCACTTTCACCGAGCACCCTTACCGCGCCCCCCATCTCACCCCATCCCCTTGGTCGGAGTGGGTGCTCTCTTTGCCCCCCCCCCCCCCTCCTTAACAATCCCCCTCCCCCTTGATCGCCCCCCCCCCTTTACCCCGTCCCACGCCCTGTGTCGCGGCCCCTTGCCCTGCCTTCACCCCCTGAAGTACTTTCACCGTCAAGAACAAGCATTTGAAAAGTGGCCCCGCTGCGTCTCGGCCCGCGGCCTGGCCTGGGACCCGTGGCCTGGGGCCCGGGCCGGCGGGCCTCAAGAGCTATGTGCCGTTCAATATATTAGCCGGGGGCCTGCCGTTGTCGACAAACGGGCCTGCGCGCGCTGCCCAGGCGGGAGCGGGGCCCGGGGCCACCGGCCCGGCTCGGCCAGGCCCGCACGGCCCACGGACTATGCGTCTTGGACGCGCTGCATTTTTTCTTCGTATTTCACCGGAGCTGTCACCGGCAATCCTTGGCCCTGTCTGCACCGCGCACTGCCGGCTGGGCAGGGCGCCGGGGCGGGGCGGGCGGGAGGGACTTGGCCGGTCTATAGGTTGTCGGGGCCTCATTGCTCTCACGGGGGCCCTCTCGAGGCCCCCTTAACCCCCGCCTCGTCGAGACTCCTGTTCTTTTGGCCAAAGCAAGAACTGTTCATGTGACGATGGGAGTGATAGCCGTAGCGAGGCTGTAATCCCCGGTACCACTTGCCTGACGTTGTGTAACTAACATCTTAAGTTTCAAATATTTATTTTTTTAAAAGGAAGATTTAGAAAAGTAGTACGCTTTTGTGGAGGAACCTTCGAAGGTCATGTGCCCTCGTGCCCGTGAGGACGCGGTGCTGCGCGCCGCTCCTCGCCTCGCTACTTGAGGCGCCCTGCCCTGCCCTTCTCATTCCCCGCCCGACTCGCCTGCATCGCTTATCGCCAGGCCGGCCTGGCTAATTTGGCTGTGCCTCGCGGTTCGCTTAATTTTGCCAAATTGGAATGAGGGGAACACGAAAGGCTAGGTGTTGGAACAGTTTCATGAGGGGAGAAAAAGAATTGGATGGGTGGCCGCGCAAAGAGAATGGTTTTCTTTTACTATGATCAGCATTTTAAAATTTTCTGAGTAATGGCTGGGTCTTTTACATCACTGTTCTAATGAAACAAACCAAGGAAACTTCTTTGGTTTGTAATAATTGTTTTTGATAACTTTAATTAAAAACGTATTTTTTGTGTCACAAAATATCGTAAATCTTTAAAAAGACAAATTAAAATCAGTTTTTCTTAAAATTGTAGAGCTTTACAACGTTAAGTATATGAACCGTAGTGAGTCGTTTCGTGTGTTTGCGCCGCATAACGGAAAGAAGCTCAGTAGGGAGGAAACGATAATCCTTAACAATTTATTATGTACCCCGTTGGGCTGTCGTGTGGGCGGCACAGTTCGGCCGGCCAGTAGGCAGGGTCTAATAACCGCTTTCGCGTTATGGCTCATAAAGTGCCCTGATCCCGTTGCCATAAAGCACTACCCTCCTCTACCCCCGCCTCGCTCTTAACCCTTCCAAACAACCAGGCGCGCGCGTATTCCTGACTCTACCTACCTGCTGCCTGCCACTTTTTTCCAACCTCTACCTCTTTCCACCCCTAAAATACCCGATGATCCCAGTCCCACCCACCTTCTTGCGCTTATCTATGCCGCAACCATATAATATATTTATATAATGGCCTTTAATGCACTCTTGAACTCAGTTGAAACAGCGTAGAATACTCAGCAGATAACAATCAGTTATCTTCCTTAAGGTTCTCAAACATGACCCCTCAGTCTGTTCACTTTTCAAGACTGTTTGATAACTCGGACTCGGAGGGTCGGCCTTAAGATTTTTAATATTGAAACGACGTCCCTCGCCTTGTATTTGTATTTGCGCGCGATGTGCGTAGGCGCGGGCGGCTTTAGGGGAGAGACGCTCAATGTATTATTTTCTCGCGCGCGCGCGCGCGCGTGTGTGTGTGTGTGTGTCACGTATGTGTGCGCGAGTGACAAAGGAAAGCCGTGGATGAGTCGTGCGCCGGCGGGGAATGACGCCTGAGGCCCGCGGGCGTGGCGTGGCGGGGCGCGGGGCGGTGGCCCCGTGGGGTTCGTCGCGCCGCTCTCCTTTGTGCGGCGCTCAACCTCATTTAGTGGCGCTCTGTAGCCACACATCTCACAAGACCACCCCTCCTCCCCTCCCCTACCCCTTCGCTCTTCCTCTATTCACTTTACAAAAGCTGTTTGGGCCGGCGGCAAGTTTTCTGGTCCTTGTGGGTTTGTAAGATAGCGTCATTTTGCCGGCCACGCGAGTGCCGTTTTTTTATGAAGTAAAGTATATGTTTTCTGAATTTCTCAAAGTTTTCTTTGTTTCCTGTAATAAAGGTGATGTGTTCTTCGCAAATTTCGAATAACACAAAAATTATTTTGTGTTTTCCTCGTCAAATTTTATTCATTTCGTTTTGACTTAGGAAAGCTATAAGAGCGAGACGGGTGAAAGAATGTTATCCGTATCCTTAATTTCATCTCGTAACAAAAATGTTGATTGTAATGGAAGTCTCTTCTGTTTCAGTGGTCACGCTGCAGGCGGAGGCGGTGGCGGGTGGAGTTGCCAAACTGGCCTGCGACATGACGCCACCGATCATCGGAGACAAGGCTTCGCTCGTCATATGGTTCAAGGAGGGCACCCTAAAGCCGATATACAGGTGCGAACAAATGTAGAGTCGTGCTTAAGGCACTGTCACATATTGGAATGCTATATTCTGAGCAAGTTATGTGCCTGCTGCCTTCTTCATTTTTTGGATACGCTGTGATTCTCCTTCGCAACACATGCCTCGTGAAGCCCCTTGCGCATCTCATATGACAGGCTGACGTGATATTGTGACGGGAGCGGCACGGAGGGTGCCCCACGGTTAGGGGTAGGGGTGGGGTGGAAGGGAGTGGGATTTATTATATTACCTGTTGCAGGGCCAAAGAGATTTTGTTGAGACAGAAAAGCGTTTTTCCTGTAAGATTCTGTTTTCTGTTTTAGGTCGCTTTATAGCCCATCCTCCCTATTACGACAAAGTCAGTGCTAAATTTTACTTTTGAAAGGTTCGTCACATGACAAATGGTTCATCACAGTGTGACGAACGATTCATGTCATGTGACGAAAGATTCATGTCATGTGACGAAAGATTCATGTCATGTGACGAAATATTCATGTCATGTGACGAAAGATTCATGTCAAGTGACGAAATATATGTCCTGTGACGACTGTTTCATCACAGCTCTTGTGACGAAGTATTCGTAGCAATATTTATCGTCACATGACAATTCGGTTTAACAGTGCATCCTCCCTATTACGAAATGAAGTAATTTGAGATCCGTTGCTTGCGTTTAAATATCCGTTATGACTGCTGCTTGGGAATAGCTTGGTTGCACTAGACGGCCGGGTCATGTTCTCGTGCGAGTTGTGGTCGGGTCAGCGAGATGGTGGCGTTGACCCAAGAGACCTGGGGCTGGAGCTGGAGCTGGAGCGGCAGCAACGAGGCCGCGAGGCGTACCGCTCGGACCGCTGGAGATGAGGGAAAAGTAACGCCTGGTGTGCAGCCCCCGCCACGCCCTCCGCGCCCTGCTCGGCCCCGAAATGGTCCAAGTTTTCGAGATGCTCTTCGTACTCTCCTTAATTCACACGCCAACTTAGTATCTTTTGTGCCGCCAGGGCCGGCCCGGGCCGGCAGGCCACGGCCCAGCAGGCCGGGTCGGGATGACCCCCCATTACACGCCGAGTTATGTATTACGTGGAGGGCGCAGATAAAGGCGAGAAGAGATGGTGAGGTCGCACAGTGGGCTAGAATCTCCCCCCCCCCTCCCCCAAATCGATCAAAACTCCATACAAAAAAAAATCCGAATGTATGTTATTTTGCAGTAAAAATTTCTCCTAGAATGTCTATTGACCCTTTGACCACAAGAAGTTTGCGAATAATCGAGAATAAGCATAGGGAATCAAGTTTTTCTGACTCAAACCGTGCCATGAGAGCCCACAAAGTCGATCTTAAAACTATTTTAATTAGCTTTGTTATACTAACACTCGTGTCTCTTTTTAAAAAATAGAATAGCGATAAACTGTTGAAGCGTTAATCGTCTGCCATATTATATTGTATTTTAACTTTCCTTTTGAAACATTTAAATTTTTTCCGTGCAATTAATTTATTGTGGTCATTTTGCCTCTTTGCAGCTACGACGCGCGTGGGAGCGGCGGTCAGGCAAAGCACTGGGCAGATGACACGTTTGGCGGGCGGGCGTTCTTCCGTGTCACGGACAACCCCGCCCACCTGACGGTGGAGAGTGCGCGTGACGGCGACGGCGGCATGTACCGGTGCCGGGTGGACTTCGGCCGCTCGCCCACCAGAAACGCTCAAGTCAACCTCACCGTAATATGTAAGTATCCGAACCGTAATGCGTAATCCTTTCATCAAGACGGTCGAAAAAAAAACATTCTGAATTTGTCTACTTCGTCGGTTTCTTGTGGGTGCGAAGGGAATATTTGCTTGACGATTTTATGTCACCCTGTGTGGACGGTGATGCATTCGCGCTCGCGCGCCCACAGCGCGGTGAGCGCGTTTTCCGACCAAGCAAGCGAGTTACCTGTTGAAGCCCCTCTCACCCTGTTCGGCTTGTCGCAGAGGTGGGGAAGCTCCTGTCACCTCGCATTACTCCCATGCTGTCCCCCTCCCCCCTCCTCTTTCCTACTGGAAACGCAGGTGTTATCCGATAGCGTGACCCCGCGTCTGTTAGCTAGTTCGGCGCAGGGGTTCTAGACCTCGTAACGCTTTTGTTACGTGTTTTTTCACGTTTCTGCATCTTGCCATTTTCAACTGCGTTACGGTTTCATTCAGTCAAAGGGCTGGCCTGGTCCTGTTGGCAGCCCTGCTGGTGGCGCTGCACTGTTGAAATTTGTGTTGTTCATTTACAACACCTGTGTTGTGAACTTTCATTACAATACATTTTGTTTATACACAATTTTTCTAATCCAGCGAGTAACAAAGTACGCTGTAATGGTTTTGTATTAACACATTTAGATGCAATTCCTTTTAGGAACAAAAATGTTGTTTCTGTACGAATATGCTCATTTTTAGACAAAAATTATTGCTATGGAAGTTCACAATACATAAGTTGTAATGTGACAACCCGAACTGTACCGTATTTCCACTGTTCATCAAGTTGCTGCCAAATGAGACAATTTTTCTGATTCATTTTTAACAGTGTGTGCTGGCGGTCCCGCATAGCCGGCGCAAAAAAGGGGGAAATGGCAAAGGGCTTGCTATGTATGGTGAGCTGAAAAAGCACGAGGTCACGCCCAAACCGGATGAGACAGTGTGTAATTTTTAACCTTCCCCTCTCCCCTCCCGCCCCTCCTTCCGCCCTGCTCCGTCATACAATCAACAGCAGTCATTGTTGCGCTGTTCCGTGTCTACGTACGGAGCGTAAACAACATTGCCGGGCGGAACGAGGTCGCGTGGCGTGTCGCGTAGCTGTCGGGGGTATATTATTTGCAGACCGAATCGCGCCACGTGGATTTGCTTTCCAGCGACAGACATTTAATCTCCAGCTGAATAAACATGAGTGGGATGGCAGAAGCATCGCCGACCATGGGGCTGATGGCGCGTCGTCATGGCGTGGCGTAGGAGGTTTTCTCACAAAGATTCGCTACCTCTGTTCGAAAGCCCGTTGTTGCCCCTTTTTCCGTAAGCAATATCAATTAAGCAAATTAATTTAAAGTGCATAAAGTTCTACCGGTCCCCGCGTAGCAGTCCTTAACGCGGGGTAGTAATGCTCCTTTCTTAGCCTTTGGTTTACCGGCCTTGGCTTGTTACGGAAGAGTCTTATTCTCGAAGACTCCCTGCAGTGGTTTCGAGGTCTCGTCCTCTCTCCGCTTTCCTCCCCTATCTCTCTATACAGACCGACACCAAATAACCAACCAGCCACCTTGGCCGCGTTCGCCCGCCTCGTCCTAGCGAGGGGACTTATCGCACTAAGCCCCGCTAAGGCATGCTCCCTGTACGCTGGCCCCAAAGCTATAGCATCTCAGCGCGCGGAGGCCCGCCCGGCTCGGCCTCTGGCTTGTTTTCAAGCACTTCCCGCTCCCCGCCACACCACGCTCTATGTTCCACAAAGTTTGCCACATTTCTTGGAATTAGGATGCTTCTGGATGGAGTGTGAAGCAGACTGCCTCCGCAGCATTTAGCTTCTTCACAGCGGCGCCGAGCCGAGCTCCGGCCGCCAGCCCCACGCCGGCCCGAGCAGGAAGAAAGCGAGGGGAGGCCGGGCCGGAGCAAAGCCACCGACTTTAGCTGCGAATAATTAGTTTAGACTGACAGTGACCCTATTTTGTTTCCGGGGTCATTTTAATGTTTTTGCGCTCTTTTCGGCGCTCAGGCCGCTCCAGCCCCAAAACAGCAGCATTTCCTTTCCTTTGTTTTTTTCTCGCCCTCCAGTGTCAACGCTTCTTACGTCTTGAGCTGCGCTGCTTCAAATGCCGTGAAAAAATAAAGCCGGAAAAAATGTACATCGGTCATACGGCGGCCGCTCGGTACTGGGGAAAGAAGAGAAAAGGAACGGTTTGGCTGGCGCAGTCCGCTACTTTCAACCGCGTTTTTTTGGGGGTGACCTTCTGCAGGCGTTCTTCTTTTCTTCTTGCCCACCTAGATCGCCCCTCTCCCTCCGCCTATTCCCCTTGCTCGGGCGCCCTGGCTACAGATCCTGCCTTTCGCTGTGATCCGTAACGCCCAACAACGGCCGCCCCACCGCAACTACTTCAATTACGAGGTGCGTGTTGCCCACCCCACTTCAATCGGGAACCGCCGTGTTGTTTCGCTCTACCTCTCCGCTCGCCGGGATACTGCCCCGCCCCGTCTCCCTCTCCGCCCAGTCCATCCCCGTGTCCATCCCGCGCCATCCCCTCTCGCCTTTCTTCCACCTTCCTTTCGCCTTATTTTCTCTACTCGCGAAGTTTGCTTCCCTCCCCTCTTCACTCTTAACCGGTAGGCGGTGAAATGAAGTCCTCGCCGGATGATATGGAAAATAACATTTTACTCTGATCGCCCTTATTTGAGAAATAATTTCTCTTTTGAAAATTGTTTTCCACATGCGCAAGTGGCACACGACTTTGATGGGTGTTGGGGACCAGCTGTGTGGCACAGTGCCGGGCAGAGACCCTCCCCCTTCCTTGTGGCCGAATCCGCTACTATGCTCTCGCGTTGTGCCCTTCCAAAACACTGCTGTGCATGAGGCCTCTGGATAGAAAGGAAAGGGTGCAGGTCAAACATTGCACCTAGGGGGAATCAGTTTGTTAGCGTGAAGGTATAGTGGCGGTCGGTTGCGGCCAAGCGGTGACGGTTATTGGTTCAAAGCGAGGACGGAACGGCAACCTTTATTTATCCTTCCTCTCTTTTCACGATTATGTTATTTACGAACAGTAGAGCGGGGCGCTTTCGCCCAAATCAGGAAATTAGCCGTGCTGGTCGCACCGCACGGGTGGCCTGATTGTCAGTCTGTCGCTGACATCGGGACGGCCAGGCCAATCCGCTATTGATTGAGATCTCAATCGAAGCGTGATGGTCCCTCTAATTAAGATTCGGGGCACAGCAGCACCCTGCAGCACTAGTGTGCGTCACGAACGCTGCTCCCTTCTGACGCACAACGCACTGCTAGTCCACGTATATGATGTGGAACTCTCTAACGAGATAGTGTGAACATAGTAGCCTTGATGACACTATATGATTGTAGACCGCTTATTTTAATCTCAAATATCTTATCGAGTATAGAGGTTCCTTAGATCGAGTTGCACCATTATCGTGAATGTTTTAGTTACATTATCCTAACTTGTTTACAAATTCATTTAATATTACATCTTTCTGCGACCAAATTCTGTAATCATGCTTTTTACATGCCACTCGTCGAATGTGTGTGATTCGCATCTATGACTTTTATTGACACGGTATGTGTGTGATGAGCCTGCCGAATAAGTCAATAATGTTGGGCTTTAATTCAGGCAAGAGCCCATGCATATTTATCTGGAATGTGGCGTGGGGCAGCGCGTGATGCAGGTGTCATAACCAGATTACATCCTGATCACACACTAAACCTGTTGGCTCGTGAAAAGAGTGGAACGACATGGACTCATAGGTACGCATCAGGGCAGACGAAATTTAAAGGACGAATTTTCTTTTCCATTTTTTGCGGAAAAAAACTATGAGGCACATCGTCGTCGAAATTAAATCCTAGGACTGGTTGTTTTTGTGCTACGTCCCCCGTGTTGTTCATGAAACCTTCCAAAGGATCTACTTCGAACTTGGAGAATGCATTTCCTGGGCTGAGTATGGTCACGACAGGTCGTGCTCCGGTCAAAGTCTATTCCAAACTTGCAATAATATATCAGCTGAGTTCGGGAAAGAAGGCAAAGTTCGAGCGTCAGTGGAATGGAGTAGATGCGGCCACGTAGAGGTGAGATGTGCGGGAAATAATTTTCCGCGGAAAAATGTACAGACTTTTGATATAGTCCTTAGTCCCCATACATTGTTTGTTATTATCCAGAAGATAAATTGGCGGAGTCTTTGTGACTCTTACGCGCCGTCGACCGTGCGCTGAGACTTGGCCTACGGTGGCCATATTAATCTCAACGTCTGCCGAGACGTCTGCCGACACCTCGTCTCCGCCGACAGCACTCTTCCGCCCCACCTCCTTCCTCTCCACGTCCAATCCCACAACGTGCGCGCCCCAGTTTGAACGAACGGCCCGACGCTGTGAGTGTCGTCTGCATCGTGTTTTCACGGCGCTGGCTGAGGGCGGGGAGAATGATAGACGGGAGAGAGGAAGGGGGAGGTGGGGGTGGGCCAGACGCCCTGCGCTATTTCGCGACTTACTACTGGCGCTGTGCTGTCATCCGTTGTTGGGTTTTTGGATTGATTGTGTCATAGCCAGTGCACAATCGGTGACGACTTTGAAATAACAGTAACAAGACCAGCGTCCACATCCTTGACCCTTGAGCGCCATCAACTAAAATTGTCATCAATAGAGGTCCAAAAAGACATTTCGAATGCGGCCAAAAAATGTCATAGGCCAAATTATGTATGATGTCACACAAATCTGGCGTATCCTGAGTAACCGCTGGCTTAGATGTGCCTGTCCGTGTTGGGTGCCGGTGCTTCGTTGATGCACTGCGCTAGTGTCCTCGACTGACTGGAGGGGCCATTCACCGTTGACGGCTCCCGTCTCTCTCTCTAGATAGCTCGCCCCGTCCTCTCGCGTCGTGGCGCGATCTGTATCCCTTGTTTATCTTACCTTACCCTTTCGTAGCCCTAGCTTTCTCCTAATAAAAAAAGGAACGGACAAAAATATGAAAAATGTAGTTTTCTTGGCCTGGAATGCGGATCTGCGCTTTGCTGCCCTCGCGCAGCATGGCCCCCATCTACGTCTGCTCCCTCTCCCCACCCCTCCTAAGTTTTATCCTTTATCCCTTCTTTGTGACGTTCTGACCCCCTCCCTCCCTTATCCCTCTCAATCCTATTTGTTTTCATCCTCTCCATCACAAAGGCGATGAAAGCTTTGGGTGGCATCGACGCCCCCGGCCCGGCCGTCACGCCCAGCCACACGCCCAGCCCCGCCACGCAATCCCTCACACGCCGCACGCTAAGTGTGCAGACACGCCCACTTCATTTTTTTTCCTCTCGCTTTATCGCGCGTCGGATCTGGTAATGTCAAAGGGATGTAATGTTTATTTCATCAAGAATAAGAAATTCTTTTAAACTTTGCTGGCCTTGGAAATCCATTTTCACATTGGAGAGGCATGAGGCGAGGAAAGGCGATCATAGCCTTATCGTGTTAATTGATCTTTTATGCTGACCAAACACAGAGAGACTGGACGAATGATCTTTTTGACCTCCAGAATCCCGCCCCCTGCGTTGCCGTCCCTCTACTGCGACAAATAGTCAACGGCTCTCAGCCTGCGACGCACGCGTCCGCATGTGCTCACGGTAATAAAAATGAGCCATAAATTTGGCCCGAGTCCCGGCGACTTCAGTCGGCGCTAAGCGAGGATGGATAAAGTTGAAACGCGTCCAAATCGCTGCGGGTCGGACCGGTCGGGTGGGCCAGGCCTGGCGGGGCGTACAGCGGAGGAGGGAACCGTCGTACATTACACATCGGAATGCAGGCCACGCCGCGACTCTCCTCGGTGCCCTGCTATGCTGCGGCCGCCGACAAGACGAAACTTTCTCCGCGCTGTAACTACATATCTTTTTTCCTGCATTGTCCCGGAGCCGTGCTGCGCGAAATTCACTGATATTGTCGCAAAATGTCGTCTCTCGCGGGCGGACGCTGCAGATTAGTGAGCTGGGGTGGGCCTCGGCGGGGGTGCGTGTCCTAGGCCTGGCCGCAGGGGCGGGCCCGGCTAGGCCGGCAGGCCGGCCAGCAGCGCTTCTTGCTCCGCCCGGCCCGCCTGGGATTGAGTGTGGTGCTTTCCCATGCCCTTTATTTATCTTTCTCCCCACAGAGGGCTTCGGCCGGATCCCTTATGCCCCACCCACCCTCTCGTCCTCTGCCCTTTATTTTTAATTCTATCTGTCGCAGTTTTTTCACGGCCCCGTCCCTTCCCGCCCTTGCCGTGTACCTCCCCGCCCTGCTCGCTTTTTGATCAGGCTCGATACGGCACGCCTATTTTGCGGTTCTACGCTCGGCCCGGGCGGAGGTAGGGGCGGGTCTCGGAGTGCGTGCGGATCGTTTTAGAAAATAAAGGCTTGGGGTGCGGAAGTCGGGCCTTGGGGCCACCTTGTTTTCACAATTCCATTAAAGAGCGCATTTGTCATCGCGGTGACATCCACGCGGAAAGTTTTTGCTCTTTGTTTTGAATCCCCGCGCCGGAGGAGAAAAAGGTGCGCGCCGCAGCGCGCGGGCGGAGCCTGGTGGAGCCTGGTGGAGCCTGGCCGGGCCCGACGCGGTAGGACGCGCCAGAGAGGTCCTCACAATACCTAAGTTCCTTTTCGTGTACGCGGCCAGATGGCCACGCCACCCCGCCACGCTCTCCGCTCTGCCGCAACGCAGCGCCGCGCCCCGTTACTGACGGATATTTTATTCAAGTTGCCGGTAATTTCAAAATTCACTTAGGCACCATGTATAATTCATCCCGGGGATCCCAGGACGTTCCGTTATTGGAGCGAGTGGGTAACGCGCGGCGCGGCTGGGGCGTGCGAGTGGGTGACGCTGCAGTGCGTCGGGGGTGGAGCGTTTGAAAGGACGAGTAGATTGGGAACTGAATTGAACCCAAGAATGTTTTAAAACGTTGCTCTAAACCAAAAGAAAAATGCCCTCACTTACTTTCTAGACAATAAAATTGAGGATGAATTAATTTTGTTATTTTTTTGACACATTTATTTGTTTGGAGATTTATCAGAGGGTCTTTGAGAACACGTAACAGTATTGCGGGATTGCTTCCTCAACGGACCACGGTGCCTTACGGTTAGATAGGGGGTAGGCATTCGCATTCTGTTATGTGTTCGCTGAAACACCCAGTAATTTTTTCTTGACGCAAGGCGATATTACCTTTCGATTAAGGAAAATAGTTTTGTATCAGGAACAAAGTTTATCTTGGATCACTCTTAGTACAAAATGTACTTGAAACAAGAAAACATTTTTCTGGGTGCACTGTTGAAACAGTATCTCTCATGTATTTTAAGAATAGCTGCGAGCAGTGGCACAACAGTCTACCCTTTACTGAAATCAGTCCAGAGGATGCTTGGCCTCCAGGGGCGTACACCGTTGTATCGCAATCATCGGCCGTTTGGCTGGGGACCCATTGACAGGACATTCTTTTTTATACTGCGTGATTGCAAACTGTAATATGTATTCCGGAACAACAGCCTCAGGATATCTCCCTCTCCACACCACGTATACGCTCCCTCGAGGCCCCCACCCCGTTAAAAATAAAAAAGGCAAATTTTTGTGACCTCACAACCGCTTCACCCGAAATTGACAAATATAGTTGATTAAGTCACTTGATGGGTTATATGTCTAGACGTAATTTTTTAGTATCGGCTCTGACTACTTTACCCAAGTATTTTCTGATGTATCTTCTTCGCAACGTCTGAACTGTCATATCTTTTCGGAGCAGGTGTCTAATTAATCCGTATTTTTTTCTGTTTCAGTGCCACCAGAGCAACTTCTTATCATGGACAACAGAGGCGAACACATACGTCACTTTATGCTGGGCCCTTACAACGAAGGAGACTCTGTAGACATCACTTGTGAAGCGTCGGGCGGTAAGTTGAGGTTTAAGAGTGTTGCTTGGCTGTAGAATCTGTAGATTTTTTTATTTATTTTAACTACGGTGTACATTTAATTATGACAAGTACCCTCTAAGATGTAGAGTTTTTTTTTTTATCGGATAGGGTAGCATAATAATTTCAAGTGGGACATATATGCACTCGTAACCGTGGGAATTTCTTCAGAGACGAATAACGGAATTAAAAAATAGAAACGAACGAAGGATAAGAGAAAGAGTACGGCAAAGGAATACAGGCCATGCAGGCGGCAGCGCACGTCGGCCAACTTCACAATTTACTGCATGCAGGCCCCGTAGTGCGCCATGGCCTCCGAGCCTCCTGCCGTCTTCTGTATGGAACATACACACAAACAACTCACATACTTTCACACGAATGTTTACGCACACATTACAACACAACACAAATTACACTTTTTGAACTTACCTCCAATCCCCGAGTGCTGCAGCAAGCAAACTTTTCGCGAAAACCGTTTTAATTTATTGCGCCAATTCAATTAGATGAATGTTGATTTATTTCGCTTGGTGGAGCGAGCCGGGCTCGGCTCACTTGGCTGGTACCTCGTCCATCCCGCTTTTGTGTGATTTTTCAGCTCGAGTTAAATCAGTGGTCCCACATTGTGGACTGGTATGCGTGCATGAGTACGAAAAAGAAAACGAGACGGAAAAAAGAACCGGCAGGGTGGAGAGTATGCAACATGCATGACGTGTAGGGGGCGTTGCCACATAAATTGCCTACTTGCCTGAGGGAATCTTTGTGGTCCGCCACACACGGGCCTCGCCCTGCCGGGCTTTGGTTTCTTGGAGGCGCTCGCGCAATGGCTGCTAGGGCTGCGAGAGTGTCAGAGAGGAAAATACAGAGAGGGAAAGCTGGGGGCCCGGGGGAGGAAGGGGGGGGGGGGAGTTGTGTCCTGTCTGTTTTGAAGGCTTCGTAGCCCCCCTCATCCCCCCTACCCTCCCTTCTATTCCCGTTTCTGTCTTGCTTTATGTCGCCCGACTTTTGGGGGCGCCGAGGCTTTACGATGTGTTCATTCGGGACGGCCATGTTTGAGTTCCCTATGCCCGGGCCGGGTCGGTCCGCACCGTCACGGTCCACCCGGCGTCATCAGACCGAAAGTAATCAGGACTCTTCAGGGTCTGGATCGCTGAAGCCTTAGCCGAAAACTGTATCCTATGCATTGGCATTGATGAGAGATGTAGAGGGACGCGTTTCTTTCGAGTGCGAGTCAAAAACCACCCACTTTTTACCAATAGCCTGTTTATGTACCTGTTTGATATTCACCCCTGAAGCATTATTTCAATCAATAATTTCTTTCCTTTTGGGTGTTTATGCCACGGAAAACAGGATTAAGTTCTCCCAACAGTTATGGTAATATAGCCTGAACAGAAAAAAAATTGTTTCAGGAACTAAATTTGTTGGGAGAGCTAAGCGTCTGTTACTACAACAGAAACTCTGTTGAGGGAACATTCTGTTAGTTGGGACAACAGAACACCAATTTTGTTGTCCCAACAGATTTCTTCCCCCAACAGAGTATTTTGTTGTAGTTACAGACGCTTAGCTTCCCCTACAGATTTTTAGTACCTAGGGCACATTTTTCTGTTAAGAAACTCATTTTTTTCGTCGACGCGAGCTCGTTATTTTGTGTGTAACGCGACTGATGGATCTTTAATCCTTACCTTTGTTTTCAGGACGACCGCTTCCCCGTGTCACGTGGTGGTACGAGAACATCATGCTGGACGACTCTTACGAGCGTCGATCTGAACGTCGTGTTCAAAACGTCCTGCACCTCGAAAATCTCCAACGCAAGGAGCTTAACCGAGTTTACACCTGCAAGGCTTCCAACAATCAGCTCGCCGCCCCCATCACTTCATTTGTTCGACTTGACATGAACCGTGAGTACTGTGCTTCTAATTCTTCACAAGGGAGGGGGAAGGTGTATTATATTAAGAACACTGCAACTGGAGGAGTCAAAATTCATCGCTCTTGGGATAGTGCGTTTTGTGTTCAAAATTTTCATGGACTTGGGAGAGCGAGGTGGATCGACATCACCCTATTAGAGTCGTTTTGACAACGTTTCCAGCGATGTGTACGACTTTTTCTGAGTTATGTAAGCGAACCTCAGTCTCCTCAAAAATACTTCGCTCAATTCGGGCAGGAAATGTGACTCTTACATTTCCAGTAAACGTACTGCGATTTTACTACCAAGCTCTTGTTGGGCTAGTAGTTAAAATGGTCCCCGCCAGGCGGCCAGCTTGGCGACGTGACGCCGCGCAGAAAACGTCTCAGGCGTGATTTGAGAAACAGTTTATTTATTGGTAAAGTTAGGCAGCGAGGGGTGGGGCAAGGTAAAAGAGGGAAAAGTAGAGAACGCAGAGGACGGGAGGGAAGCCATGGGAGGGGAAGGAAAAGGAAGAGGGGCAAAAAGGAGAGGCGGTTAGTTGGGTGTGCTTGCTGGGTTTGGGTGTGGTTCCATGTCTAGGCATACTGGTGTGTGAGTCCGGGAGGCGAGAGAGACTGGAAGTGGGTGGCGGGGCTGGGGGTGGGCGACCGACCGCTCCTTTCGACAGATGATGGAACTAATGTTCCGCACTGCCGGTGGGTGCTGGATTGGGGTGAGTGCCGACCGGGGGCTGGGAGTTGGGCGGGACCGGTGGGGTAAGGAGGGGGATGGCCGCCCGGGGGTCGCCACGCTGAGCTGAGTCCGATCCCGAGCCGAATTACGAGCAGGACGTGGAATTTGAAGGTCGTTGTGTTATGGAAGCCACTGAGCGCCGGCTTGGCTCACACCCACTTGCCTCAAGCGGCATCCCTTCACTCTGCTGTCCTCTTTTCACTATTTCCTCTCCCTCCGACTTTGCTAAAAGCTGCTCGAGCGCCGATCCACTCCAGACGAATTCTCATCCAGAAACGTTTCTCGTAAATATTCCATTTCTCTAACATTCCTTGAGACGAACTCCGATGTGCACTTTTGCTACTGACGCAGATTTGATGCAAGGGTCATTTTGTTTGAGATGGCGGCATTGAAAATGTGTTACACCTAACCCATCACTGGGTGACAATGCCGAATGCCGCGTCTCACAAGGGAAAAGTGTATGCGAGTCGCCAGGGGTCGCCTCGGATGGAGGCTAGAGCTAGCTCTGTATAGTGAGCCGCCCTTGGGCCCCAGGAGGGTGGGGTGGGTCTCAGCGCGTGTTCCATCAGCCGGGTACAAATATGTCGAGGTGAGGTTCCGGGCTTCGGCTGCGCCGCGGCGGGCTTGCTTCGGGCTGACGGACAGCCCAGTGGGAGTGCGTGCCGTAAGCCGCGGGCTGAGGGGCGAGGTGAGTGAGGGGCGTACGCTGCTCGGCTCGACCGGAAATGAGAGGTGAGGAAGTGAGGAGGCCGGCCGGCCGGCGGGCAGGGCGTGCTGTGTGCGGAAGAGAAGAGGAGTGAGGGCTGCTGCAACTCTTCTTCATTTTCTCGATGCCCCTTATCTCCCCGCCTTTCTTTTCCCACTCTTTCTCTCTCACTTCCTCGCTCCCTCTCTCTCACTCCCTTTCTCCTGTTTTCTCCTCTGCCGCCAGTCTAACTCCCGCATCATTTTTCTGCACCGAATCCTTTTGGTATCTATCTCGGATGAAAGAGATAGCGCTGCGCGTTATGAAGTCGAGAAAGTCGGCCATACCGTTAAGTTTTTATTTCCCAGTTTCGATCACACTTTTTTGGTCCCGGAATGTTTGGTACCCCGCTCCGTAACGACAAGGCGGCCGCTGTGCTGAGCGACAGCCGATACGCGCTGCGACGCCCTGGCGCGAAAGAGGCACACCCTTAGGGCGTCGCTTTCCGGGAGCTGATTTTATTTTGCCACGCGTGTTGTATGTCTATTGTTTAGCAGCGTGTGCATGCTATTGAAATCAAATTATTTGTGCAGAAGCTCAGAATGTCGTAATTTTGCATGGATTGGAGAAGTTTGCGTCGTTTATTTTTGACTATGCTTGATGAAGGATGCATCTTGTAACAGTGTTTTCTGACTTAAAGATGGTTTATCAAGACGTCATTCGAAAGTTTGTGATAGAAATTGAAAAGAGGCGTTTTTCTATTTTTTTTCTGGGCTGGGTGGGTAAGTCTGCACAACACACTACGGGAACGGGCGTGGGTAAGCAGGCGCGGCCCAAATCAAAAGAAAAGGGGGAAACTTGGTGGTGGCGGTCTGGTATTCCCTTTGTCATTTGCTTAGACGTCTCAAACGCGACTCAATCTAAGTTGTACGACGACTGACGTGAACAGTTCGTTTAAAGTGAACGGGAAGGAGATTACGAGCAGAGTGAAAAGGGACGGACGCCGCTACTGCGCGTCGCCGCGCCGCGCCCGCCACGCCACGCCACGGCGCTCGTGCCATCGGCAGAAAAGGGTGCTTGTCGCTTGTGCGGAGGGCAAACTTTGCGGCTGGCTGGTGGGGCCGCGCGCCGAGCCGAGCCGCGCCACGCCACACCGCGGGTCGTCTTTTCAAAAGAAATGTGAAGAAGATGGCAATCCGACTGAATAGAGTCAACTTGGACTACTCTCAGGAAAGAAAGTAGGAAGAGAAAGAGAGTGGGACAAAAATGGAAAAAAAAAAAGAGATCAGTGACAAGGAAAAAATGAATGTGCCCGGCGATGACGACTCCCCGGGCAAAGCTATACAGAGGGTATGGCCGCTCTTTCAACGATTAAAATCGAGGCGTGCTGCGCCTCAACGTTGTACCGAACATGATGCAAAGAGCAGGCTTGGCTTCCCGGCCGGGCCTCCCCTCGTGCCTTCTCTCTCCCGTGTCTGTGTGTCGCTGGCTCTCGCAACCTAACTCGTCTTGACTCGTGCGCAGGTGTCACCATGTGTCACTGCCAGTCCTCCGTGTCCCGGGCCGCGCTGGGCGTGGCGGGGCGGGGCGGGGCGGGGCGGGGCATGATGCTGTGGATGGGGCGGGGGAGGTCGGAAACACACACGCGACATGCCACTCTCGGCCATGAGCTGCCGAGTCGGTGTCGTTCAGAGTCAAGACGCATTATGACGCAGACATCACATCTGTCAGACTTTCAGAAAGGGGAAGAGTAGCGGTGCTATGGCGGAGTGCTATGGCGGGATGCGAGGCTACCAGCCACTAGGCGGAGAGCGACTATAGGCCCGCCGCGCCGGTTTGAAAAGCCACTGGCCAGCAATTTGGTCTGCCGAGATAAGGTCGCGGAAGAGAAGAGAGGGAGGGAGAGGGGGGGGGGGGGTGGAGGCGTTGGCGCGGCGTAGCGCATCCCTTATCGCCCGGACCGACTAGAATGTCGCGCTTTGCCAGCGAGACGTGATCATCCCTTTAATTAAAAAGGTGGCCCCCTTTTGCCTTTTGGTGCGGAGAACAGCCTCGCCGGAACAATCTCCCTTGAGCGGGGCGGGGCGGGGCGGGGGCGGGCTCCCAGACCGCTTGAGGCCGGGGCACGAGTGGGTCTTTGGGACTCGGGCTCGTCGCGCAGGCCCTGCGGCTGTAAGGCGATACCGGTGACAGGCAGGGCGGGTGCGAGGCGCCGGGCGGGAGGCGCCGAGAGGACGCGTGGTACCCGTGGCCGGCTGGCCGTTGGACGTGATGTCCGTCCGTTCGAGGTGCTTACTGTTAGTGCGGCGTGCATATACGGGGGCAGTATACGGTCAGCACGAGCAGCGACGCGGCCCGCCCCGCCCCGCCCCACCCCACCCCGCCCCGCCCGCCCCATCCCCCGCCGCCCCTGCTGCTCGTTCAGACTGCGCAGCTTACGAGTAGGACTGATCTCATTTGAGATAGCGACCGGCCCGGCCCCGCGCGCGCTGCGCCTAGCTGGCCCGACGCCCCGCCCCGCCCCACCCCGCCCCAAACCCGCCCCGCCCAACCACACCCCACCACGCCCCACCACGCCTTGCCCAGCCGAGCTTCGCGCCCGTGCCACGCCCCGCCACGCCACGTCGAGAATTGTGCGGCAGGGTGGGTCTGACCAGTGCGGGACGTGGCGGGGCGTGGCGGGGCGGATGGGGGGGGGGGGAGCTGAGCGGAGCGGACCCTTCCTCGTGGCCCGCCTTGCGGTAGGTTCAGCGCTGGGGGGACTTAATGGTGCAGCAGAACCTCCCCCCCACCCCCACCCCCTCACCTACCCTTCCCCGGACCTCCTCCGCTCCCTTTGTCCTCGTCCTCGGCCCTTACCCCCGGCCCGCCGCGCCCTTCCGCTCCGCTGCCGGTGGTTGCATACACCGGTCGTACCTTTGTAACGCGCCGGTCCGGGCCGGTCCTGGCCGGCAGCAGTGCTTGAGCCCTAAGTGGCACTAGCCCCGCTGTCGCAGTTTGTACGACACCTTTCCATCAGAGTACCCGCCGCGCCCAGCATCCAGGGCAGCGCCCTCGCTGATGGAGATCACCCACAAAATCGTTTCTTTAACACTTCTTTCAAAATTTTTATTTTAATTTAACACAAACTTTTTTAGGCACGAAGTAGCCTTATTTTTTTTTATCGAAACAAGCCACTAATTCGATTCTGAAAATAATTTCTTGGATAAAAGAATAATGTTTGGTTGGAAACAAAAATTTATTTGCACCTATATTGATGAAATTATTGCTTTGAATCAAAACAGTCTAAGTTGTTTTTAACAGACGATTCTCTGGGTGGTTGACGTGACTCGAAGCCCCCGCACGCCTCGGCTTTTGCTTACGTTTTGCCGCGGCTGGCACAGACGTCGGTCCGACCCCGACACCGCCTGTCCCTGAGCAGGGCGGGGCAGCAGGTGTAACTCTGCGATCATTCGGGGCCCTTGACACTACTCTCGTCTAAGAGGGAGGAGAAGGGGGTGAGGCGAGGGGAATAAGGGGACGGGGTGGGAGGGAGGGGGCGGGGTAGCGGAGAACGAGGACGCGGGGTATGCGGTCTGAATATGGAGGAGGGCGCCAGTGGTCGCGCGTACCCAGGGCGTGGCGGGGCGTAGCGCCGTAGGGGGGCGGTGGTGGGGGCCGCAGGCCTGTCCACGACAGAGCGTGTTTGGAGTACCAGTGAGGGGTGAGATGGATAGCGTCGTGTGTGTGAGAGAGAGGGGAGGGGGTGGTATGATGGTAGCGGACGAAGCCTACGGAAAAGCGTCGCGTCGCATGCAGTAATTTCTCATCTCAGAAAGGCCTTCGATAAACCCTTTCTAAAAGATAGGAAAAGGATCACCTGCATCGTGTCTCTCTTGGAGAAGAATGTACTACCAACTTAGTGTGCTATCCTTTTCATCGCCCTGCGACCAATGACCCGTAGGAGACTTAAAAGCGAGTTTTATCCCCTGTGTCGCTTGAACAGGAAAAGAGGGACTGTGCCAGTGTGGGAACAGATGGGCCCGTATCTGCTGAGGGCGGGCGTCGGCCGTGAACGTACTGCGGCTGGCGGTCTGCGTTTCATTGTAACTCGTCACCGCCGCACCCTCTTCCCCGCTCTCCCTTTCCCCCTAACCTGTTTCCCCTTTCTCCTCATTCGTTCTCTCTGTCTGTCTCCCTCCCTCCCTCGCCCTCTTGCTGGTGCCCCTGTGCCTGTGCCGCCTCCTGTCACCGCTCCGCGCTCAACTTTCACTTGTTTTCGGGCGCCCCCCACTCCCTCCACTCGCCCCGCCCACACCCCTCCTCCTTTCCTCGGCCTCCCGGTTGTTCTCTTCATCAAAGGCGCAATTGGAAACTGCGTT